>CAMXCT020002358.1:0-30000 GCA_947184155.2 Cladocopium goreaui
CCGGAGTGCCAGCGTACATGAAGTCCTTGGTGAACGGACCCGATGCCGAGAAGGCCTACCAAGGATTCCTGGAATTCAAGGATGTTGTTGAAAAGAACCAGGTGGCCACGGCCAGTGCTCCTGCAGTTGTGCCTTCTGGAGATAAAATTGGTGAAGCTGCAAAAGCCTTGTCCGATGCATCCTACCCTTTCATCAAGGACATTGATTGGCTGTCAGACATTTACTTGAAGCCGCTTCCCGGCAAGACTGCCCCAGAGACGCTGAAAGCCATTGACAAGATGATCGTGATGGGCGCGAAGATGGATGGAAACCTCTTGAAGGCAGCAGCAGAGGCACACCACAAGGCCATTGGCAGCATTGATGCCACTGGTGTGACGTCTGCGGCCGACTACGAAGCTGTGAATGCAGCCATTGGCCGCTTGGTGGCATCCGTGCCGAAGACAACTGTGATGGATGTGTACAATTCCATGGCCGGCGTGGTTGATTCCAGCGTCCCCAACAACCTGTTTTCGAAGGTGAATCCATTGGATGCAGTGGCTGCTGCCAAGGGTTTCTACACCTTCAAAGATGTTGTGGAGGCTTCCCAGCGCTGAAAGTGAAGACCATTAGCAGCATGAAGTTGCGACATTGCTTCAACATGCTTTAGCAGAGCACTTTTTAAATTGTTGTATAGATACAGAATGTTACGGACATCTGTAACAGTTTCTTGACATTTCTTGACCCAGAAGCCTCTCAAAGCCATGGGAAAAAAGGAAGATGCACGAAAAATGCTGTCAGGTGCAATGCCAAAGAAAGGAGCAAAAGTGAACTTGGCAAGTTACTTTGACACACTTCGACTGCCGAATCGAAATGGTGTTTTCATGTTCTTTCGTTTTTTTTGGTCGAGGCCTGTGGAGAGTCTTTTCACATGCTGCAATCCGGTGGTTGAATGAGGCGGGGCTTAAACATGGAGGGGTTTTGATGCCATTACACAATGCCAAGATGTCATCTCTTTAAGCAGTTTCTTCCTGTCAACAAAGTACCCTCCTGAAAACTCAGGTTTGGAAAACCCACCTGTAGATGATTTTCCTGGGAAAAGCAGGGTTTTTCCACATCTGTTTGTAACCCAAGGCATCGGCCAAATCGCCCAAATCCGTGAGATGGAGCATGTCAATGCCAGGAGCTCAAAGAGCGACTGCCGAATTTGAACACTGTATAAACATTATAAAACTGTATATCATAAGCATGACATTGAATAAACTGGGATTCAGATGGATTCAGAAATTTATGGCAAGGTCGCAAGAGGTGCTTTTCTCTGTAGCCATGAACTTGTGGTGACAGCCAATTTGTAAGTTTTTTTTTCGTGTAAACAGACGCTCTCTATAGTTATACAGTTATGCAGATATATAGAGATGCTGCAGTTGATTGTGTCAAGATCAAGTCGTACCTCTTCAAATGTCATTGGCTCAAGCCAATTTTAGCGGCTTGTTTTTTGAGCAACTCCGGCCCACTTTAGAACTTTTGAATTTTTGGTGGCCATGGTGCGTGGAGCAAGGAAAGCTATTGCTGTCGGAGTTGCGGTGGCTGTCGCATGCGGTCTCCAGAAACACTTGAATTTCGTGCCTGGGCCTCGGCATGCTGCTCCAGTGGCCGCAGCAGCAGCCAGCATGATGATGGCTCCTGCGGCTTTTGCTGATGAGATCGGCGATGCTGCAAAGAAGCTTGGGGATGCTTCCTACTCTTTTGCCAAGGAAGTAGACTGGAACAATGGCATTTTCCTGCAGGCCCCTGGCAAGTTTCAGCCCTTGGAAGCTTTGAAAGCCATTGACAAGATGATCGAAATGGGGGCAGCCGCAGATCCCAAGCTTTTGAAGGACGCAGCAGAAGCACATCACAAGGCCATTGGGAGCATCAGCGGGCCAAATGGTGTGACTTCGCGCGCTGACTGGGATGCGGTGAATGCAGCCATTGGCCGTGTTGTCGCTTCGGTCCCCAAAGCAAAGGTCATGGCCGTTTACGATTCAGTAACAGCCATCACGGACCCCGGAGTCCAGCGTACATGAAGTCCTTGGTGAACGGACCCGATGCCGAGAAGGCCTACCAAGGATTCCTGGAATTCAAGGATGTTGTTGAAAAGAACCAGGTGGCCACGGCCAGTGCTCCTGCAGTTGTGCCTTCTGGAGACAAAATTGGTGAAGCTGCAAAAGCCTTGTCCGATGCATCCTACCCTTTCATCAAGGACATTGATTGGCTGTCAGACATTTACTTGAAGCCGCTTCCCGGCAAGACTGCCCCAGAGACGCTGAAAGCCATTGACAAGATGATCGTGATGGGTGCGAAGATGGATGGAAACCTCTTGAAGGCAGCAGCAGAGGCACACCACAAGGCCATTGGCAGCATTGATGCCACTGGTGTGACGTCTGCGGCCGACTACGAAGCTGTGAATGCAGCCATTGGCCGCTTGGTGGCATCCGTGCCGAAGACAACTGTGATGGATGTGTACAATTCCATGGCCGGCGTGGTTGATTCCAGCGTCCCCAACAACCTGTTTTCGAAGGTGAATCCATTGGATGCAGTGGCTGCCGCCAAGGGTTTCTACACCTTCAAAGATGTTGTGGAGGCTTCCCAGCGCTGAAAGTGAAGACCAGCAGCATGAAGTTGCGACATTGCTTCAACATGCTTTAGCAGAACACTTTTTAAATTGTTGTATAGATACAGAATGTTACGGACATCTGCAACAGTTTCTTGACATTTCTTGACCCAGAAGCCTCTCAAGCCATGGGAAAAGGAAGATGCGCGACAAATGCGGTCAGGTGCAATGCCAAAGAAAGGAGCAAAAGTGAACTTGGCAAGGTACTTTGACACACTTCGACTGCCGAATCGAAATGGTGTTTTCATGTTCTTTCGTTTTTTTGGTCGAGGCCTGTGGAGAGTCTTTTCACATGCAGCAATCCGGTGGTTGAATGAGGCGGGGCTTAAACATGGAGGGGTTTTGATGCCATTACACAATGCCAAGATGTCATCTCTTTAAGCAGTTTCTTCCTGTCAACAAAGTACCCTCCTGAAAACTCAGGTTTGGAAAACCCACCTGTAGATGATTTTCCTGGGAAAAGCAGGGTTTTTCCACATCTGTTTGTAACCCAAGGCATCGGCCAAATCGCCCAAATCCGTGAGATGGAGCATGTCAATGCCAGGAGCTCAAAGAGCGACTGCCGAATTTGAACACTGTATAAAGCTGTATATCATAAGCATGACATTGAATAAACTGAGATTCAGATGGATTCAGAAATTTACGGCAAGGTCGCAAGAGGTGCTTTTCTCTGTAGCCATGAACTTGTGGTGACAGCCAATTTGTAAGTTTAATAGTGTAAACAGACGCTCTCTATAGTTATACAGTTATGCAGATGTATAGAGATGCTGCAGTTGATTGTGTCAAGATCAAGTCGTACCTCTTCAAATGTCATTGGCTCAAGCCAGTTTTAGCGGCTTGTTTTTTGAGCAACTCCGGCCCACTTTAGAACTTTTGAATTTTTGGTGGCCATGGTGCGTGGAGCAAGGAAAGCTATTGCTGTCGGAGTTGCGGTGGCTGTCGCATGCGGTCTCCAGAAGCACTTGAATTTCGTGCCTGGGCCTCGGCATGCTGCTCCAGTGGCCGCAGCAGCAGCCAGCATGATGATGGCTCCTGCGGCTTTTGCTGATGAGATCGGCGATGCTGCAAAGAAGCTTGGGGATGCTTTCTACTCTTTTGCCAAGGAAGTAGACTGGAACAATGGCATTTTCCTGCAGGCCCCTGGCAAGTTTCAGCCCTTGGAAGCTTTGAAAGCCATTGACAAGATGATCGAAATGGGGGCAGCCGCAGATCCCAAGCTTCTGAAGGACGCAGCAGAAGCACATCACAAGGCCATTGGGAGCATCAGCGGGCCAAATGGTGTGACTTCGCGCGCTGACTGGGATGCGGTGAATGCAGCCATTGGCCGTGTTGTCGCTTCGGTCCCAAAAGCAAAGGTCATGGCCGTTTACGATTCAGTAACAGCCATCACGGACCCCGGAGTGCCAGCGTACATGAAGTCCTTGGTGAACGGACCCGATGCCGAGAAGGCCTACCAAGGATTCCTGGAATTCAAGGATGTTGTTGAAAAGAACCAGGTGGCCACGGCCAGTGCTCCTGCAGTTGTGCCTTCTGGAGACAAAATTGGTGAAGCTGCAAAAGCCTTGTCCGATGCATCCTACCCTTTCATCAAGGACATTGATTGGCTGTCAGACATTTACTTGAAGCCGCTTCCCGGCAAGACTGCCCCAGAGACGCTGAAAGCCATTGACAAGATGATCGTGATGGGTGCGAAGATGGATGGAAACCTCTTGAAGGCAGCAGCAGAGGCACACCACAAGGCCATTGGCAGCATTGATGCCACTGGTGTGACGTCTGCGGCCGACTACGAAGCTGTGAATGCAGCCATTGGCCGCTTGGGGGCATCCGTGCCGAAGACAACTGTGATGGATGTGTACAATTCCATGGCCGGCGTGGTTGATTCCAGCGTCCCCAACAACCTGTTTTCGAAGGTGAATCCATTGGATGCAGTGGCTGCTGCCAAGGGTTTCTACACCTTCAAAGATGTTGTGGAGGCTTCCCAGCGCTGAAAGTGAAGACCATTAGCAGCATGAAGTTGCGACATTGCTTCAACATGCTTTAGCAGAGCACTTTTTAAATTGTTGTATAGATACAGAATGTTACGGACATCTGTAACAGTTTCTTGACATTTCTTGACCCAGAAGCCTCTCAAGCCATGGGAAAAGGAAGATGCGCGACAAATGCTGTCAGGTGCAATGCCAAAGAAAGGAGTAAAAGTAAACTTGGCAGGTTACTTTGACACACTTCGACTGCCGAATCGAAATGGTGTTTTCATGTTCTTTCGTTTTTTCCCCAGATAGCTGGCAAGCTATAGGGGTTCTTACTTCTCAAAGGTGGGGTCTTCGGTGGCGAACTTTTGGCCAAGGTGCTGTGCAGGGTGCTGTGCAGGGTGCTGTCCAGACTGTGGTGGCGAAGTCTGGCGAAGGTGCTGTGCAGGGTGCTGTGCAGGGTGCTCTACAGGGTGCTGTGCAGGGTGCTGTGCAGGGTGCTGTCCAGATTGCGGTGGCGAAGTCTGGCAAAGGTGCTGTGCAGGAGGGTGCTGTGCAAGGTGTTGTCGAGACTGCGGTGGCGAAGTCTGGCAAAGGTGCTGTGCAGGGTGCTGTCCAGATTGCGGTGGCGAAGTCTGGCACAGGTGCTGTGCAGGGTGTTGTCCAGACTGCGGTGGCGAAGTCTGGCAAAGGTGCTGTGCAGGGCGCCCTGCAGGGTGCTGTCCAGACTGTGGTGGCGAAGTCTGGCAAAGGTGCTGTGCAGGGTGCTGTTCGTCTGCAAAGGTGCTGTACAGGGTGTTGTGCAGGGTGCTGTCCGATTCGGTGGCGAAAGTCTGGCAAAGGTGATGTGACGGGTTGTGTGCAGGGTTGCTTGTCCGACTGCTGTGGCGCTGCGGTGGCGAAGTCTGGCAAAGGTGCTGTGCAGGTTGCTGTGCAGGGTGCTGTCCAGACTGCTGTGGCGAAGTGTAGCAAAGGTGCTGTGCAGGGTGCTGTCCAGACTGCGGTGGCGAAGTCTGGCAAAGGTGCTGTGCAGGGTGGTGTGCAGGGTGCTGTCCAGACTGCGGTGGCGAAGTGGACATTCCGCCAAGTTCAGTCAGCGTTTCTGAAACCAAAGCCTTCAGTGAAGGTTCTGGGTCGTATTGAATGATACCATAAGTTCTTCCAATCTCAAAAACAAAACGTTTCAGTTCAGCAATACAGTACTGGTCTCTATCTTTGCTAGGAGTCACAACAGCAGAACCGAATCCAGTTTGGGTGTCTACAGCAGTAAGAACAGTCGCGGTTGGGCATCCATCACCGGTTGTCAGAAAACAGTAGTCAACTTGGATGACCAAAGGTGCGGCAGGGTGGCGATGTCTGGCAAAGTGTGCTGTGCCAGGGTGCTGTGCAGGGTGCTGTGCAGGGTGCTGTGCAGGGTGCTGTACTAGTGCGGTGGCGAAGTCTGTGCAAAGGTGCTGTGCAGGGTGCTGTGCAGGGTGCTTGGTGACTGCGGTGGCGAAGTCTGGCAAAGGTGTTGTGCAGGGTGCTGTGCAAGGTGCTGTCCAGACTGCGGTGGCGAAGTCTGGCAAAGGTGCTGTGCAGGGTGTTGTCCAGACTGCGGTGGCGAAGTCTGGCAAAGGTGCTGTGCAGGGTGCTCTGCAAGGTGTTGTCCAGAGTGTCGCAAAGGTGCTGTGCAGGGTGCTGTGAAGGGTGCTGCCGCACTGCGGTGGCGAAGTTGGCGAAGTCTGGCAAAGGTGTTGTGCAGGGTGCTGTGCAAGGTGCTGTCCAGACTGCGGTGGCGAAGTCTGGCAAAGGTGCTGTGCAGGGTGTTGTCCAGACTGCGGTGGCGAAGTCTGGCAAAGGTGCTGTGCAGGGTGCTCTGCAAGGTGTTGTCCAGAGTGTCGCAAAGGTGCTGTGCAGGGTGCTGTGAAGGGTGCTGTGAAAGGTGCTGTGCAGGGTGCTGTGCAGGGTGCTGTGCAGCGTGCTGTGCTTTGGTTCCCACGTTGGGAACCATCAGTTCCAACCTTTAGGAACTGGAAGTTCTTTGCAATGGTAACCTATGGTTCCCAGGTTGGGAAGCAGCCGAACGCAAACATTCCGCTACCGGTCCATTAAGCAAAACAAAAGGTTCTGTTACCGGCTCAGTAAACAAAACAAATCAACATTAGGAACCATGAGTTCCAACTTTTTGGAATCAACAGGTCCTTCCACTGGTAACGTATGCTTTTTCAGGTTTGGAACCATGAGTTTCAAGCTTTCGCAACCGGCACTTCCTTACAATGATAGTTGCTTAGCTTCGAAAACATAAATTCTAACCTCTGGGAACCGGCAATTCCTTGCAATGGTAACCTCTGGTTCCCAGGTTGGGAACCGTAAGTTTCAAGGTCTGGGAACCGGCAGTTCCTTGCCATGGTAACCTTTGGTTCCCACGTTGGGAACCATCAGTTCCAACCTTTAGGAAACGGAAGTTCTTTGCAATGGTAACCTATGGTTCCCAGGTTAAGAAGCATGAGTTCCAACCTCTGGTAACCGGCGGTTGCTTGCAATGGTAACCTATGGTTCCCAGGTTGGGAACCAGGAGTTCCAACCTCTGGGAACCGGCAGTTCCTTGCAATGGTAACCTGTGGTTCCCACGTTGGCAACCGTGAGTTCCAACCTCTGGAAACCGGCAGTTCCTTGCCATGAACCAAACGCAAACATTCCGGTACCGGTCCATTAAGCAAAACAAAGCGTTCTGTACCGGTCCATTAAGCAAAACCAAAAAATGTAAAGAAACTGTTTTCATAACATTTTGACATGCACCTTTTTCGTTCAAAAACATTTTTATTCCGGCCCAACAGCCAAATGCAAACATTCCGCTACCGGTCCATTAAGCAAAACAAAAGGTTCTGTTACCGGCTCAGTAAACAAAACAAAGCAACATTAAGAACCATGAGTTCTAACTTTTTGCAATCAACAGATCCTTCCACTGGTAACGTTACTTTTTCAGGCTTGGAACCATGAGTTTCAAGCTTTGGGAACCCGCAGTTCCTTACAATGAAAGCCGCTTAGCTTCGAAAACATAAATTCTAACTTCTGGGAACCGGCAATTCCTTACAATGGTAACCTCTGGTTCCCAGGTTGGGAACCGTAAGTTCTAAGGTCTGGGAACCGGCAGTTCCTTGCTATGGTAACCTTTGGTTCCCACGTTGGGAACCGTCAGTTCCAACCTCTGGTAACCGGCAGTCGCTTGCAATGGTAACCCATGGTTCCCAGGTTGGGAACCAGGAGTTCCAACCCCTGGGAACCGGCAGTTCCTTGCAATGGTAACCTGTGGTTCCCACTTTGGCAACCGTGAGTTCCAACCTTTGGAAACCGGCAGTTCCTTGCCATGAACCAAACGCAAACATTCCGGTACCGGTCCATTAAGCAAAACAAAGCGTTCTGTACCGGTCCATTAAGCAAAACCAAAAAATTGTAAAGAAACTGTTTTCATATCATTTTGACATGCACCTTTTTCGTGCCAAAACATTTTTATGCCGGCCCAACAGCCAAACGCAAACATTCCGGCAAAACAAAAGGTTCTGTTACCGGCTCAGTAAACAAAACAAAGCAACATTAAGAACCATGAGTTCTAACTTTTTGCAATCAACAGATCCTTCCACTGGTAACGTTACTTTTTCAGGCTTGGAACCATGAGTTTCAAGCTTTGGGAACCCGCAGCTCCTTACAATGATAGCCGCTTAGCTTCGAAAACATAAATTCTAACTTCTGGGAACCGGCAATTCCTTGCAATGGTAACCTCTGGTTCCCAGGTTGGGAACCGTAAGTTTCAAGGTCTGGGAACCGGCAGTTCCTTGCCATGGTAACCTTTGGTTCCCACGTTGGGAACCATCAGTTCCAACCTTTAGGAATTGGAAATTCTTTGCAATGGAAACCTATGGTTCCCAGGTTGGGAAGCATGAGGTTCAACCTCTGGGAACCGGCAGTTGCTTGCAATGGTAACCTCTGGTTCCCAGGTTGGGAACCATGACTTCTAACCTGTGGGAACCGGCAGTTCCTTGCAATGGTAACCTGTGGTTCCCACGTTGGCAACCGTGAGTTCCAACCTTTGGGAACCGGCAGTTCCTTGCCATGAACCAAACGCAAACATTCCGGTACCGGTCCATTAAGCAAAACAAAGCGTTCTGTACCGGTCCATTAAGCAAAACAAAAGGTTCTGTTACCGGCTCAGTAAACAAAACAAAACAACATTAAGAACCATGAGTTCTAACTTTTTGCAATCAACAGATCTTTCCACTGGTAACGTTACTTTTTCAGGCTTGGAACCATGAGTTTCAAGCTTTGGGAACCCGCAGTTCCTTTCAATGATAGCCGCTTAGCTTCGAAAACATAAATTCTAACTTCTGGGAACCGGCAATTCCTTGCAATAGTAACCTCTGGTTCCCAGGTTGGGAACCGTAAGTTCTAAGGTCTGGGAACCGGCAGTTCCTTGCCATGGTAACCTTTGGTTCCCACGTTGGGAACCATCAGTTCCAAGCTTTAGGAATTGGAAGTTCTTTGCAATGGTAACCTATGGTTCCCAGGTTGGGAAGCATGAGTTCCAACCGCTGGTAACCGGCAGTTGCTTGCAATGGTAACCTCTGGTTCCCAGGGTGGGAACCTGGGAACCGGCAGTTCCTTGCAATGGTAACCTGTGGTTCACACGTTGGCAACAGTGAGTTCCAACCTTTGGGAACCGGCAGTTCCTTGCCATGAACCAAACGCAAACATTCCGGTCCCGGTCCATTAAGCAAAACAAAGCGTTCTTTACCGGTCCATTAAGCAAAACCAAAAAGTTGTAAAGAAACTGTTTTCATATCATTTTAACATGCACCTTTTTCGTGCCAAAACATTTTTATGCCGGCCCAGCAGCCGAACGCAAACATTCTGCTACCGGTCCATTAAGCAAAACAAAAGGTTCTGTTACCGGCTCAGTAAACAAAACAAAACAACATTAACAACCATGAGTTCTAACTTTTTGCAATCAACAGATCCTTCCACTGGTAACGTTACTTTTTCAGGCTTGGAACCATGAGTTTCAAGCTTTGGGAACCCGCAGTTCCTTTCAATGATAGCCGCTTAGCTTCGAAAACATAAATTCTAACTTCTGGGAAACGGCAATTCCTTGCAATGGTAACCTCTGGTTCCCAGGTTGGGAACCGTAAGTTTCAAGGTCTGGGAACCGGCAGTTCCTTGCCATGGTAACCTTTGGTTCCCGCGTTGGGAACATCAGTTCCAACCTTTAGGAATTGGAAATTCTTTGCAATGCAAACCTGTGGTTCCCAGGTTGGGAAGCATGAGTTCCAACCTCTGGGAACCGGCAGTTGCTTGCAATGGTAACCTCTGGTTCCCAGGTTGGGAACCATGACTTCTAACCTGTGGGAACCGTGGTTCCCACGTTGGCAACCGTGAGTTCCAACCTTTGGGAACCGGCAGTTCCTTGCCATGAGCCAAACGCAAACATTCCGGTACCGGTCCATTAAGCAAAACAAAGCGTTCTGTACCGGTCCATTAAGCAAAACCAAAAAAAATGTAAAGAAACTGTTTTCATATCATTTTGACATGCACCTTTTTCGTGCCAAGACATTTTTATTCCGGCCCAACAGCCAAACGCAAACATTCCGCTACCGGTCCATTAAGCAAAACAAAAGGTTCTGTTACCGGCTCAGTAAACAAAACAAAACAACATTAAGAACCATGAGTTCTAACTTTTTGCAATCAACAGATCTTTCCACTGGTAACGTTACTTTTTCAGGCTTGGAACCATGAGTTTCAAGCTTTGGAACCCGCAATTCCTTACAATGATAGCCGCTTAGCTTCGAAAACATAAATTCTAACTTCTGGGAACCGGCAATTCCTTGCAATGGTAACCTCTGGTTCCCAGGTTGGGAACCGTAAGTTTCAAGGTCTGGGAACCGGCAGTTCCTTGCCATGGTAACCTTTGGTTCCCACGTTGGGAGCCATCAGTTCCAACCTTTAGGAATTGGAAGTTCTTTGCAATGGTAACCTATGGTTCCCAGGTTGGGAAGCATGAGTTCCAACCGCTGGGAACCGGCAGTTGCTTGCAATGGTAACCTCTGGTTCCCTGGTTGGGAACTATGAGTTCCAACCTCTGGGAACCGGCAGTTCCTTGCAATGGTAACCTGTGGTTCCCATGTTGGCAACAGTGAGTTCCAACCTTTGGGAACCGGCAGTTCCTTGCCATGAACCAAACGCAAACATTCCGGTACCGGTCCATTAAGCAAAACAAAGCGTTCTTTACCGGTCCATTAAGCAAAACCAAAAAGTTGTAAAGAAACTGTTTTCGTATCATTTTAACATGCACCTTTTTCGTGCAAACACATTTTTATGCCGGCCCAGCAGCCGAACGCAAACATTCTGCTACCGGTCCATTAAGCAAAACAAAAGGTTCTGTTACCGGCTCAGTAAACAAAACAAAACAACATTAAGAACCATGATTTTTATCTTTTTGGAATCAACAGATCCTTCCACTGGTAACGTATGCTTTTTCAGGTTTGGAACCATGAGTTTCAAACTTTGGGAATCCACAGTTCCTTACAATGATAGTTGCTTAGCTTCGAAAACATAAATTCTAACTTCTGGGGACCGGCAATTCCTTGCAATGGTAACCTCTGGTTCCCAGGTTGGGAACCGTAAGTTTCAAGGCCTGGGAGCCGGCAGGTTGGGAAGCATGAGTTCCAACCTGTGGTAACCGGCAGTTGCTTGCAATGGTAACCCATGGTTCCCAGGTTGGGAACCAGGAGTTCCAACCTTTGGGAACCGGCAGTTCCTTGCCATGAACCAAACACAAACATTCCGGTACCGGTCCATTAAGCAAAACAAAGCGTTCTGTACCGGTCCATTAAGCAAAACCAAAAAATTGTAAAGAAACTGTTTTCATATCATTTTGGCATGCACCTTTTTCGTTCAAAAACATTTTTATTCCGGCCCAACAGCCAAACGCAAACATTCCGGTGCGGGCCCATTAAGCAAAACAAAGCGTTCTGTACCGGTCCATTAAGCAAAACCAAAAAATTGTAAAGACACTGTTTTCATATCATTTTGACATGCACCTTTTTCGTGCAAAAACATTTTTATTCCGGCCCAACAGCCAAACGCAAACATTCCGCTACCGGTCCATTAAGCAAAACAAAAGGTTCTGTTACCGGCTCAGTAAACAAAACAAAACAACATTAGAACCATGATTTTTATCTTTTTGGAATCAACAGATCCTTCCACTGGTAACGTTACTTTTTCAGGCTTGGAACCATGAGTTTCAAGCTTTGGGAACCCGCAGTTCCTTACAATGATAGTTGCTTAGCTTCGAAAACATAAATTCTAACTTCTGGGAAACGGCAATTCCTTGCAATGGTAACCTCTGGTTCCCAAGTTGGGAACCGTAAGTTTCAAGGTCTGGGAACCGGCAGTTCCTTGCCATGGTAACCTTTGGTTCCCACGTTGGGAACCATCAGTTCCAACCTTTAGGAACTGGAAGTTCTTTGCAATGGTAACCTGTGGTTCCCAGGTGGGAACCGGCAGTTGCTTGCAATGGTAACCTCTGGTTCCCAGGTTGGGAACCAGGAGTTCCAACCTCTGGGAACCGGCAGTTCCTTGCAATGGTAACCTGTGGTTCCCACGTTGGCAACAGTGAGTTCCAACCTTTGGGAACCGGCAGTTCCTTGCCATGAACCAAACGCAAACATTCTGGTACCGGTCCATTAAGCAAAACAAAGCGTTCTTTACCGGTCCATTAAGCAAAACCATAAAGTTGTAAAGAAAATGTTTTCATATCATTTTAACATGCACCTTTTTCGTGCAAACCCCTTTTTTTTGCCGGCCCAGCAGCCGAACGCAAACATTCGCTACCGGTCCATTAAGCAAAACAAAAAAAAGGTTCTGTTACCGGCTCAGTAAACAAAACAAAACAACATTAAGAACCATGAGTTTTAACTTTTTTGGAATCAACAGATCCTTCCACTGGTAACGTATGCTTTTTCAGGTTTGGAACCATGAGTTTCAAGCTTTGGGAACCCGCAGTTCCTTACAATGATAGTTGCTTAGCTTCGAAAACATAAATTCTAACTTCTGGGAAACGGCAATTCCTTGCCATGGTAACCTCTGGTTCCCAGGTTGGGAACCGTAAGTTTCAAGGTCTGGGAACCGGCAGATCCTTGCCATGGTAACCTTTGGTTCCCACGTTGGGAACCGTCAGTTCCAACCTTTAGGAACCGGAAGTTCTTTGCAATGGTAACCTATGGTTCCCAGGTTGGGAAGCATGAGTTCCAACCTCTGGTAACCGGCAGTTGCTTGCAATGGTAACCTCTGGTTCCCAGGTTGGGGAACCAGGAGTTCCAACCTTTGGGAACCGGCAGTTCCTTGCAATGGTAACCTGTGCTTCCCACGTTGGCAACCGTGAGTTCCAACCTTTGGGAACCGGCAGTTCCTTGCCATGGTAACCTTTGGTTCCCACGTTGGGAACCATCAGTTCCAACCTTTAGGAATTGGAAATTCTTTGCAATGCAAACCTATGGTTCCCTGGTTGGGAAGCATGAGTTCCAACCTCTGGGAACCGGCAGTTGCTTGCAATGGTAACCTCTGGTCCCCAGGTTGGGGAACCATGACTTCTAACCTGTGAGAACCGGCAGTTCCTTGCAATGGTAACCTGTGGTTCCCACGTTGGCAACCGTGAGTTCCAACCTTTGGGAACCGGCAGTTCCTTGCCATGAACCAAACGCAAACATTCCGGTACCGGTCCATTAAGCAAAACAAAGCGTTCTGTACCGGTCCATTAAGCAAAACCAAAAAAATGTAAAGAAACTGTTTTCATATCATTTTGACATGCACCTTTTTCGTGCACAAACATTTTTTATTCCGGCCCAACAGCCAAACGCAAACATTCCGCTACCGGTCCATTAAGCAAAACAAAAGGTTCTGTTACCGGCTCAGTAAACAAAACAAAACAACATTAAGAACCATGAGTTCTAACTTTTTGCAATCAACAGATCCTTCCACTGGTAACGTATGCTTTTTCAGGTTTGGAACCATGAGTTTCAAGCTTTGGGAACGCGCAGTTCCTTACAATGATAGCCGCTTAGCTTCGAAAACATAAATTCTAACTTCTGGGAAACGGCAATTCCTTGCCATGGTAACCTCTGGTTCCCAGGTTGGGAACCGTAAGTTTTAAGGTCTGGGAACCGGCAGATCCTTGCCATGGTAACCTTTGGTTCCCACGTTGGGAACCATCAGTTCCAACCTTTAGGAATTGGAAGTTCTTTGCAATGGTAACCTATGGTTCCCAGGTTGGGAAACATGAGTTCCAACCTCTGGGAACCGGCAGTTGCTTGCAATGGTAACCTCTGGTTCCCAGGTTGGGAACCATGAGTTCCAACCTGTGGGAACCGGCAGTTCCTTGCAATGGTAACCTGTGGTTCCCATGTTGGCAACCGTGAGTTCCAACCTTTGGGAACCGGCAGTTCCCTTGCCATGAACCAAACGCAAACATTCCGGCACCGGTCCATTAAGCAAAACCGAGCGTTCTTTACCGGTCCATTAAGCAAAACCATAAAGTTGAAAAAAAAAAATATGCCGGCCCAGCAGCCGAACGCAAACATTCCGCTACCGGTCCATTAAGAAAAACAAAAGGTTCTGTTACCGGCTCAGTAAACAAAACAAAACAAAACAACATTAAGAACCATGACGTCTAACTTTTTGCAGTCAACAGATCCTTCCACTGGTAACGTTACTTTTTCAGGCTTGGAACCATGAGTTTCAAGCTTTGGGAACCCGCAGTTCCTTTCAATGATAGCCGCTTAGCTTCGAAAACATAAATTCTAACTTCTGGGAAACGGCAATTCCTTGCAATGGTAACCTCTGGTTCCCAGGTTGGGAACCGTAAGTTTCAAGGTCTGGGAACCGGCAGTTCCTTGCCATGGTAACCTTTGGTTCCCACGTTGGGAACCATCAGTTCCAACCTTTTCTATCTGGGGTCTATGCCGGTGTAATTTGGTCGAGGCCTGTGGAGAGTCTTTTCACATGCTGCAATCCGGTGGTTGAATGAGGCGGGGCTTAAACATGGAGGGGTTTTGATGCCATTACACAATGCCAAGATGTCATCTCTTTAAGCAGTTTCTTCCTGTCAACAAAGTACCCTCCTGAAAACTCAGGTTTGGAAAACCCACCTGTAGATGATTTTCCTGGGAAAACCAGGGTTTTTCCACATCTGTTTGTAACCCAAGGCATCGGCCAAATCGCCGAAATCCGTGAGATGGAGCATGTCAATGCCAGGAGCTCAAAGAGCGACTGCCGAATTTGAACACTGTATAAAACTGTATATCATAAGCATGACATTGAATAAACTGGGATTCAGATGGATTCAGAAATTTACGGCAAGGTCGCAAGAGGTGCTTTTCTCTGTAGCCATGAACTTGTGGTGACAGCCAATTTGTAAGTTTAATATAGTGTAAACAGACGCTCTCTATAGTTATACAGTTATGCAGATGTATAGAGATGCTGCAGTTGATTGTGTCAAGATCAAGTCGTACCTCTTCAAATGTCATTGGCTCAAGCCAGTTTTAGCGGCTTGTTTTTTGAGCAACTCCGGCCCACTTTAGAACTTTTGAATTTTTGGTGGCCATGGTGCGTGGAGCAAGGAAAGCTATTGCTGTCGGAGTTGCGGTGGCTGTCGCATGCGGTCTCCAGAAGCACTTGAATTTTGTGCCTGGGCCTCGGCATGCTGCTCCAGTGGCCGCAGCAGCAGCCAGCATGATGATGGCTCCTGCGGCTTTTGCTGATGAGATCGGCGATGCTGCAAAGAAGCTTGGGGATGCTTCCTACTCTTTTGCCAAGGAAGTGGACTGGAACAATGGCATTTTCCTGCAGGCCCCTGGCAAGTTTCAGCCCTTGGAAGCTTTGAAAGCCATTGACAAGATGATCGAAATGGGGGCAGCCGCAGATCCCAAGCTTCTGAAGGACGCAGCAGAAGCACATCACAAGGCCATTGGGAGCATCAGCGGGCCAAATGGTGTGACTTCGCGCGCTGACTGGGATGCGGTGAATGCAGCCATTGGCCGTGTTGTCGCTTCGGTCCCCAAAGCAAAGGTCATGGCCGTTTACGATTCAGTAACAGCCATCACGGACCCCGGAGTGCCAGCGTACATGAAGTCCTTGGTGAACGGACCCGATGCCGAGAAGGCCTACCAAGGATTCCTGGAATTCAAGGATGTTGTTGAAAAGAACCAGGTGGCCACGGCCAGTGCTCCTGCAGTTGTGCCTTCTGGAGACAAAATTGGTGAAGCTGCAAAAGCCTTGTCCGATGCATCCTACCCTTTCATCAAGGACATTGATTGGCTGTCAGACATTTACTTGAAGCCGCTTCCCGGCAAGACTGCCCCAGAGACGCTGAAAGCCATTGACAAGATGATCGTGATGGGCGCGAAGATGGATGGAAACCTCTTGAAGGCAGCAGCAGAGGCACACCACAAGGCCATTGGCAGCATTGATGCCACTGGTGTGACGTCTGCGGCCGACTACGAAGCTGTGAATGCAGCCATTGGCCGCTTGGTGGCATCCGTGCCGAAGACAACTGTGATGGATGTGTACAATTCCATGGCCGGCGTGGTTGATTCCAGCGTCCCCAACAACCTGTTTTCGAAGGTGAATCCATTGGATGCAGTGGCTGCCGCCAAGGGTTTCTACACCTTCAAAGATGTTGTGGAGGCTTCCCAGCGCTGAATGTGAAGACCAGCAGCATGAAGTTGCGACATTGCTTCAACATGCTTTAGCAGAACACTTTTTAAATTGTTGTATAGATACAGAATGTTACGGACATCTGTAACAGTTTCTTGACATTTCTTGACCCAGAAGCCTCTCAAAGCCATGGGAAAAGGAAGATGCGCGACAAATGCTGTCAGGTGCAATGCCAAAGAAAGGAGCAAAAGTGAACTTGGCAGGTTACTTTGACACACTTCGACTGCCGAATTGAAATGGTGTTTTCATGTTCTTTCGTTTTTTTTGGTCGAGGCCTGTGGAGAGTCTTTTCACATGCTGCAATCCGGTGGTTGAATGAGGCGGGGCTTAAACATGGAGGGGTTTTGATGCCATTACACAATGCCAAGATGTCATCTCTTTCATAAGCAGTTTCTTCCTGTCAACAAAGTACCCTTCTGAAAACTCAGGTTTGGAAAACCCACCTGTAGATGATTTTCCTGGGAAAACCAGGGTTTTTGCACATCTGTTTGTAACCCAAGGCATCGGCCAAATCGCCCAAATCCGTGAGATGGAGCATGTCAATGCCAGGAGCTCAAAGAGCGACTGCCGAATTTGAACACTGTATAGAGCTGTATATCATAAGCATGACATTGAATAAACTGGGATTCAGATGGATTGATTCAGAAATTTACGGCAAGGTCGCAAGAGGTGCTTTTCTCTGTAGCCATGAACTTGTGGTGACAGCCAATTTGTAAGTTTAATAGTGTAAACAGACGCTCTCTATAGTTATACAGTTATGCAGATGTATAGAGATGCTGCAGTTGATTGTGTCAAGATCAAGTCGTACCTCTTCAAATGTCATTGGCTCAAGCCAATTTTAGCGGCTTGTTTTTTGAGCAACTCCGGCCCACTTTAGAACTTTTGAATTTTTGGTGGCCATGGTGCGTGGAGCAAGGAAAGCTATTGCTGTCGGAGTTGCGGTGGCTGTCGCATGCGGTCTCCAGAAGCACTTGAATTTTGTGCCTGGGCCTCGGCATGCTGCTCCAGTGGCCGCAGCAGCAGCCAGCATGATGATGGCTCCTGCGGCTTTTGCTGATGAGATCGGCGATGCTGCAAAGAAGCTTGGGGATGCTTCCTACTCTTTTGCCAAGGAAGTGGACTGGAACAATGGCATTTTCCTGCAGGCCCCTGGCAAGTTTCAGCCCTTGGAAGCTTTGAAAGCCATTGACAAGATGATCGAAATGGGGGCAGCCGCAGATCCCAAGCTTCTGAAGGAGGCAGCAGAAGCACATCACAAGGCCATTGGGAGCATCAGCGGGCCAAATGGTGTGACTTCGCGCGCTGACTGGGATGCGTGAATGCAGCCATTGGCCGTGTAGTCGCTTCGGTCCCCAAAGCAAAGGTCATGGCCGTTTACGATTCAGTGAAAGCCATCACGGACCCCGGAGTGCCAGCGTACATGAAGTCCTTGGTGAACGGACCCGATGCCGAGAAGGCCTACCAAGGATTCCTGGAATTCAAGGATGTTGTTGAAAAGAACCAGGTGGCCACGGCCAGTGCTCCTGCAGTTGTGCCTTCTGGAGACAAAATTGGTGAAGCTGCAAAAGCGTTGTCCGATGCATCCTATCCTTTCATCAAGGACATTGATTGGCTGTCGGACATTTACTTGAAGCCGCTGCCCGGCAAGACTGCCCCAGAGACGCTGAAAGCCATTGACAAGATGATCGTGATGGGCGCGAAGATGGATGGAAACCTCTTGAAGGCAGCAGCAGAGGCACACCACAAGGCCATTGGCAGCATTGATGCCACTGGTGTGACGTCTGCGGCCGACTACGAAGCTGTGAATGCAGCCATTGGCCGCTTGGTGGCATCCGTGCCGAAGACAACTGTGATGGATGTGTACAATTCCATGGCCGGCGTGGTTGATTCCAGCGTCCCCAACAACCTGTTTTCGAAGGTGAATCCATTGGATGCAGTGGCTGCCGCCAAGGGTTTCTACACCTTCAAAGATGTTGTGGAGGCTTCCCAGCGCTGAATGTGAAGACCAGCAGCATGAAGTTGCGACATTGCTTCAACATGCTTTAGCAGAACACTTTTTAAATTGTTGTATAGATACAGAATGTTACGGACATCTGCAACAGTTTCTTGACATTTCTTGACCCAGAAGCCTCTCA
Organism: Cladocopium goreaui; assembly: GCA_947184155.2. Lineage (NCBI taxonomy): Eukaryota > Dinophyceae > Suessiales > Symbiodiniaceae > Cladocopium > Cladocopium goreaui. The sequence continues at coordinate 18,477 of CAMXCT020002358.1, forward strand.
AGCCATGGGAAAAAAGGAAGATGCGCGACAAATGCTGTCAGGTGCAATGACAAAGAAAGGAGCAAAAGTGAACTTGGCAAGTTACTTTGACACACTTCGACTGCCGAATCGAAATGGTGTTTTCATGTTCTTTCGTTTTTTTTGGTCGAGGCCTGTGGAGAGTCTTTTCACATGCTGCAATCCGGTGGTTGAATGAGGCGGGGCTTAAACATGGAGGGGTTTTGATGCCATTACACAATGCCAAGATGTCATCTCTTTCATAAGCAGTTTCTTCCTGTCAACAAAGTACCCTCCTGAAAACTCAGGTTTGAAAAACCCACTTGTAGATGATTTTCCTGGGAAAAGCAGGGTTTTTCCACATCTGTTTGTAACCCAAGGCATCGGCCAAATTGCCCAAATCCGTGAGATGGAGCATGTCAATGCCAGGAGCTCAAAGAGCGACTGCCGAATTTGAACACGGTATAAACATTATAAAACTGTATATCATAAGCATGACATTGAATAAACTGGGATTCAGATGGATTCAGAAATTTATGGCAAGGTCGCAAGAGGTGCTTTTCTCTGTAGCCATGAACTTGTGGTGACAGCCAATTTGTAAGTTTTTTTTCGTGTAAACAGACGCTCTCTATAGTTATACAGTTATGCAGATGTATAGAGATGCTGCAGTTGATTGTGTCAAGATCAAGTCGTACCTCTTCAAATGTCATTGGCTCAAGCCAATTTTAGCGGCTTGTTTTTGAGCAACTCCGGCCCACTTTAGAACTTTTGAATTTTTGGTGGCCATGGTGCGTGGAGCAAGGAAAGCTATTGCTGTCGGAGTTGCGGTGGCTGTCGCATGCGGTCTCCAGAAGCACTTGAATTTCGTGCCTGGGCCTCGGCATGCTGCTCCAGTGGCCGCAGCAGCAGCCAGCATGATGATGGCTCCTGCGGCTTTTGCTGATGAGATCGGCGATGCTGCAAAGAAGCTTGGAGATGCTTCCTACTCTTTTGCCAAGGAAGTGGACTGGAACAATGGCATTTTCCTGCAGGCCCCTGGCAAGTTTCAGCCCTTGGAAGCTTTGAAAGCCATTGACAAGATGATCGAAATGGGGGCAGCCGCAGATCCCAAGCTTCTGAAGGACGCAGCAGAAGCACATCACAAGGCCATTGGGAGCATCAGCGGGCCAAATGGTGTGACTTCGCGCGCTGACTGGGATGCGGTGAATGCAGCCATTGGCCGTGTTGTCGCTTCGGTCCCCAAAGCAAAGGTCATGGCCGTTTACGATTCGGTGAAAGCCATCACGGACCCCGGAGTGCCAGCGTACATGAAGTCCTTGGTGAACGGACCCGATGCCGAGAAGGCCTACCAAGGATTCCTGGAATTCAAGGATGTTGTTGAAAAGAACCAGGTGGCCACGGCCAGTGCTCCTGCAGTTGTGCCTTCTGGAGACAAAATTGGTGAAGCTGCAAAAGCCTTGTCTGATGCATCCTACCCTTTCATCAAGGACATTGATTGGCTGTCAGACATTTACTTGAAGCCGCTTCCCGGCAAGACTGCCCCAGAGACGCTGAAAGCCATTGACAAGATGATCGTGATGGGCGCGAAGATGGATGGAAACCTCTTGAAGGCAGCAGCAGAGGCACACCACAAGGCCATTGGCAGCATTGATGCCACTGGTGTGACGTCTGCGGCCGACTACGAAGCTGTGAATGCAGCCATTGGCCGCTTGGTGGCATCCGTGCCGAAGACAACTGTGATGGATGTGTACAATTCCATGGCCGGCGTGGTTGATTCCAGCGTCCCCAACAACCTGTTTTCGAAGGTGAATCCATTGGATGCAGTGGCTGCTGCCAAGGGTTTCTACACCTTCAAAGATGTTGTGGAGGCTTCCCAGCGCTGAAAGTGAAGACCAGCAGCATGAAGTTGCGACATTGCTTCAACATGCTTTAGCAGAACACTTTTTAAATTGTTGTATAGATACAGAATGTTACGGACATCTGTAACAGTTTCTTGACATTTCTTGACCCAGAAGCCTCTCAAAGCCATGGGAAAAGGAAGATGCGCGACAAATGCTGTCAGGTGCAATGCCAAAGAAAGGAGCAAAAGTGAACTTGGCAGGTTACTTTGACACACTTCGACTGCCGAATTGAAATGGTGTTTTCATGTTCTTTCGTTTTTTTTGGTCGAGGCCTGTGGAGAGTCTTTTCACATGCTGCAATCCGGTGGTTGAATGAGGCGGGGCTTAAACATGGAGGGGTTTTGATGCCATTACACAATGCCAAGATGTCATCTCTTTCATAAGCAGTTTCTTCCTGTCAACAAAGTACCCTTCTGAAAACTCAGGTTTGGAAAACCCACCTGTAGATGATTTTCCTGGGAAAACCAGGGTTTTTGCACATCTGTTTGTAACCCAAGGCATCGGCCAAATCGCCCAAATCCGTGAGATGGAGCATGTCAATGCCAGGAGCTCAAAGAGCGACTGCCGAATTTGAACACTGTATAGAGCTGTATATCATAAGCATGACATTGAATAAACTGGGATTCAGATGGATTGATTCAGAAATTTACGGCAAGGTCGCAAGAGGTGCTTTTCTCTGTAGCCATGAACTTGTGGTGACAGCCAATTTGTAAGTTTAATAGTGTAAACAGACGCTCTCTATAGTTATACAGTTATGCAGATGTATAGAGATGCTGCAGTTGATTGTGTCAAGATCAAGTCGTACCTCTTCAAATGTCATTGGCTCAAGCCAATTTTAGCGGCTTGTTTTTTGAGCAACTCCGGCCCACTTTAGAACTTTTGAATTTTTGGTGGCCATGGTGCGTGGAGCAAGGAAAGCTATTGCTGTCGGAGTTGCGGTGGCTGTCGCATGCGGTCTCCAGAAGCACTTGAATTTCGTGCCTGGGCCTCGGCATGCTGCTCCAGTGGCCGCAGCAGCAGCCAGCATGATGATGGCTCCTGCGGCTTTTGCTGATGAGATCGGCGATGCTGCAAAGAAGCTTGGAGATGCTTCCTACTCTTTTGCCAAGGAAGTAGACTGGAACAATGGCATTTTCCTGCAGGCCCCTGGCAAGTTTCAGCCCTTGGAAGCTTTGAAAGCCATTGACAAGATGATCGAAATGGGGGCAGCCGCAGATCCCAAGCTTCTGAAGGACGCAGCAGAAGCACATCACAAGGCCATTGGGAGCATCAGTGGGCCAAATGGTGTGACTTCGCGCGCTGACTGGGATGCGGTGAATGCAGCCATTGGCCGTGTTGTCGCTTCGGTCCCCAAAGCAAAGGTCATGGCCGTTTACGATTCAGTAACAGCCATCACGGACCCCGGAGTGCCAGCGTACATGAAGTCCTTGGTGAACGGACCCGATGCCGAGAAGGCCTACCAAGGATTCCTGGAATTCAAGGATGTTGTTGAAAAGAACCAGGTGGCCACGGCCAGTGCTCCTGCAGTTGTGCCTTCTGGAGACAAAATTGGTGAAGCTGCAAAAGCCTTGTCCGATGCATCCTACCCTTTCATCAAGGACATTGATTGGCTGTCAGACATTTACTTGAAGCCGCTTCCCGGCAAGACTGCCCCAGAGACGCTGAAAGCCATTGACAAGATGATCGTGATGGGCGCGAAGATGGATGGAAACCTCTTGAAGGCAGCAGCAGAGGCACACCACAAGGCCATTGGCAGCATTGATGCCACTGGTGTGACGTCTGCGGCCGACTACGAAGCTGTGAATGCAGCCATTGGCCGCTTGGTGGCATCCGTGCCGAAGACAACTGTGATGGATGTGTACAATTCCATGGCCGGCGTGGTTGATTCCAGCGTCCCCAACAACCTGTTTTCGAAGGTGAATCCATTGGATGCAGTGGCTGCCGCCAAGGGTTTCTACACCTTCAAAGATGTTGTGGAGGCTTCCCAGCGCTGAAGTGAAGACCAGCAGCATGAAGTTGCGACATTGCTTCAACATGCTTTAGCAGAACACTTTTTAAATTGTTGTATAGATACAGAATGTTACGGACATCTGTAACAGTTTCTTGACATTTCTTGACCCAGAAGCCTCTCAAGCCATGGGAAAAGGAAGATGCGCGACAAATGCTGTCAGGTGCAATGCCAAAGAAAGGAGCAAAAGTGAACTTGGCAGGTTACTTTGACACACTTCGACTGCCGAATCGAAATGGTGTTTTCATGTTCTTTCGTTTTTTTTGGTCGAGGCCTGTGGAGAGTCTTTTCACATGCTGCAATCCGGTGGTTGAATGAGGCGGGGCTTAAACATGGAGGGTTTTGATGCCATTACACAATGCCAAGATGTCATCTCTTTCATAAGCAGTTTCTTCCTGTCAACAAAGTACCCTCCTGAAAACTCAGGTTTGGAAAACCCACCTGTAGATGATTTTCCTGGGAAAAGCAGGGTTTTTCCACATCTGTTTGTAACCCAAGGCATCGGCCAAATCGCCCAAATCCGTGAGATGGAGCATGTCAATGCCAGGAGCTCAAAGAGCGACTGCCGAATTTGAACACTGTATAAACATTATAAAACTGTATATCATAAGCATGACATTGAATAAACTGGGATTCAGATGGATTCAGAAATTTATGGCAAGGTCGCAAGAGGTGCTTTTCTCTGTAGCCATGAACTTGTGGTGACAGCCAATTTGTAAGTTTTTTTTTCGTGTAAACAGACGCTCTCTATAGTTATACAGTTATGCAGATGTATAGAGATGCTGCAGTTGATTGTGTCAAGATCAAGTCGTACCTCTTCAAATGTCATTGGCTCAAGCCAATTTTAGCGGCTTGTTTTTTGAGCAACTCCGGCCCACTTTAGAACTTTTGAATTTTTGGTGGCCATGGTGCGTGGAGCAAGGAAAGCTATTGCTGTCGGAGTTGCGGTGGCTGTCGCATGCGGTCTCCAGAAGCACTTGAATTTCGTGCCTGGGCCTCGGCATGCTGCTCCAGTGGCCGCAGCAGCAGCCAGCATGATGATGGCTCCTGCGGCTTTTGCTGATGAGATCGGCGATGCTGCAAAGAAGCTTGGGGATGCTTCCTACTCTTTTGCCAAGGAAGTAGACTGGAACAATGGCATTTTCCTGCAGGCCCCTGGCAAGTTTCAGCCCTTGGAAGCTTTGAAAGCCATTGACAAGATGATCGAAATGGGGGCAGCCGCAGATCCCAAGCTTCTGAAGGACGCAGCAGAAGCACATCACAAGGCCATTGGGAGCATCAGCGGGCCAAATGGTGTGACTTCGCGCGCTGACTGGGATGCGGTGAATGCAGCCATTGGCCGTGTTGTCGCTTCGGTCCCCAAAGCAAAGGTCATGGCCGTTTACGATTCAGTAACAGCCATCACGGACCCCGGAGTGCCAGCGTACATGAAGTCCTTGGTGAACGGACCCGATGCCGAGAAGGCCTACCAAGGATTCCTGGAATTCAAGGATGTTGTTGAAAAGAACCAGGTGGCCACGGCCAGTGCTCCTGCAGTTGTGCCTTCTGGAGACAAAATTGGTGAAGCTGCAAAAGCCTTGTCCGATGCATCCTACCCTTTCATCAAGGACATTGATTGGCTGTCAGACATTTACTTGAAGCCGCTTCCCGGCAAGACTGCCCCAGAGACGCTGAAAGCCATTGACAAGATGATCGTGATGGGCGCGAAGATGGATGGAAACCTCTTGAAGGCAGCAGCAGAGGCACACCACAAGGCCATTGGCAGCATTGATGCCACTGGTGTGACGTCTGCGGCCGACTACGAAGCTGTGAATGCAGCCATTGGCCGCTTGGTGGCATCCGTGCCGAAGACAACTGTGATGGATGTGTACAATTCCATGGCCGGCGTGGTTGATTCCAGCGTCCCCAACAACCTGTTTTCGAAGGTGAATCCATTGGATGCAGTGGCTGCCGCCAAGGGTTTCTACACCTTCAAAGATGTTGTGGAGGCTTCCCAGCGCTGAAAGTGAAGACCAGCAGCATGAAGTTGCGACATTGCTTCAACATGCTTTAGCAGAACACTTTTTAAATTGTTGTATAGATACAGAATGTTACGGACATCTGTAACAGTTTCTTGACATTTCTTGACCCAGAAGCCTCTCAAGCCATGGGAAAAGGAAGATGCGCGACAAATGCTGTCAGGTGCAATGCCAAAGAAAGGAGCAAAAGTGAACTTGGCAGGTTACTTTGACACACTTCGACTGCCGAATCGAAATGGTGTTTTCATGTTCTTTCGTTTTTTTTGGTCGAGGCCTGTGGAGAGTCTTTTCACATGCTGCAATCCGGTGGTTGAATGAGGCGGGGCTTAAACATGGAGGGTTTTGATGCCATTACACAATGCCAAGATGTCATCTCTTTCATAAGCAGTTTCTTCCTGTCAACAAAGTACCCTCCTGAAAACTCAGGTTTGGAAAACCCACCTGTAGATGATTTTCCTGGGAAAACCAGGGTTTTTCCACATCTGTTTGTAACCCAAGGCATCGGCCAAATCGCCCAAATCCGTGAGATGGAGCATGTCAATGCCAGGAGCTCAAAGAGCGACTGCCGAATTTGAACACTGTATAAAGCTGTATATCATAAGCATGACATTGAATAAACTGGGATTCAGATGGATTCAGAAATTTACGGCAAGGTCGCAAGAGGTGCTTTTCTCTGTAGCCATGAACTTGTGGTGACAGCCAATTTGTAAGTTTAATAGTGTAAACAGACGCTCTCTATAGTTATACAGTTATGCAGATGTATAGAGATGCTGCAGTTGATTGTGTCAAGATCAAGTCGTACCTCTTCAAATGTCATTGGCTCAAGCCAATTTTAGCGGCTTGTTTTTTGAGCAACTCCGGCCCACTTTAGAACTTTTGAATTTTTGGTGGCCATGGTGCGTGGAGCAAGGAAAGCTATTGCTGTCGGAGTTGCGGTGGCTGTCGCATGCGGTCTCCAGAAGCACTTGAATTTCGTGCCTGGGCCTCGGCATGCTGCTCCAGTGGCCGCAGCAGCAGCCAGCATGATGATGGCTCCTGCGGCTTTTGCTGATGAGATCGGCGATGCTGCAAAGAAGCTTGGGGATGCTTCCTACTCTTTTGCCAAGGAAGTAGACTGGAACAATGGCATTTTCCTGCAGGCCCCTGGCAAGTTTCAGCCCTTGGAAGCTTTGAAAGCCATTGACAAGATGATCGAAATGGGGGCAGCCGCAGATCCCAAGCTTCTGAAGGACGCAGCAGAAGCACATCACAAGGCCATTGGGAGCATCAGCGGGCCAAATGGTGTGACTTCGCGCGCTGACTGGGATGCGGTGAATGCAGCCATTGGCCGTGTTGTCGCTTCGGTCCCCAAAGCAAAGGTCATGGCCGTTTACGATTCAGTAACAGCCATCACGGACCCCGGAGTGCCAGCGTACATGAAGTCCGATGCCGAGAAGGCCTACCAAGGATTCCTGGAATTCAAGGATGTTGTTGAAAAGAACCAGGTGGCCACGGCCAGTGCTCCTGCAGTTGTGCCTTCTGGAGACAAAATTGGTGAAGCTGCAAAAGCCTTGTCCGATGCATCCTACCCTTTCATCAAGGACATTGATTGGCTGTCAGACATTTACTTGAAGCCGCTTCCCGGCAAGACTGCCCCAGAGACGCTGAAAGCCATTGACAAGATGATCGTGATGGGCGCGAAGATGGATGGAAACCTCTTGAAGGCAGCAGCAGAGGCACACCACAAGGCCATTGGCAGCATTGATGCCACTGGTGTGACGTCTGCGGCCGACTACGAAGCTGTGAATGCAGCCATTGGCCGCTTGGTGGCGTCCGTGCCGAAGACAACTGTGATGGATGTGTACAATTCCATGGCCGGCGTGGTTGATTCCAGCGTCCCCAACAACCTGTTTTCGAAGGTGAATCCATTGGATGCAGTGGCTGCCGCCAAGGGTTTCTACACCTTCAAAGATGTTGTGGAGGCTTCCCAGCGCTGAATGTGAAGACCAGCAGCATGAAGTTGCGACATTGCGCAGTCTTCAACACATTTTTTAAATGTTGTATAGTCTCAGATGTTGCAGATGACATCAGATGTTAAAGGTTTCTTGACCCAGGCAGGCGCCTTTGAGGCAAAAAGGGGACACACATTTTGCCCGCTGTAGCTTCCATGTTTTCCAGATCTTTCGGAACCATTTTCATCGAGAGGCGCCAGAGCTTGGCACCATGTCAATGGAGCCGAAGACATTCACAAGTTGCAGCCTTAGTACTGCACAGTTCCTCCATGCTTTCGTTATATATCTTGTGGAGAGTGACGTTGCACGATGTTGCTCGTTACCAAAGGAACATCATAGAATCGTGATGAGAATCTGATGAGATAGTGATGAGGTGGTGATAAGATGGTAGGGAACAGACATCCTAAGTCACATCCCGTGTCATTGCAGGGTTTTGATTTTTGATGGTATGTAGTACACCTGGTTTGATGTGACCATAGATGTCCAGCATCATAGACTATTGACTCCAGACAAAATACTGGTTGGTGGTTTGGAACATTTTTTTACTTTTCCATATATTGGGAATAGTAATCCCAACTGATTAATACTTTTCAGAGGGGTAGGTACACCAGCAACCAGAATACCATTTTACTCCGTTAGACCAATAGATTCAATAGATCAGCACACCTGTGGCACGTGAAAGATGATCCAGAAAGTGAATGATCCCCAAATTTCGCACAACATGAAGTCATGGTGAAAGTAGGATGGACTCAATCCTGCTTTCCTTCCAGATTTTGTAGCGGGGTTTGATGGTTTGGCTGTGTGTCAACACCACTTTGAATCTGTCAATCCACTTTTTCATGTGGGATATGGGTCGAAATCTGTCAAGATGGTTTTCTCTCAACTCAGCCTGCCGCCCAATGCCTATGATTCATATTGATGGTGGACTACCACGAAATAAATTCCAGACGTTTTAGATACAAACATTCCTTGGATTCCTGATCAGCTAAACGACCTGCGAGGGTCATTTACCACTTAGAACATCTTAGAACACTTAGAGTTGTTTGAGGACGGATGATCCACGTCTTTGAAGGGTTGAACATATGATGCTCTTGTTCAGATCCTCCATGATTTCCAGGCGACTTGCGCCACTATGCACGTACTGACTTCATGGGTGGTGCATTTCTCTGAGAATTGGACGCAATGGCCGCGGTGAGAGCCTCTTTGTGCCAGGAGTCAAAAAAACAATATATATATATGTATATATATATATGTATGTGCAAGAAGAGTTTCTTGGTGAAGAGTCTATGGGTGAAAATATGTGGGTGAAAAGTATTTGTAAAAGGAGTTTCTGGGTGAAGAGTTTCTGGGTGAAAAGTCTGTGCAATAAGAGTTTCTGGGTGAAGAGTCTCTGGGTGAAAAGTATTGGGGAACATAGGGATAGATGGGATGCTGGCTTTCGTTCCCCCCTTCTCAGGTATGTATGTATGTATATATATATATATTTGAACGCTGTATTTTAGAGGACCGAACCAAGAAACGCAATGGATGGGGTCGAGCCCTGCCCCCTTTTCGGCCTCGGTTGGTCGACGGTGTGAGTGGCTAGGGATGGTATGGTTCCGCTGGTTCCACTTTGGAAGCACCTTCAACTCAATGTACCCTCTGGTAAACTAACATAGCTATTGAAAATTGCAATTTTTAATGGGAAAATCCACTATAAATGGCCATTTTCAATAGCTATGTTAGTTTACCAGAGGGTATTGGTTTAAGGGAAATTTTACTGGTGTAAGCCCCATATTGAATGGAAACATCTATGGTTTCCTGTAAAATTTTCCTTAAACCAATCCGTTGATAAACCGCAGATATCAGATGTAAGGAAATGAAAATTGTTCCGCATTTCAAAACTTGCTCAGTATACTTTTAAAATCTTTTAAGCCTGCGGGAAAAAATGTCTCCGCCTTCAAGATTAAGGCACAAGAACACACGCGAACCAAAGCCTGCCGTTTTTGGCCGTGGGCAGGTTCATAAGGTTCAACTCCCGTACAGTGGATCATTCATGTGCAGCGCAAAGAGCCAATGGCATTGACAGTAGGGAGAAGGGTAGCCTATTCAGCGGGTATCATCTCTCATCTGTGGCAAATCCACCTAGGTGACCAGCGAGCTTATGCAGCAATGTGTTTCAAATGTGGCTTAGATATATTACCCTTGGGGCAAACGCACCGTGCTGCAGCACTTGATTCCTCCTCAGGCGGTTTCAGAGATGGCAATTCCGCATAAACCTGGATGCAGCACATGATAATTCTACTGACAACAGGATGTCACCATGGTATTTGATGAGGGAACCCCGGGAACCTCCCAAAAAACCTGGCCTCGCGGCCCCAAATGTGGACATTTGGGAGATCAGTTCCTTGCGTCGTCTAACGTCTTTGAAGAATCTGTAAGTCCAAGAGGCTGCTGTGGCACCAACTCTTTGCACGGCAGTGGGTCTGAATCTGCTGGCAAAAAGTTCCAGTTCTTGATTCCCCACTTTGAATCGTTTGAAAAGTCAAGCCCTGAAAATTGTGCCATGCGTGCAGAACCAGGTCCGCGCAGCCAGATGTAGAACGCAAACACCAAACACCAGGGAACACCAAAAGATGGTAAGATGAGGATTCAACTTCTGTGCTGTGAATGTTGGATGGTGCAGAGACACCAGAGATTTGATGTGACAATTCCACACACGAAAAAAGAGTTCCTGCAAGCATTGAGATGCGGGTCCGTCCGGTATTCCGCGAAAACCTTCATTGCATCCTTTGTATCGTTAAGTGATACGATTTGCAGAGAACTGTCATGACATCTCAGTCTCCTACAGTAATTGTCTTGCAATTGGTTGTGAAAGAGATTGAGTAACTGAGTACTTCCAAAAAAAGATGCAAAGATGGGGGTTTCCATAAATGGGAGATCCCCAAATGAAGGGTTTGTAAAGTTTATTTCATGGACAATCCCAGCTACAAATGGATGATTTAGCCCCCCCATGACTTAGGAAACCTCCAGGTGCAAAGATGCTGGAATTTCTCATCCCAAAGAGATGAGTTACGACTCGCACGACCCGCATGAGCCATCTCTTTGATAGGATTGCAATTAAGGATTATTAGTAGACTATAGATTCAAATAGACTATCATTAATGGATTATTAGCGCATAATGAAAGATTATTAACGGACTAATAGACTACAGATGACGCATCTCTTGTTTCATAACGATTCTTTACCTGTTGACAAAGGCGATTCGATTCAGCGTGAAGCGCAAGGCCATTCTTCCAAGCCACTACTTCCATGCGCTTCCTTGGTCCATGGCCAAAGACTCAGCTCTTCTGTTGAAGTGCCGGGGTCGCAGTTGGGATTCTCGCAGTTTCCCAGTTGGCGAAGGTCAAATCAAAATCCATCCCTTGAACGGAGATGTGGCCTTACGAGGATGTCTGTGAACTCTTGTGCGAACTCGCTCTGTATTGCCAAGCTTGGTGCGAAGTGACGTATAGCAATGCGTCACCCGTGCTTCAAGACAGCAGGCTCCGCTTCGGATTCCGATACCAGCAATGCATGCTCTATCATTCCAGCTGCAGGCCGCATTCAACGCATTGAAAACACTAAAT
>CAMXCT020002358.1:35000-327500 GCA_947184155.2 Cladocopium goreaui
TGCCAACGAATACTTTACAACAAACACAGGAAACAACTTACCAACAAAAATTACCGCACAACACTTTACAAAACAAAACTTATAAAAGGTAACCACGGAATATTATTTCCAAAAAAACTAAAAATATTATTTTATTAAAATAAAATATTTTTTCAAACTATTATTTTATAAAATAACTACGCGACATCGTTAAAATAATAACCAACCATGACTGGATTATTGGTTGCTTTGTCTCGGTGATGGAGAAACCATGTCACCATGTCACCATAAGCAGATTTCCATCTTTGAGTATATATACATATATGTATATATATATAATGTAATGTATATATAATAAATACAATATATATATAATATATATATATATTTTATATAATATATGTACCTCAGAGTTTTTCAGTGATGCGTAAAGCACCATGTCCAGTGCGCCGCCTGTATGCGGCTAAATGTAGCAACTGAGTTTGGACGGAAACGGTAGAGACAGCGATCTGGCTCACTTTATTTTTGTTTGCCCCTTTGGGCAGAGCTACTCTTAGTTACACTGATACAATCGCTGAAAAACTGTCCACAATGTCAGGGTCTCACCTCAACATCTCAGGACTATCAGCTTGAGAGATGGCACTGAAGGACCTTCGAAACGTGGAGATCTCGAAAAAAAACTGGTTGCGAAGCAGATGGATCCACTTCGGATCCAACCAGCTGCAAGTCCAACTTGATTTTGGCCAGCTGAAACTTGGAATTTTGGCCAAACATGTTTCATTGCAGAATTCATCAGAACTGGTGTCCAATTAATCAAAGATTTTTCACCGGCAATTCCTCCACACATTTCACCAATGCCGCAATTTTGGGCTCCCAGATTTCCCCAGTGTTTTTTTTGGGCGACGGAAATGGTGGACATTTCAGCGGAGGCCCAGCGGTGTTTGGCTCCTGATGATTCCGGCGCGAAGTCTTGCTCTTAGCATGGTACAACAGCGAGATTTGCGAGATTTGCTGAATTTAGAGCTGAACATTTTCGTGATATTCAATCATAAATCGTTTTTTTGGTTGATATTTACTGACATTTCGTGGTGTTCTGGCCCCAAAATCCAGCCGGATGAAGTGTTCAGCTGTTTTAGCGAGGTTCATGTCGTTATGGTGATGGAAGTGACTTCAAGAATGGCCTCAGGATGGTGATGTCGGATGTTTGCCATTCAAACTCTGCAAAGATGTTTGCATCCTTCCAGGTCCTTCCAGTCCTCCAGTTGCTGCACAGTGATGCTGTGACTGTGCCGTTTTCAGGAAGAATGTGGGTCTTGATTTGGGGTCTGGACCTTAACTTGGCCCTAACTAAATTGGCGACAATTTTTGACTTCCGTCCGATTTTTCAAGTCCCGGTTTTTTCACTTCTGGAGACTTGAGGAGACGTTTGTTGGTGGTCCTCAAAACGTGCTGGCCTCGGACTTCACCCTCCAGATTTTTTCATGGCGATGCTGATTGTCATGGCTGCAGGGCCAAAGTGGATGAAACCCAGGACCACTGTGGGAAACGACACGGGAAACTCTGATGAAAACTGTGCCGAAATTTTTGTGGGATTCACCGCATCCCATTTTATCACCATTACCCTCTGGTTATGACTAACATAGCCATGGTATAGATGGCCCATAGAAATAGATGGTTTACCTATTAATAGCATGGGTGGATCTTTCCATGGCGAACTGTTAGTCATAACTAACCAGATGGTAATTTTTAAATCATTGAGTCGCTACCATCCACAAATTTTCAAGGTTTATGGCAGGCTTTTTTTCCCACATTGGCTCGCCAGGCCATTCGTGTAGTGGACCATGGTGAACAGCAGAAGGAGGCCTTTATTGGACTGAGGAGGAGATCTTGGCGATAAATCTGCTTTTTTCAACCATTCACCTTAAGAGGACTTCCAGGAATGGAGGACACGGGTTTTTCACCATCATTTTTTAACATCAGTTTGAAGTAATGATTAAAGATTTTTTGAAACATCATCATATCATATTCCTGAAAAGAGCTTTACCACCCATCTTCCCTCGAAGCAGGCACTGCGACGTCTCTATGATGCTCAAGTCTTGCTTCAATCGTACGAGGACTAAAGCTGTTTTGGCCACGGACGTATCACATGGTGATACATGGTGTAACATGGTATACAGCAACCAACGAAAAGATGCAGAACAAGACACTCCAATTCTAAATTTAGGAGTGGCAGATGACTTTTCTACATTTTTGCTCATTTTTTGGGGAGTAGCAGTGGCAAATTATGTCTTTAAATATACCCTCTGGTAAATTAACAGTTTGACCCTGAAAACAGCCTAGTTTTAATGGTTTCACTAATCTTCCAACCCCGATGACTGCCAGGGTCTATGTTAATTTACCAGAGGGTAACATCCATCAACAGCCTCATCAATATCATCAATCCCTTTCTTCCACCACCATCAATACCATGTCAGGGTATTTTTTTTGGAATGAAACTTGACATCATCACTTTTCGAAGGTCCGAAAAAATCGGCCAGGAACAATTGAGTTCAAGGGATGAACAACTGCAAAGTATCATGGCCTGTGTGAAGAAGGCCATCGTTGCAGCTGGGTTCACAACAACAACTGTGGCTAATAATTGGGATATTCAGGTGGATATCATGAGATATAGCCAACTACATCACATTGGAAATGGTTTTGAGATATTCGGATATTCATCTGGATATACTGAGAGATATAGTTGATATAACCATCGACATTTCGAAAAAATCGAGCCTTGCCAGACGTCAGCCAGGCCATTCGAGAAACCAATGGAGAATCTCTGCGAGATCCAGTGCTGGTGAGGTGTTTGGGCTTGAGTGAGGAAGAGTTGCAGGACGGAGAAGATACCCTCTGGTAAACATACAAAAAACTATCTGATAACTATGGAAACTCACCATTTTAAATAGGTAAAGCAATGTAAATCAACTATTTCTATGGGCCATTTTCAATCGCAAACTGTTAGTTTACCAGAGGGTAGCTGTGCATTTTTGCTCCTCAGGAACTTGGGATGTCCAAAACTTTCAAAAATCCAAAGTGAAAAAGTGAAGAAAGAGCCGAACTTTTTCGACTTGCGCTGGGAGTTTTAACTCCCAGACCACTTTTCTTGGGACTTGGATGTTGAAATATGTTGACATATGATGTACCCTCTGGTTATGTCAACAGTTTGCTATTGAAGCCATGGTGATTTTCCCAGTCGAAGTCTTGTGGATTTTCCCAGCTAGATAGCATGGTGGATCTTTCCATCGTTTTTTGGGTTTCCCATTCAAAATGGTGGATCTTTCCGAGTCGTTTTTTGGGACTGTTTACCAGGCCGGGTAGGCCGGGTAGGTCATCGCGGGGTCCATTTTTCCAGGAGGAAGGCATCCTGACCGTGGAGAAGCGTTCGGGTGGGAAGCTGGCCCGCTTTGAGGTGCACCATATTTTTTTAAGGTCACCCTATGGGCGACTCTCGTTCCAGTGAAGCATGAAACATATGAAACCCATCATGAGATTTTTTTAAATGTTTTTCTGACGGTTTTTTTTTGTGATGTTTTTCTGATGGTTTTCTTGCTGTTTTTCTGATGGTTTTTCTTTTTTTTTTAAAAAAAAATTGACACATCATTAAACAACATCATAAAAAGCCATCATTTAATCAGCATATGTCATATGTCACACACAACATCCCAGCTTTTTAAGGAGCACTTTTTGGGAGCCAAACGTACGACCTGATGTCACCTGGTGTCACTCTGGTCCAGGCTATGCCGGATGAAGCTTTTGAGAACCAAAAGTGGGAGGAGCAGCAGGACCGCGACCGCAAGGCCCGCGGACTGCGCGAAATGCAGGCGCGGAAGCTGCGGGAGGCGATTTCAGGCGATTTTTCATGGAAGTGGATATATCTTCCTGATGTTTTCTTTACATGGTAAACATATGTAAACATGAAAATCTTTCTGGTAAATATGGGTAAATTAACATAGCTGAAAATTAGTTTTTTTTTTGAGTAGAGACTAATCTTCCAAGCGCTATCTGGCAAAATCTATCTTAATTTACTCAGAGGAAATCCTGAACATTCCCTAAAATCATCGGAGTTGTGCTGGCCAGATGAGTCACCTCGATGTCCGAGGTAACTGGAAGCCTCTCCATCCCTGCCAGTCCTCAGAGTATCTTTGGGGCGGAGCATGAACTGAGTTGGTTCAAGATCCCCTATTGGTTGAAGGGCGATGAGGAAACAAGGCGGGTAAATCCCCCTGTTTCCCTGGCTCTGGTGTTTAGATGGGAGGATTTCATGACCTCCAATGGATGGGTTAGTGGAAAGGTTTATGGCCTTGGCCACCAGAGTTTCTACAAGGTGGTGCCCCCCCAGTGATGTTAGTTGGTTTATAATCCCACTAACTATAGACTATAGATATATCTACCATAAGTCCTAGTTATTAGAGTTATAAACCAACTTAGCTATCTTGGGGGCCCCACTTTGTAAAGATGAAGCATTTGTGGGTGTCAACGAATGGCGCACAAATTGGAAGGGCATTTTCGAGCAGACAGTGCTTGAAGTTTGTGCTTCTCTTTCCTTTTTCGGTGCTTCCCCCAGTGGATTTGCAGGGCGATCATTCACAACATGAAGAACCACTTCGTGGACGAAATGAACGCCAAGGCCAGCCGGCCAGTCTCCAAATCCATCCATATGGCTCTTTTGGTTTAGTCGGCTTGGGAACTCTCCCAACTGCCTAGGGGCATTTTGACCACAACAACTTCCAGGAGCACTTATGGCAGGCCTGGCAGCTGATAAAAGCTGGGCATTGTGAAAAAAACCATAAAAAACCTGCCCTGTTTCTGCCGCCCAGTGTGGTCTGCAAGTCGCTCAACGTTGGGCGGGAGTTCCAAACCAAGAGCTCATCAAACAAGCTGAGGCAGGCTCCAGGGAAAGTCCAGAGTTTATGGCTCCTGTCTTTCCCACAAGTGGAAGGGGGAAAAATCCCAAATTCGATTGGTACGAGAAGGGTAAACCGGGTAAACACTGGTAAATGCCAAGGGTTTCCACATTTTCCAGTTTGGAATCTTGATGAAAAGTGAGACAGGCAGCCGAACAGAAAGCGCGCGCGGTTCAACGTGAATCTCTCCAGGTTTCGCCGCCGAGTTCGGGAGATCGAAAGTTGTTTTTTTTGACACCCAAACAGGTGCAAACAAATATATACAATGTATGAAATACCATGGAAATATCATGGAACTATCATGGAAATATCATGATGTTACTTGGTGGCTCATCCCACTTAGTAAGTGGGTTATAACCTCAGTTATAAGTGGATTAACCCTAATTATCCCTTTTATAACTGGGGTTATAACCCACTTACTAAGTGGGATGAGCCACCAAGTATACAAAAGAATTCTGGTACCCGATGTTTTTCCATAACAAAACTCGCAAAATTTCTGGACCCAAAACTGCCGTTGAACCAGGAAACCTCCATGCTGCGGCAGCACATCAAGCGAGTAGAGAGAAAGTGCCCTGGAGTTTTCCACATTTTCCACTGGTTCACGGCCATGGGGATAGATCAAAGCTACTAGAACCGACCGAGCCCTGGATTTTTGTGGTTTAAATTTTGGGAAATCACATGAAATCATCCCCATTCATGGCCGAACTATTCAGGTTCGTGACTTTTTTTTAATCATTTACATTCAGAAATACCCAGATATTTGTCGGGAATGCCAACTATCTTGGTCTTCACCCAGGGTCTTGACCCACAGTCATATGGCTATGGATCAATACCTATTAATACCATTTTTAGGGGGATGAACATCCATTTACCAGCTATTTTGATGTTCACTAGGTACCAGGGTCTTGACCCACAGTCATATTTTCACAGCCTTTTCTAGCAGCACTTTACACATAACATCTGGTCATTTTAAGCATATCATCCTGCACAGAGTTGGAGAATTGGCAGGACCCCCACCATGGCTTTCTTGCAGAGTTCCTTAGATTGTCTTGAATTGAAATATCATCCTGATTCATCCAGAATGATCCAAGAAGTGCAACTCCATCTATCAAACATATCAAAGCAACCCATTTTCATATCCAGTCATCAACTTTTCAGAAGCATAGATTTTCATAGATTTTCATATTTCCCCATAAATCATCAGGGGTTGGTAACTGTCCCATTTTGGGAATCTTGGACATCACCTTATAGTAGTAGCCATTTAATGACCCATGAATCATCCGAAGACTTTTTCACCATGCCATCACATCCCCCATGATCCCATTGGCCCAGAGGTACAAAGAGTTGCAGAGCAACGTGGGCAAGATGCAAAAGGCATCTCCTTCGAGTTGACCCGGCCTGGTAAACGTTAACAAAAAACGATGGAAATCTATGGATATTCACAATTTTTTATGGGTAAATCCATGATTTCTATGGCTAAACTAGCATAACTATGGAAATCTATGGAATTTCACCATTTTTTATGGGTAAATCCACTATTTCTATGGCCATTTTCAATAGCTATTTTGACATAACCAGAGGGTAACGAGTCTATCCGAACACTTTTACTTTGCCTGAATCGCAGTCAGTCAAGTCACTGGTAAACGTTGAATCAGTTTGCAAACTGGAAAACCAACAGTATCTAAGTTCGGTAAATCAACTATTTCTAGCCATGGCTTCAATAGCAAACTGTTAGTTTACCACAAAACTATCTGATAACTATGGAAACTCATCATTTTAAATAGCTAAATCAATGTAAATCAACTATTTCTAGCCATGTTCAATAGCAAACCTGTTGGGTGGGAACATTTGGATTATTTTCCATTTCATATATGGGATATTATCCTTCCCATTGACTTACTCCATCATTTTTCAAGATGGTTAAATTCACCAACCAGAAATCGTTTTTCAAACACCAACACATGGCCAGGTCTGTGTTAACTGGATGGATGGTCATTATTAATGTCATGATCAGTTTTTTCCTAAGTCGAAATTTGACCAGTATCGACTTAGTCATTACCATGGAGGGTATCAATCACTGCCATGCAGCCATGCCGGAGGCCATGGCCACCATGGCGAATCAGCTCACAGAGGCCCGTGAGACCGCCGCGATGTACGGCATGAAGATGCCAGCACCGCACGAAGCCGAACGACGACCTTCGGTGACTTTCCCCCCACCCTGGCGGCCTCCGGAGATGTGGAGCGATTTTGTTTGGGTCAGAAAATTTGGGGACATTTTTCGGGAAAAACAATCCCCGATTTTTTTGGGATGATCATCACTTTTCCAGATCAATTTGGATGAATTTTGGTGTATTTTTCAACCAAAAAAACACATTTTTCAGACACCCCCATTTTATGTGGATTTCAGTGTGCTGGCCGCTGTTTTGTTGATTGAAATTCCGAGTTTCTTGGTGATCTGTACGGCCCCTTTTTTGGAGACGTTTCCTGGTTCAAGCGCGACTGGTGACCATGGATCGCCAGGACCTTGGCCTAGGATTTTGAGAGATTGGCTAGCAGCAAAATGGTGAATCCATGGCATAATTTTCATATTTTTGCTTGGAACATATCAAATCATATTGAACATTAATAATATGAGTGTGGCTTTTCTATGAATCACATCGTCATATCAGTGATTTTTCGGGGTTTCAATTATGTTGGAAGCCCCAAACAAATTTTATATAATGGGTTTGATCACCATTTCCATCGATGGTCAAGAGGACTCATGGGGCCCATGGCCCGCCTTTTGAGACCCGCCAGGACCTCTTAGAGACACCGACATATGTCCGACTGAAATTCTTTGCGGAAGGTGCCGCTGTGGATCGCTGTGGCCATGGTGGCCCCTGGCCATGGGTAGCCAACTGGTGGCTTCATGCCTGGGATGATGCAGAGAAGTGACCCCCAACTGGTTGCTGGGATGATTTATGGCATTGAGTTTACCGGGACCTATAATAGATGTTTTTGTAGATGTTAATACACTATAGATCTATAGATTTAATAATGTATTGTTGGGTATATCATGTATATCATTATATATATCATTATAATGGTTGGGTATATCATGGTTCATAGATTTTAATACACTATACTCATGATATACCCACCCATTGCAACCATTGCGTTCCTGGTTCCTTAACGGTGACCCGACGATGCGCCTCACAGGACGGGACGGAAAAGCACCTCCGATCAAAGGCAGCTTCAGAGATGTGCAGATCAAAAGCCAAAGCATCGAGGCCGGCGACTCGGAGCTGCATCAGCGGCCCACAGTTAGCCATAGTTACCATCTGGTAAACGTTAACAAAAAACTATGGAAAATCACCATTTTTAATGGGAGAATCCACTATAAATGGTCATTTTCAATAGCTATTTTGACATAACCAGAGGGTAGCCATAGTTCATATGGGATGAAATGGGATGAAACTACAGTTGAAGTGACCCAATGACCCAATGGTTGGCATTCGAACACATCCCAACCGAGCCATGAAAAATACCTGTCTTGATTGGGTACTGCAATGGATGATTATATGGTAAGCCATGGCAAGTTAGCAGAACTCTTAGCTGGTAGTTTGTCATCCACTCTTACTTTTTGAGGTTACAAGGCCTTGGTGAGTTGGTGCCCCATTTGGTGGATGATTTCATTTACCCTCTGGTAAACAAACAGTGTGCGAACTTGAAAATGGCCATAGAAATAGTGGATTTTCCCATTAAAAATGGTGATTTTCCATAGTTTTTTGTTAACGTTTACCAGAGGGTATCAAAGTGGCTATTTTTTGACAGATGGGAGCATCCACCAACTGGATAAAGAAAGATGGTGAAGTGTTTTCACTCATAACAGTGACGAAAAAAACTGACTTAAAACTTACTTATAGCCATTTAGTGGCAGTGTTCCCAGTTCAATGGCCATTTCAGGTACCTAAATTGGGGTACCAATTGATTGGAGGTACCTACCATATGTAAGGGAATATCTCCACAATTCATATGGCCAGAAATATGGTACGTTTACGTACCTCCATCAATTGGATCTCCAGTAACCCCAGTAACCCGACCAGCCACCGGAGGAGCTGTCGGAGGTGGTGGTGCAATGGCTGGGTTCCCCCGGTGCGTGGCAGCTGGCCACGGTGGCCAACTGGCCCTTGACGGCGGAGGCCATGCGGAGACCCACCACGGAGAGGCCGCGGGGGGATGGGGATGGGATGGGGATGGGATGGGGATGGGATGGGTTAGGGATGGGGGGGATGGGTGGGATGGGAACTTTGGAGAATTTCGGAGTGTGCGAAGTGATTTTTTGGGGTTAGGGCTGGAGGTCGGATGATTGTTTGGGCGACATTTTTTTTTTGTTTCAGGACGTTCCTAGAGATCCCAGTTTGTTTTTTGTAGTCGGATGCAACGATAGCCAGTGGCCGGACGCAGTTCGCTGACGTTTTCCACCCTGAGGATCAGCCTGCTTAGATGCAACCAGGTATAGAAGATGCTACCCGGTAGAAATTCGGAGACTAAGCCATGTAGAACAATAGACTCAATAGACATCTGCATAGAATATTGTCGATTGATGATCCTTGTCCCCATGAAAATGGCCATAAATTTGAGATCTCCCGCCCAAATCACTTCACAGCGGCTGGCTTTTTCAGGTGCCCTTTGGTGGTGCATGTGTGGAATAGCCAGGACAGAAACCACAGAAACCGGCTGGTTTTTGGCTTCAAATGTGAATCAACCAGGTACATCCAGATGTATCCAGGTCTACTTAGCCCTGGCAGTTCCGCCCCTAAAAAGAGTGTTGTGAAACATGGGGACACCCCATGTTTCAATCGATGCTTCAATCGCGATGTTTCGCAGAGATTCCTCTAAAGACAGATCAAAAGCATTCAAAACTACCATGTTTGGGGCTTATTCACATCATGGCAGCTGCTTTTGTCCTGTAGGGGACAGGGTTTTGACCCATCCCCAAATCTGAGAATAAGAGATTAGATGATTTATATGATGATAGTATACTGTAGCTGTCGGATGATGAGATTAGCTGATTAGCTATCAATCATAATTATCATCATACAGCTGCATTATCTACATTATCATCTTACATCAAACATATTATCATACATTAGTTACATTAGTATCAGCTCATGATCATCAGATTCCTCCAAATCTTACAACAAACCCTGTGAAAAACAAGGAGAAGCTGGCTGAAGATGTCAAGAAGCTGAAAGAGTTCATGGCAACTTTCGGAGCAGCTGGAGCTGAATTTTCCTGCAGGGTTTTTTGATGATTTTCCCAGCTAGAAACCTCCATTTATAATGGATTTTCTATAGCTATATATGTTAAAACCTCCATTTATAATGGTTTTAGCTGTGTTAAATAACCATAACCATATATAAAACGATGATTTACCTATTGGACAACTAGAGTCGGCTCCCATTTTTTTGGGGATGCTATGCCGCAAAAAAGCCCATGATCATCGATCCATATCGATCCATTTTCCGAGGCTCTAAGGATCCGCATGAGATGGATGACCAGAAACCCATGGTGATGATGCTACCCTCTGGTTATGTCAAAATAGCTATTCAAAATGGCCATAGAAATAGTGGATTTACCCATTAAAAATAGTGAATTTTCCATATTTTTTTGTATGTTTACCAGAGGGTACCAAGAACAATCACAATAAAAATTCCATCAAAATGATGATGAAAAAACATACGAATACATATATAATGATGATAAGAATAAGCATAAGAATGGACATGGGTAAGTATTATACAGCATAGCAATCATGAATGACACTAATGTGGTAAACTCAATGACGTAAACCTACCATTTGCGGATGATGTTTAGCACCAACATGGCAATGCCAAGGATGAGATGGAGAAACGCCTGAAGGATATGGATGCAGCAACTGACAAGAAGGCGAGGAGTCACTGGCTACAGAAACCACTCACAAAAGAAACCCATGACTACCCTCTGGTGATGTCAACAGTTTGCTATTGAAGCCATGGTGATTTTCCCAGTCGAAATAGTGGATTTTCCCAGCTAGATAGCATGGTGGATCTTTCCATAGTTTTTTGATCTTTTGGAAACGCGGTGAAGTTCCAAACGCTGCCAGAAACTTGCGTGGACAGTTTCCACTGGTAGGTGAAGAATGTGGAAGATCAAGTGAGGCAAGCTGAGGCGGCTCTTCAAACATCCCTGCTTCACCAGGTATGATGAAACATGGGCTTGTCCAAAAATGGGGGGGTACCCTCTGGTAAACTAACATATTATGGCTACAGTATTGAACATGGCCCATAGAAATAGTTGATTTACCGTTCTAAAAAATGGTGATTTTCCAGTTCGCAAACTGTTTACAAGTTTACCAGAGGGTATCCTGGATCTCCTAAATGGCTGTTTTTATGGGGATGGGGGGATCATGAACCCATCGAAATTTGTTTTTTTTTTTGGGACCAACACAGATCTCGAGACATGCAGAGACACAGGCACTGGGAAAATCACCATGGCTTCAATAGCAAACTGTTGACATCACCAGAGGGTAGTCACGCGTTTAGTCATCTCACTTGTTGCATTTCCACATTTCCAGCTGGAGGACTACTTCAATCAAACCTACCTGGCCGGTGGAAATTCGGTGGATGTGAGCCATATTAAAACCCAGGCGAGGAGCTTCGGGGAGCTTTGGCTTCCCATTGATCCCATTGATCTGGGTCAACAAATCATGGCTCGTCACGTCGCGAAAAAAAAGCCCTGGAATCATGGTTAAAAAAAAAGGGGAATCATCCCCAAATAGATGGCTGCAAGATTCAGATGAGTGAAATATTATCATCTACCCAGATTGATACCCTCTGGTAATTTAACATAGCTATTGAAAATGGCAATTTTTCATGGGAAATTCCACTATTAATGGTCATTTTCCATAGTTATGTTAAATTACCAGATTGATAGTCACTTAGTCTGATCTGCAAGGCTGGAGTTCGAAGGCAATTCTTCGTCATGCAGGTGCCGATTATTGGCGACATGATGGGCGACCGCCTTTTTTAGCAACTGACATCATAATCAACAACCTGATGGCATCACCAGCTAGACGACTCACATTAGATTCATCAAGCAAAACTATGATTCAGATGATTCAGTGGTGATGTGCTTTCATCAACCTTGGGTGATTTATAAATTTACAACCATATTTTCAGCATATTTCACCATCCCTTAATTTATGGCCATCAAAGCCCCGAAGATTTGGCAAGGCTTCCGTGACCAGGCCTGGATGGTGATTTTGGTGAACATCTTCATCGCACTTTGTATCGGAAGTGTCTCAGTGATTGCACTTGAGAAGGCCACGTCGTCGTTTTCTCGTCGATCGTTGATGACCGTTTTTTCGGGGTGATGGCAGTGATGGCAGTGATGGTTAAGTCTCTGGGAAACTTGTACACAGTTTGCGAAGTGCAAAAATCACCATATCTGAATAAGTAAATCAACCAGCAAAATTGGGGAAAATCACCAAATCACCATGACTTTTTATATGACAAAAAGTTCGGTAAACCAAGTATTTCTAGCCATGTTCAATAGCTATTTTGATATCACCAGAGGGTCAAATCCATGGGGCCCAATAGAGGATGAAAGGCTCTGCCGCAGCTGTTTTTTTTGCCACTCATGGGCTCCGGAGCCTCGCGAAAGAAGAGGCCTGGCGACCGAAAAAAAACCGGGGGGTTCCAAGGAGGTCCGGTATGATGAAGCTCTGGTTTTTTCGACATCCAAAATTTCAAAACCAAAAGCATCAAAAAATCGAAAAAAAACCAGAGAATTTCGACATCGATTCCTGGGTTTTCACCTGAGTTTTTCAGATTTTCATGGAGATCTTCATAGATCTCCATGGATTCCATACCTTGGAAACTGGATGGTTTTTGGCATTTTCGCAGGCCAATACCTGCGGACCTGGATTGGTGGTATTCTACACCCCTGGAGTATGGCTTTCAAGGTCGGACCCGGGAGAAATCCATGGTGAATTTCCATGGTGAGAGACCTTCTGGTGATGTCAACAGTTTGCGAACTTGAAGCCATGGGGATATTTTCCCAGTCGAAATTTCGTGAGTTTTCCCAGCTAGATAGAAAATGGTGGATCTTTCCATCGTTTTTTGGGACTGTTTACCAGAGGGTATTCCCAACAAAGTGGATGGTTGAAGCCATGGTGATTTTCCGAGTCGAAATAGTGGAGTAGTGGATTTTCCCAGCTAGAAAATTGTGGATCTTTCCATATAGTTATGTTAAATTACCATATGATTCAATGATGTACCCTCTGGTGATGTCAACAGTTTGCGAACTTGAAGCCATGGCGATATTTTCCCAGTCGAAATTTCGTGAGTTTTCCCAGCTAGATAGCATGGTGGATCTTTCCATCGTTTTTTGGGATTGTTTACCAGAGGGTATTCCCAACAAATTGGATGGTTCAAGCCATGGTGATTTTCCGAGTCGAAATAGTGGAGTAGTGGATTTTCCCAGCTAGAAAATTGTGGATCTTTCCATATAGTTATGTTAAATTACCAGAGGGTATAGAATCCATTATTATCCATTATTACCATAAATATATGATGGTATATGATGGTCATATCCAACTATGATCGTATGGGCAATATTGCCATTATATCCATCATTACCATCATATACCCCATTATTGGCTTTTCCACATCACATATAAAAAAAATACCAGAGAAGAACTGTGGAATAACTGCTATTTACAGGGCAAACCAGCATTGGTGAAGTTTGCCAAGTCGACTTTGTCCGATTGACTTCTGCCACAGACTCCGCCCAAAGGTCCTCTGCTCCTTCGAGAGTCATCTGTCAGGCTACTGGGATTTGTCAGAGCTTGCTTCAACATGGGTCATTAAATGTCCCCATTGAACATCACCCAACCGGTATATATGGTCTATAATGGCTACTTTTTCAGGTGATGTCCAATATTCCCAAAATGGGACAGTTACCAACCCCTGTTCAAAGAATTAACTGGCCCCAAGATGGCCGGTCAAAATGATGCGTTGCAACAAACAGAACCAGCCATGGGTTCCCATGGTGGAACCCAGCTGTTTGAGCTGCAGCACCTGAGGTTTCCCCTGCAAAGTCTAGGGGATTCGAAAGATGTGGCAGCCGAGGTTCGGTAGCTGGGTTTTGTTCATGGCACATCATGGCACATCCTGAGGAATTTTCGATTACCCGGCCTGGTGCATTTGCAGTCCCAAAACACCATGGAAAGATCCACCATTTTGAATGGGAAACTATGGAAAACTATGGAAAGATCCACCATTTTCTAGCTGGGAAACCCAAAAAACCATGGAAAGATCCACCATGCTATCTAGCTGGGTAAATCCACAAGACTTCGACTGGGAAAATCGCCATGGCTTCAATAGCTATTTTGATAAATAACCAGAGGGATCCAGAGGGTACCATCTTTGATGATGCCCGCCTTGTTCCTTGATGATCTCGTTTTGACTTTGAATGGAGACTGGCAAGACCAACCTGAAGATGGGGCTACCGGGCTACCATATCCACATCCTTCACATCCTTCACAGCCTTCATGACAGGAGCCTCAGGAGACAGGCTTGCCCAAGTCTCACGGCTGCACAGATTTTTGCGGTAAAGCAAAAATCAAGCAATCAAGATCAATCAAGCATATTTTGACGCTTTACCATGCATTTACCATGCATTTACCATGCATTTACCATGCATTTACCATGCATTTTTTGTTTGGGATAGTTTACTATTGCTTTACGGCTCTACGGTTACAGTGCCACGTGTTTTTGTGTTTTTCCCTCTCGCTCCCGAGGGATACAGATCCAGATGGTGAGACTGGTGCAGAGGCTTGTTTTTGTTGATGGATTCATCAGAAACAAGAAAACTGGTTGGTGGTTTGGAACATTTGGATTATTTTCCCCAATAGTTGGGATGATGATCCAATCTGACTAACTCATATTTTTCAGGGGGGTAGGTATACCACCAATTAGAAAACTGTTTGATGATGACAAAAGATGGAAGAAAACTCTTGGCGAACTTGAAGATGTGAAACTTGAATGCATTCGCTACTGTCCAAGAACCAGAAGATTCTGAAGGTTTGAAGATGTCTCTGTTCAGGAAAGCCTTCTTCCAGCATATTCTAGCTACGAGCAACTCGACGAAATGCACTGGGAAGTTGGCTCATGCTGAGTAAATCAAGTGGATTTCTACCCGATACCCTACAGCTTTCTGGAGCATAATTCATGGGATCGATTTCAAGGAAATTGTATTTTTCTTTTTTTTCAATCCCATGAATTCTTGGACATCATCTTTTCAGACGCTCATTTTAGAGGGGCTCCTGTAAATGAGCCAAGGGTTTCCATCAATACAATTGGATCCCAGCAAAGTTGACTTCATTTGGGTATGGATCAATACCTATTAATACCATTTTTAGGGGAATGAACATCCATAAATCCCAGCTATTTTGATGTGAACAAAAGGGGTACAAGGTTTTGACACACTGCCATTTGACAACTTTTTTTTGGAACATTCAAGAAATCCCCAAAGTCTCCAAGTCGTGCAGTGGGTTTCCAAGCCATCCCATCATCTCAGCAGCAAGCAAAGTCCAGGTTTCTTTGCGAGCGCATGCAGCAGAGGATGACTAATCTGCAGGAAGCCTTACGGCAACTTGAGGAGGAAGCAGAGGAAGCAGTTGAGGATACGACCAGGTTGGAACCGGCTAATTTTTCAAAGTCTGTGTTTTTTTTTTTTGGTGACATTTATCCAGTGAAATAATCCCAAAAATTGGGGGATTTGAATTGGCACAATGGGTGATTTATCCAGTGAAATTAGATTAAATTTGAGGGATTTAGCATGCTTCAGCTAGTACTCGAATACTGGTTGGTGGTTTGGAACATTTGGATTATTTTCCGATTGGGAATGGAATAATCCTCCCAACTGATGAACTCACTCCATCATTTTTCAGAGGGGTGGCGAAAAACCACCAAGCAGTTTTTGATGATTTTCCCATTTAGTTCGATGATTTTCCCGGCTATAAAGCTCTATTCTTCACCAGCATTTATACATATTTATAGATTTTTGTTGGTTGATGATATGTGAATATGATATGTAAATGGCTGATTGATCCAGCAGCTACTCAGTTGACCTGGCCACGTCCTCCATCGGATCTGTGACCCCGCCGCAGGTTGCCTCCCAAAACAGCCGTAGCCGAGGAGGCGCTGCAAGTTGTGATCCAAGTTGTGCAATCCATTGACCCTTTTTTAATGGGCGGGGGTCATGTGAAATCACCATTTGTTTTTCTGGTTATATAAACGGTTCCAACTATGTAAAAAAAACGAAAAATCATTTTTTTTCCATGACCATCATGATGGGTCATGATTTTTTCACGATCTTTTGCTACTCAGAAACCCAGCATTGCCAGGAATTTGTGGAACAGCGCGCAGCGCCGTTTGAACGTGAAGAGCTTGAAGCGACAGAGCCAAGGTGGTCAACTTGTTGGTCGTTTGGAGCTTGGATCATTGACATGTAAAAAAATCGGAACATTTATGATAGATGATGATATAGATGCATGGGATATGATAGATGATGATATAGATTTATGGGAAATCTATGATCATCTATGGGACATGAAAAAAACAGATTTTCAATCTTGGGACCGCTTGTTTTTCAATCTTAGGAAGCTGTTTGCGGATCCCAACGCTTTGAAAACACCCAAGGAATCAGTTGTGTTCTCAAGTTTCAGACATTTGGGGGCTTCTCAAGAGCCACATTGCATGCAAGTTTCGTAGCAAGCTCCGGTCAGGTTAAGCCATCTTTTGCCACATTAGTGGCTGCTACAGCTCTGGTGATATACTTGATATCTTGAGATCATGGTCATCCATGAACTGTGAATTCGTTCTGAACCATTGGTTCAGTAGAGTGGAACTAGGATAGAATCCCAAACTGCTACATCTTGTGTTATTTTTGGAATGTTGTTGAAATCCATTTCGCTGGATAACCGGTTCCGCTGGATAAATCACCGTAAATCATCATAAATCCCCTAGGTTTGAGGCTTGAATGACCATTTTCTCGGCACTTTTCCCTCGTTTTCCCGTTTTTTTGGCCATCATTTTTTGGGTGTTGCAACTGCCAGGCAGGACCCAAACATCGACCCACACGTCGACGAGGTCGACGCAGCCGTCGCGGATGGGAGCAGCGTTGCGGCAGAGACCCGACTGGAGGTGTAACGGGTTTCGGAGATGAAGCTCCAGTTACCCTCTGGTAAACAGTCCCAACAAACTATGGGAAGATCCTCTCCATTTTATAGCTGGGTAAATCCATTATTTCGACATGGCAATTTTCAATAGCAAACTGTTAGTTTACCAGAGGGTATTTCGGAAATGGGGATGGGTCAAGTTACTTTTGAAATGACACGAGGGGAACACACATCCAGCAGCGAAAAAAAAAAGGGTCCGGGTGCCAGGGTTTTGACTGCCAAATAATGATTGGACTTTTCAAATTCAATGCGATTGAGGTACATTTCTTCATGATTGGAATGTTTCTATCATGATAGTATAAGTATGTATAAGTTATGATTAGTGTATGTAACTTAAAACCAGCTATGATTGGAAGATACTTTTTGACAATGGAACATCACCTATGAATGGAGGTTTATAGCTGGAAAAATCATCGAACTAAATCGGCCATTTTCCATCGCCACGATTGATTCCCAGAGGGCAGTTATTTTTCAAGGTACAATGGTATATAAAATTAAACCAACAATATACTATGATATAGTAATATATATATATACATACAATATAACGGAACTATGATTGGTTATTTTCCAAGATATTAGTTTGGTTATTTTTCAAAGTTATATAAAACATATAACCGAACTATGATTGGAATATGTTTATACTATAAACCAACAATATACTATGATATAGTAACTACATAAAAGACGTAGAACCATGATTTCCAAATTTTACCAATTTCCGCATTTTCTTTTGGATTACTATCAATAAACACTGGGGATTTAACATGATTTAACTAGTCAAGCTGGCCACTTATCCACTAAATTTAGTTTGTAAACAAACACGCGGAATATCTCTGACCAAGAACTAACTTCCCTGGCTGACCAGTGGGAAGGCCATCGCGGTTTTTTTCACAAAGGGATAGATAATGAGGAGATCCCAAAGTGGGGTCTCCCAAGAAAAACTGCAGAAATTGGAGTTCCGATGTCATCCAGATTTTTAATGGGTTATGATAGAAGCCACCAGCTCAGAGCTGGTGAACGGGATGATTTTTCATGAGCTGTCGAAATTAACATTGACATCATTGACCCAAGTCTGCTTTTCCAAAAGGAACTCGCCCATTGTGAAGGATGATGAAAAATTGGGCTAGGACTTTTTCTTCATGAAAAACTGGCGGAATCTCAAAAAAATTCTTTGAAGGCCGCCTTGGAGGATTCTGGCTCGCTCCTCCTCTTTGAGCCGCTGAGCGAGTGGCTTTGACACGGAGATTCAGCAGCCTATGGGGGGCAAGACTGGTGAAAACCTATGACATTTGATGAGACATGTGATAAACATATGTGTTTTCGTGTAGATTTCATAAGATTTCATGACACAGCCAAAAAAACAGCCACTAACACATAGTTCACCATGACAACATCTATGATGTTAGTATATTTTAGTGATATGAGTGGCTAAATACAACAATTCACATCATCCAAATGGACTGGATTGATATGGCAATCAGTCCGTGCGGCAATATTGCAAATTGGTGAACTATCATAGTTCCGCCAGAGCAACAACTGGATGTACCAACAAAAAATCCCACAATCAGATCAAAAAGCATGGAGGATTTATGATCAACTCCTATGATTTGCCGTGGAAGGGGATGACCATCCAATGAGCACAAACTATGTTGGTTACATCACATCCCATAGTGTCATTAGTGTTAGATGTGTTAGACAGTTTCGCTATCGAGTCGACAGTTTAACGCACGCTCAAACTTTTTTCCCACAGCTGGTTTTGGCTGAAGATTTTTTAGACTTGACCATTTTCATCCATTTTCCCACTTTTTTTTGGTGCGCCGAAAATATGGGTATCTGATGGTATCTGCAGTATCCCAAACCATTGCCTTTCCCATTGCTAAACCAATAACTTGGATGCCTTGGACAACCGTCCGGTCAGGTTTCTGCGCAACCAGCTGCATGAAAAAATGGCGGCCATGCAGCAAGCCTTAGAAGCCTTGGCCACGCCCAGAGCAACACCGGAGCTTCAAGCGGAAAGGCCGGTTCCACAACCTTTGATTCACCAAACAGCAAGCCCGGCAGGTTCAAAAATAATAGTCATTTAATAGGGGTTTTAAGCATCAAACTAGGAGGATATAAGTGGATATAACTGGTAAATGATGGTTGATGATTAGTTCAGGGATTATACCAACCAATACAATTGATGACTATCATAATCCACGAACTGGGAAATCCACTATGATTCACCAAACAGGATTTGGTTTCATTTTGATGAAGAACATCATGATGGTGCCCCATTTTGGGTAAAACCAACTGTTGTGAACAAGCAAGCACCACGATGCAAACTTTGGCATCAAAATGATCAAAATGATCTCCAACTGATCTTGACTGCTCAGGGATAGCTCGTGCTCCGATGTCAAACCCAGTCTGGAGGAGGCTCTGCAAATGTGTTCAGGGACACTGTGATTGGCAAACTCTGACACTCTTGGATACTTTTGGATACTTTTGGAGTCTTGAGCTAATGTTTGACAGTTTTGTTATGTGATGAGTTGAAACTCTGCTGTGCTATCTTGCATCAGATGCTTTTCCAGCTTCTGATATTTAATGTGTTGAATGTCCTTTTTGATTCACTTTCCTCTGTCAGTCAGTGTCTTTGCATGTCGTTGTCAAAACATGATGTTTGTTTCCAAGCTTCCATGGAAGAGGCTGTACCTTCCAAAGAGGCTGAAGAAGCATCCGACGAGAAGAGGCGTGAGCCGTTCTTTGTATTGAGGTGTCTGGCTGTCTGGCTGTTGTGAACGAGCACCACTACCATGCAAAGCTTCCAAGTTTGGCATCAAAATGATCAAAATGATCTCCAACTGATCTTGACTGCTCAGGGATAGCTCGTGCTCCGATGCCAAACCCAGCCTAGAGGAGGCTCTGCAAATGTGTTCAGGGACACTGTGATTGGCAAACTCTGACACTCTTGGATACTTTTGGATACTTTTGGAGTCTTGAGCTAATGTTTGACAGTTTTGTTATGTGATGAGTTGAAACTCTGCTGTGCTATCTTGCATCAGATGCTTTTCCAGCTTCTGATATTTAATGTGTTGAATGTCCTTTTTGATTCACTTTCCTCTTTCAGTCAGTGTCTTCTGCATGTCGTTGTCAAAACATGATGTTTGTTTCCAAGCTTCCATGGAAGAGGCTGTACCTTCCAAAGAGGCTGAAGAAGCATCCGACGAGAAGAGGCGTGAGCCGTTCTTTGTATTGAGGTGTCTGGCTGTCTGGCTGTTGTGAACGAGCACCACTACCATGCAAAGCTTCCAAGTTTGGCATCAAAATGATCAAAATGATCTCCAACTGATCTTGACTGCTCAGGGATAGCTCGTGCTCCGATGCCAAACCCAGCCTAGAGGAGGCTCTGCAAATGTGTTCAGGGACACTGTGATTGGCAAACTCTGACACTCTTGGATACTTTTGGATACTTTTGGAGTCTTGAGCTAATGTTTGACAGTTTTGTTATGTGATGAGTTGAAACTCTGCTGTGCTATCTTGCATCAGATGCTTTTCCAGCTTCTGATATTTAATGTGTTGAATATCCTTTTTGATTCACTTTCCTCTGTCAGTCAGTGTCTTTGCATGTCGTTGTCAAAACATGATGTTTGTTTCCAAGCTTCCATGGAAGAGGCTGTACCTTCCAAAGAGGCTGAAGAAGCATCCGACGAGAAGAGGCGTGAGCCGTTCTTTGTATTGAGGTGTCTGGCTGTCTGGCTGTTGTGAACGAGCACCACTACCATGCAAAGCTTCCAAGTTTGGCATCAAAATGATCAAAATGATCTCCAACTGATCTTGACTGCTCAGGGATAGCTCGTGCTCCGATGCCAAACCCAGCCTAGAGGAGGCTCTGCAAATGTGTTCAGGGACACTGTGATTGGCAAACTCTGACACTCTTGGATACTTTTGGATACTTTTGGAGTCTTGAGCTAATGTTTGACAGTTTTGTTATGTGATGAGTTGAAACTCTGCTGTGCAATCTTGCAGCAGATGCTTTTCCAGCTTCTGATATTTAATGTGTTGAATGTCCTTTTTTATTCACTTTTCTCTTTCAGTCAGTGTCTTTGCATGTCGTTGTCAAAACATGATGTTTGTTTCCAAGCTTCCATGGAAGAGGCTGTACCTTCCAAAGAGGCTGAAGAAGCATCCGACGAGAAGAGGCGTGAGCCGTTCTTTGTATTGAGGTGTCTGGCTGTCTGGCTGTTGTGAACGAGCACCACTACCATGCAAAGCTTCCAAGTTTGGCATCAAAATGATCAAAATGATCTCCAACTGATCTTGACTGCTCAGGGATAGCTCGTGCTCCGATGCCAAACCCAGCCTAGAGGAGGCTCTGCAAATGTGTTCGGGGACACTGTGATTGGCAAACTCTGACACTTTTGGATACTTTTGGATACTTTTGGAGTCTTGAGCTAATGTTTGACAGTTTTGTTATGTGATGAGTTGAAACTCTGCTGTGCAATCTTGCAGCAGATGCTTTTCCAGCTTCTGATATTTAATGTGTTGAATGTCCTTTTTGATTCACTTTCCTCTGTCAGTCAGTGTCTTTGCATGTCGTTGTCAAAACATGATGTTTGTTTCCAAGCTTCCATGGAAGAGGCTGTACCTTCCAAAGAGGCTGAAGAAGCATCCGACGAGAAGAGGCGTGAGCCGTTCTTTGTATTGAGGTGTCTGGCTGTTGTGAATGAGCACCACTACCATGCAAAGCTTCCAAGTTTGCATCAAACTGATCAAAATGATCTCCAACTGATCTTGACTGCTCAGGGATAGCTCGTGCTCCGATGCCAAACCCGGTCTGGAGGAGGCTCTGCAAATGTGTTCGGGGACACTGTGATTGGCAAACTCTGACACTTTTGGATACTTTTGGATACTTTTGGAGTCTTGAGCCAATGTTTGACAGTTTTGTTATGTGATGAGTTGAAACTCTGCTGTGCAATCTTGCATCATATGCTTTTCCAGCTTCTGATATTTAATGTGTTGAATGTCCTTTTTGATTCATTTTTCTCTTTCAGTTAGTGTCTTCTGCATGTCGTTGTCAAAACATGATGTTTGTTTCCAAGCTTCCATGGAAGAGGCGGTACCTTCCAAAGAGGCTGAAGAAGCATCCGACGAGAAGAGGCGTGAGCCGTTCTTTGTATTGAGGTGTCTGGCTGTCTGGCTGTTGTGAATGAGCACCACTACCATGCAAAGCTTCCAAGTTTGGCATCAAAATGATCAAAATGATCTCCAACTGATCTTGACTGCTCAGGGATAGCTCGTGCTCCGATGCCAAACCCAGTCTGGAGGAGGCTCTGCCAATGTGTTCGGGGACACTGTGATTGGCAAACTCTGACACTTTTGGATACTTTTGGATACTTTTGGAGTCTTGAGCCAATGTTTGACAGTTTTGTTATGTGATGAGTTGAAACTTTGCTGTGCTATCTTGCATCAGATGCTTTTCCAGCTTCTGATATTTAATGTGTTGAATGTCCTTTTTGATTCACTTTCCTCTTTCAGTCAGTGTCTTCTGCATGTCGTTGTCAAAACATGATGTTTGTTTCCAAGCTTCCATGGAAGAGGCTGTACCTTCCAAAGAGGCTGAAGAAGCATCCGACGAGAAGAGGCGTGAGCCGTTCTTTGTATTGAGGTGTCTGGCTGTCTGGCTGTTGTGAACGAGCACCACTACCATGCAAAGCTTCCAAGTTTGGCATCAAAATGATCAAAATGATCTCCAACTGATCTTGACTGCTCAGGGATAGCTCGTGCTCCGATGCCAAACCCAGCCTAGAGGAGGCTCTGCAAATGTGTTCGGGGACACTGTGATTGGCAAACTCTGACACTTTTGGATACTTTTGGATACTTTTGGAGTCTTGAGCCAATGTTTGACAGTTTTGTTATGTGATGAGTTGAAACTCTGCAAGATTGCATCTTGCAGCAGATTTTTTTTCCAGCCTTTTTGGATATGGTATGTGTCCACTGAGTCCACCGCAACTCTCCAGGGCCCTTCGGAGGCTGTACCTTCCAAAGAGGCTGAAGCCTTCGGCGAGAGAAGGCCGGCTTCACCCAGCTGTTGTGAAAGAACTCAAATATCAGCTTCGGATCACTTTCCATATGGCTTTGTTGGCAATTTTTCTGGGAAAAAAATACGATAAAACTATAAAACAACGTTTTTTTTTTCTGGGATTTCCCATGTATTTTCAGACAAACCCATATCCTACTCTAACTTCTTCTTGTGCAAGTTTGAGGCACATTTTTTCAACAGGCCTGCGGTTCCTGACGCTGAAATCTTTGTGGAGGCGAGGGTATGTTGGAATTGGCCAATCACCAATTATATTACCCTCTGGTTATTTAATGATGTTGGATGATGGTTAATAGTATCTAATGATGGTTAATAATGGATTGTAATGGATGATAATAATGGATTATAATTGATAGTAAACAATTACCCTCTGGTTATTTAACATAGCCATGGTATAGATGGCCCATTTATAGATGGTTTACCTGGGTTTACCTATTAGAAATGGTGATTTTCCATGGCTATGTTAAATAACCAGATGGTATATTGGTTAGTATAATCCTTGAACTAATCATCAACCATATTCAACCAATGAAAAGTTACCAGTTATATCCACTGAAAAATCCCCCTGTTTGATGGTTAAAACCTCGATTGTCGAAGGAAGTTTAGAAGTCAAACTTCCGACGATATGGACAGATGGAAAAACAGAGGTGGGAAGAGTCAGCGAAGAGAAAGAGTCAGTAGAAAGAACATCAGAGAAGAGAAACAGTCAGAAGAAAGAAGATGCCGGTGGGCGAAAAGGTAGAAAAGTCGCGAAACACAGTGTTTTTCCAATGTTTTGTGGCTCCGGAGGGTCTAAAAGTAGGCTCGCTAAAGGGTGCGGAGCCATTTGGGCAGATGAAAGATGAACAATTGCGCGCCGTTGTGGTGCGAAGCACGTTTCCGCGTCAAAATGCCAAAAGAACCACTTTGGAGGTTGAGATGTCGAAAAAGTGCACGCCGTTTTGGCGCGAAGCAAACTTCGAAGTCAAACCGTTAAAAACACCAGGGGTTCGGACCACTTTTGGACATTGAACTGCGCCACGCTACACCACACTACACCACACTACACCACACTCACACTACACCACACTACAGCTACGGCTACAGCTACAGCTACAGCTACAACAACAACAACGACAACGACAAGGACAACGACAACTGCAACTGCAACTACAAGTACAACTACAGCTACTACAGCTACAAGAACTACAACTACAACTGCAACTACAATTACAACTACAACAGCAATAACTACAGCCACAACTACAACTACATTACGCTACAGCTACAGCTACAGGTACAGCTACAGCTCCAACTCCAACTCCAACTCTACACGACACTACACGACGCTACACGACACTACAACTACAACTACAACCGCGACTAACTGCAACTGCAGCTACCGCTACAACTCCACTACTCTCCACTCTCCACTCTCCACTTCACCACACTACCACTACACCAAACTACAACTACAACTACAACTGTACATGGCACTACACTACACCACACTACATCCAGCAGTTGTGGTTGAGGAGGCCACTGCAACCACTCCCAAAAAACACAACGCGAACCAACTTTCGGTCCATCTTTGACACTTCCGCCACCGCCTTGCGCGGTACTACTGGAATACTCAATACCAGACGCGATCAGTTTATTGAAACCCCCAAACCGATTTTTAAGTCCTTCTTAACTCATCATTATTTTAGAATCGGATTTTCCATTTCCATTTTTTTAAGGGTTTGCTATAGCCAATTTAAAAGCGCACAATTTTCCAAGCGGAAAATAACCACAGGAACCTTGGCTGCGCCTGGATTGCGCCAACTCGTGCAGCTCTCAGGGAGGGCTGAAGGACCCCATTTTGGCAGTTGCAGCCCTTACCCTCTGAGTATTTACCATAGCCATTGCATGGATGGTCCATTTATAGATAACCATGATTATTTACATCTTGAACATGGTGATTTTCCAGTTCGCTGTGTTGAAGAATTAGAGGCTACTATATTTCCCCATGAGCAGATGGGGATAGATGGGGTATATCGCTAGATAACATTTAATAATGAAGTTGAGATGTAATGCATACTTGTAAGATCTTGTAAGATTTTGATTCTGTTACCTAGAGGAAAATGGTCACTTAGAAAATTTCATGTTCCCAAGACATTTTTCACCATCACTGGCTGACTGGCTTCAGGTTTCTCCAGCAGCGTCTACAGGAGGATCTGGCATCACTGGAGGATGCCGTGGGACGCATCGGCGACTTCCACGAGGAACCATCCAGGTGGAAGTTGCCTGGATTTTGGTCGATTTTTGTCCAAAACAGATTGGGGATCCAGGAGAACTATGATTCTTCGGATGTGAAGCATGTTTGACCAGCAAAAATTGTGAGTTGAGCAAAAACAGAAAAAAATCAAGCAGCAAAAATTGCAAATATGGCTGCGTGTAGGCACATGTGGGCAATTGTCTTGGAAGATCCAGGAAGATCTAAATCAGAATCCCAATTCTTCCAGATTCTTGGTTGATCCCACATTCTGTTGGGGGGTCTCCATGGTATCCTCTGAAGTCATTGTGAGAAGTCAGCAGCACCAGGTGTACTTCACCAATGGAGGCGACTTTTGGAGCCCTGCGGGCGCGATTGCAGGACATTGCAACTGCTGAAAGGCACAGCGAGATGCATGAACATTCATATTGAATTTAGATCAGATGTAGTAAAACCATGTAAAACCCAAACTATAAAATCCATAAACCATCCAGAAACCATTCAGAGATTTTCTCAGAAATGACTTGGTAGAATCCCCGCTAGGAGATGACTTGGGATAGTTATTGTGGCACCACATCTCTGAGAGGACAATCTGCGAGAGGAAGAGTTCACTCGCTTCCTGGATGTCTTGAAGGGACAGGCAGAAAAGTGCAGAAAAGTCGAAGACAGTTGGATGATTTTGTCGCCATGTTTTGTTCAATGATATAAACCATAGTCCATAGTCCTTGTCATGATTATGATAATCATGATCATGATAACAACAATAGCAATAACAACAACAATAATAGTACTAGTAGTAACAACAATAGTAGTAATAGTAACAAATCAATAATAATTATAATCATCATCATCAGTATCATGGTTATTGATGGTTATTGTGACTCTTGCTCTTATTTGACGATGATGGTGACCATGATCTCTGAAATTTAGGCCTTGCAAAATCGGCAGGTGGATCGCCCGGAGCCGTGCTTCACGGCCACCCAGTGTAGCTTTCCGGTGGCCCAGCGAAGTTTGTTTCTCTGGGAATGGGTCAAAATTTCCTGCCCAAAACCGCAGATTCTGTTCTTTTTTTGTTAAACAGCCAACTTTTAAGAGGTCGAATTTTGACCTACCCATTTTGATGCCTTAGGTCTGCTGTAAGTTGACTTCTTACAGCAGATTGGTAGTAAATGATCAGCGTGGCTCAGTAGTTACCCCCGCATGAAAGTGATTCCATCTGTTATCAAACTGGTCAGAAAGGTCGTTGATGAATTGCGACGGTTGCCCCCCCAAACCAGGTATTCGTTCCCTAACAACATGGCACAGTTTCTGTCGATGGAGATATGATTTGCCATTTGAAGAGCAGGCTTAAGCATTCATGTTCGGAGTTGTCTCAAAATTTGGAGCCCCCAAATCTCATGGGTTGATCATCCGGAAAATCCATGAAAATCCTATGGCTTCTCATCATTTTCCGCATTGAAATGGGCATCTGAAAAACCCTCGTGGGGCGGGCTGAAAGCTTCAGGCCTGGACGAGCGGACCCTGTCAGCATCCCTACGAGGGGATGAACTGATCTCAGAGTCAGATGTGGCCACAGATGGAGTTGGATGAGATGGAAGCCATTCATTTTACCCTCTGGTTATGACATTCACAGTTTGCCATAGAAAATCACCATTTGTAATAGGTAAAACATCTATAAATCTATGGGCCATCGAAAAACCATGGCTAATTATGTGAATGTCATAACCAGAGGGTAATAGTCATCATAGTCATCATAGTCATCAATCCACCCCAGTTTGGGGATGTGATCATGGCACAGCTGTCTTGATCAACTTGATTTTGGCATCTTTTTGGGCTTACGACAGCTGGATTTCTGGCAGAAATGCTGCGAGGCCGCTGCCGGAGCTTCCAATTTTAGGATCGCTCCGACTACGGGAAGCTTCACAGGCGAAAGAAAGGGGGCACCTGATGTTCAACGTGACATGGACCTATGATGCAATGGAGCTGACTTGATATAGTTTCTAACTATGGCAAAGCTGGCTTGAATTCTGTGGTGTGCCCAAGTTTTCCATCAATTCTTTCCTTCAGTAGGTGCCATCGCAATGCAGAGTGCCGCGAGCGCCGCGGGCGCTGCAGTTCACGGTGCCTCACATGGACTTCGGTAGAGCTGCGGATGTCGGGGGCTCAGTGTGGTGATTGATGTTTGGGTTTGGGGTGAAAAATGGGTAGATTTCCGTGATTTTTTCCATCCCAAATCCACTGGTTATAGAAGATTATTGGTGTTAATTGATGTTAATTCATGAGATTCAAGAATTCTGATGGCCATAAATCAGTCTTTTTTCAGTACACTTCAGCATCTTTGGTACTACTACACCCAATTTTCACACAGCGGCATCGCAGCTGTTGGACGCCGCAAAGATCCTTGTCACAGCGGGGCCAGTAGATTCGTGCGGAGTAGCCACATTTGATACCCTTTGGTAAACATCCAAAAAGCTATTGAACATGGTCATTTATAGTTGATTTACCCAGCTAGAAAATGGTGATTTTCCATCGTTTTTTGTATCTTTACCAGAGGGTATAAGGCAGGAATGCATGCGATCTTGCCAGGGGTTCAGTATCTTCAAGTCCGATACCCTCTGATTTGCTGAAACCTGGTTTTCCGAGATCCACACCAAGTTAAAAAACCTCATTTTTTCAGATTTTTCCATTTTTTAACCCATCATTAAATGATGAAGACCATGGGAAATAGATGCTTTCCCCAGGTTTTAATTAATCGTGGGAACCCAGGTTTCTATTAAACTCACCATTAAAATAGATGCTTCCCCCATTATCTTTCCCAGCTAGAAACCTCCATTTTCTGTGGGATTTCCCAGCGGAGCTGATTTCCCGAAGTATTTTGAGGCAGTCCTGGAGTTCTCCTATGCTGGTGTTCATCGGCAAGAAGCCGTGACCAAGTCTGACTCCCCATGGCCAGTTTTCCCGCAGTTTGCCAAGCAGTTTTCGGCCTTTGATGAACTTGAAACCAGGAGAATTCGTTTTTTTGATTATCTTGGATAATCTTGGATGATGTTGGATGGTTTGGATTGGATCAGATTGGATGATTTCATATCGATCTTGGATGATATAGGATGATATTGGAAGATACAGTAGTGGATTTTGATGATATTGGACGATATTGGATGATGGTAAGAAATGCGTGACAACCCAAAGCCCGGAGTCAAGATGCCCTAGGTTGTTGGAGAACAGGCACATGGCAGGGGCATGATGTCGAGCAGCAGTTTCCCACGACTGGGTGGGAAAGATCTGGGGAAAGTTACAGAAATTCGATGGTTTAGAACATCATGTCCCCTACTGAAGTAACTAAAGTTACTAAAGTCATCTTGAATATAGCAATTGTATGGAGATACACCATATTTTCAGCCCAGTTTGATTCATTGATCGATTAATCATCGCTGTGCCATGTTCTCTACAGTATGCCCCAAACAAGTATACTCCAAAGTCACCAGCAAAGTGATGAGTATATTCCAAATTCACCATCGGACTGCTAGTTTGCACCATCCAGACCCCTTTGGTTTTCAGGCCCTTGCTGCTGCCACTGACAGATGCCAAGAAAAGCTGCAGATCGCTGGGCAGGCGGAGTTAACTGGACCATGGATGACCTTGGATGGAGTTTCTGATCATGAGCCCTTAATTCTGGCTGATCCATTGATCACCCATTGATCCATAGGTCAATGGCTATGATTCATCATCCCAGATGGAAACTGAGGAAATTGCTGCCATGATGCCAGGCAGGGCATCCACGTCTCCCTTTTGCGACTCTGCGAAACGGCCAACTTTGTGCTGTGGGGCCCTCACTGCTCCCGGGAATTTCGATGGGATTCTTTTTTTCGGGGCCATATGGGTCTGAAAACCTTGAGAAAACTCTCAAAGTTGATGGTTGACCATGATTTTCACATATTTTCACCAAACATCCCATGGATTTTGGGGCTATAGCATGGTAGACCCTATTTCCAAACACAGTCAGAGGGTGTTTTCGGGTAGATTTGAGGCACCCTGGCTGTTCGGTCTACACCTGGAGCTCTGGGTTGGGAGCCTAGGAGATAATCAGCTGCAGGGAGATTTATGGTAGAATATGTCGCATTCAACATCTCATAAATCCGGGGCTTCCAAAGTGGAAAAACTATGAAACCTCTGAGTTTGAATGGACAAAAGTTTTTTTTTTTCATGGTCGGATTGGATATTTTGATGGATGATCGATGCCGTAGGCCCACTAAGATTGGCTTCCGGCTGTCTGACCCTAAGTGCTGTGGTGGAAGCCGTGGGTCTCCGACTTCGGATGTTTGGTGTTTCGCTGGAGTCCAAGGTCGGGACGGGAGACGCGGAGCAAGGCGGGTGCGGGCAGCCCGGCCAAGCTCGATGGCTTTTCTGTTTGAAAACATGGTGAATTTGATGGCATCAGCTGCCAGGACATGATGCAGTGGCACATGAGGCAGAGAGATCCAGGGGATCCAGGGAGGGGGGATCTGGGAAGCTTCACTTTGATGACTTTCATGTTTGGAAGTAGCAACTCGCACCATATTTGGAGACTGGACAGGTACATTGCAGGGCTGCTGGAAGCAACTCTCCTTGAGAGGCGAGATGTGCGAAAACTTCGATTTGCAACTCATCTCATGCGGTTTTTTCATGAACTTTCCAAGCTTTGGGGCTCTGGTTATGTCAAAATAGATATTGAACATTATTGAACATGGTCATAGAAATCGTTGATCTATCTGGTACAAATGGTGATTTTCCAGTTCGCAAACTCTAAACGTTTCTGCTGGTCAGGCCAAAGAATCCCTTCAGTTTCATGGCAGACTTGGTCGCGTGCTGCCAGGAGGTGGGAAGACAATGATGGGACATCCCCTTCCGATTTTTCAGCCTACTCTCTGGTATAAACGTTTACAGTTTGCGAACTTGAACATGGCCATAGAAATAGTGAGTTTTACCATTAAACATGGTGATTTCCCATCGTTTTTTGTATGTTTACCAGAGATGGTAAATATCCCCAAATAGTGGAGGAGACTGGGAAGGACCACATAAAAAATGATGAAAAAAGACAGAGATCAGTCGTAAAAATCATGACTTTTCCGTGACTTTTACTCTCGGTTCTCACGGGAATGACCCAACTCCAGTGGTGAATCATGTTCAATCATCAGATTCCCAGAGATTTTCCAGATATTCCCACGTGTTCCCCATTTTTCATAGCCTAAAATTGATGTCCCCCACATTGTCCACACAAAAAAATGTCAGCACTATCACCATTCATCATATCATCCCCTATTTTTCACCTACTGGTTGATGGTTGAACCGTGTTCACCCTCTATTTTCAGGCCTTAGCCATCCTTAATCCCTGAGGCGCCAGAAACCGCCAGAAATCGTTCCATGTTTTTTTCCACCTGTCCAACAGGTTCCCAAGGAAACCGGCCTGGAGGGTGCGCGATGCTTCCACCTGCTCTGGGCTGAAGGGTTTGGATCGCCCAGCTGGTCCTGCGATGGGCCAGTGATGAAGCCATGCATTGGGGGATGGTCATG
This sequence comes from Cladocopium goreaui, assembly GCA_947184155.2. Lineage (NCBI taxonomy): Eukaryota > Dinophyceae > Suessiales > Symbiodiniaceae > Cladocopium > Cladocopium goreaui. Next base: position 66,056 of record CAMXCT020002358.1, read on the forward strand.
AAAACTCCAGCGTTTTTTCATGTGAAAAATCAGTAGAAAAAAACCAACTTAAATGGGTATTCCCATCATGGGAGGGTGACATGAACATCAATGAAGCCATTTTCATGGGGGATTGATTCAGAACAACAGATTAGGGATTCCCCATGGCATGTTATCGGATGACCATCAACTACCATCTTTTTGACCGCATTTTTCTGGGATGAAAACCTATCAACCAAACTGGGATGAACATATCTGTACACACTATTGGGATCTATGGGGGATTCTTTTGTTTGGGATTGTTTGATGCTTTCGGGACAAACCTTACATCCGTTCATCATCATCCGTTAATCCGACAGTTTGGTATGGTATATCCTACAGGCAAAGCTTTTTAAATGGTCATCTGCGGGTCGACATTTTTTGACATTTTGTGAGGGACCATTTACGTGAACATCATGAACCTCGGGACCACCATAGGAGCTAAAATCCACTGGCTTCAAGCCATTGCTTTCAGGTTGCCTCCACAAGCGTTGGTTTCGGTACGATGTGGTCAGAAGTCTCGACAGGTCTGATGGGCCTGGGTTTGTGGCTTCCAGTTGGTTTCACCAATACTAGAAATACATAGAAGTACTCCACTGGGAAATGAAATTAAGATAATTAAGGTCATAAGGTCACATATGGCTATGGATCAATACCTATACATACCAATTTTTAGTGGGATGAACATCCATTTACCAGCTATTTTGATGTGAACAAAAGGGGTACAAGGTTTTGACCCACTGCCATATTGGAAAGTCACAACAAAATCCGACGGGTTTTTCCGAGCCAGGCCTCGGTGGAAGATCTCCTTGCTGGCCGGAAGAGGTTGGGTTCTCTAAAATTGTCGGCTGGATGGGTCCAGATCTCCATGTCTCCAGACTTTTTTGCATGGGAACATGGTGATTTCATTATAAAACAGGTGGAGTTAAGATATGTTAAGATGATTTAGATCCAGCTATAGCTGTTGTTTTAGAGACACTTCTGATCTCGCTTTGGATGAGACGGACAGGCTCGAGATTGGCGAAGGCTCGCTGGTGCAGGCCAGGTCTGGATGTATCCCCCCAAAAAAGATCCCATATTTTTCATGGCCATAAATTTGTTCGGCATCTCCGAACGATGCTCGATTCTCAGATTTCCGCGGGCTTCTGACAGAAATTTTTGGCTTCTGACTGATCCAGGTGCAGGTGTTGGTGAGAGAATCCATGATGGGTTTACCTCCACCGTCGCTTGGCTCAAAAAATCTGGCTATTTGTTGAAGGGGATTCAGCTGGCTTTTTTTCATCCCAAGGTTTGTGGAGGAGCAACTGCATCAAGTTCAGTTCCCTAGGCCGGAGATTTGTCCATTTTTTTCTGAGTTCCACTGGACAAATCCGTTGTTACTTAAGGGAAGTTCAAGGGAATATTTTTGGGATTTATCACGGGGTCATTTTCCAATCACTACGCACTTGAACAATTGGATTTCCCAATTTCTTGTTTTTTTTTTTTCGGATTTTCAATCGTTTTCCAGTCATTTAAGTGTCTCTCAAAATCAGGTTATGCGGTATACCCTATCTGGTTGCCATTGAATGGGAAAGAATGGAACCACACTCTTCAGGGTTTTCCCATCATTTTTCCAGAAACCTATTTATGAATCCCCGCTCATAGCTCATTGAATCTCAGTTTTTTCGTGTTTTAAACCATCAATATATCACTAGATTCCCATTTTGTATGGTGAAATTCCCAATTAAGTTGCATAGCAATGGAACATCACCATGTTTCGGCGGCCTCGCACTCCATGGGGGAATTGAACGATCAAAACATGTTCCCTCCAAGCAGGATGTTCGCCCTCCCAATCATGTCACCCATCATGATAATATGTTGAATGGGTTATTTACCCTCTGGTAAACTAACATAGCTATTGAAAATGACCATTTATAGTGGATTTACCCATTAACTAGACGACGGATGGCCCGAGAGCGTAGAGGAGCAGGGTCTTCTGTTGTTAGTATGGAGACACCATATTAGAAACAATATATTAAAGATGTGTGATATGCAGTCGAGAAGAGGAGTATTAAGACAAAATAGTAGAAGTGCAAGACAATAGTTTGCATCGCAAACACTTTTACACACAAAAGCTTTTACACACAGAAGCTTTTACACACAGACGCTTTTACACAGACACTTTTACACACAAAGTTTTTACCCACAGAAGTTTTTACATACAGAAGCTTTTACACACAAACGCTTTTACACAGATGCTTTTACACACAGACACTTCTACACAGACACTTTTACACAAAGCTTTTACCCACAGAAGCTTTTGCATACAGAAGCTTTTACACACATACGCTTTTACACAGATGCTTTTACACAGACACTTTTACACACAGACACTTTTACACACAGACACTTTTAACAAAGAGCCTTTTACACACAGGAGCTTTTACACACAGAAACATTTACACGCAGACGCTTTTACACACAAACACTTTTACACACAAACATCTTTACACAGCACTCTTACACACAAACCCGTTTACACAGACACACTTTTACACACAGAAGCTTTTACACACAGACACTTTTACACAGATGCACTTTTACACACAAACACTTTTACACACAAACATCTTTACACAGAAACACTTTTACACACAAACACTTTTACACACAAACATCTTTACACAGAAACACTCTTACACACAAACCCGTTTACACACAAAGACTTTTACACACAGAAGCTTATACACACACATTGCCGCTGTCACACAGAAACACCTTTTACACAGAAACCCTTCTGCACTCACACCACTTTACACAGAGACGCTTTAACACACAAACCCTTTTACACACAGACACGTTTACACACAAAAGCTTTTACACACAAACCCTTTTACACAGATTCACTTTTACACACAAACACTTTTACACACAAACATCTTTACACAGAAACACTCTTACACACAAACCCGTTTACACACAAAGACTTTTACACACAGAAGCTTTTACACACAGACACTTTTACACAGATGCTCCGGGACAAGTAAAATCGCAATTTTACCTCATTTTTTGACGATCAACACTCATTTCGTGCGAAAGGGTTGCTCCGGGACAAGTAAAATCGCAATTTTACCTCAGTTTTTGACGATCAACACTCATTTCGTGCGAAAGGGTTGCTCCGGGACAAGTAAATTCGCAATTTTACTTCAGTTTTTGACGATCGACGCTCATTTCGTGTGAAAGAGTTGCTCCGGGACAAGTAAAATTGCAATTTTACCTCAGTTTTTGACGATCGACGCTCATTTCGTGCGAAAGGGTTGCTCCGGGACAAGTAAACTCGCAATTTTACTTCAGTTTTGGCCGATCGAACCTCATTTCGTGCGAAAGGGTTGCTCCGGCACAAGTAAAATTGCAATTTTTCCTCAGTTTTGGCCGATCGAACCTCATTTCGTGCGAAAGGGTTGCTCCGGCACAAGTAAAATCGCAATTTTACTTCAGTTTTTGATGATCGACTCTCATTTCGTGCGAAAAGGTTGCTCCAGGACAAGTAAAATCGCAATTTTACTTCAGTTTTTGCCGATCGACCCTCATTTCGTGCGAAAGGGTTGCTCCAGGACAAGTAAAATCGCAATTTTACCTCAGTTTTTGCCGATCGACCCTCATTTCGTGCGAAAGGGTTCACGTTTCGTGACTCCCCGCCGGCACCACCCTCGGCCTAACGAGAGAAAGATAAAGAAGGCGAGAGAGAGAAAAGGGAGAGAGAAAGGAGAGAGAGAAAGGAGAGAGGAAAGAGGAGAGAGAGAGAGAGAGAGAAAGGAGAGAGGAAAGAGGAGAGAGAGAGAGAGAAAGGAGAGAGGAAAGAGGAGACAGAGAGAGAGAGAGAGTGAGTATGTGAAGGTGTGAAGGTGTGAAGGTGTGAAGGTGTGAGTGCGAGTGCGAGAGAGAGAGAGAGAGAGAGAGAAAGAGAAGGTGTGAGTATGTGAAGATGTGAAGATGAGCAGTTGTGAAGATGAGAAGATATGAAGATAAGAAGATGTGAAGATGAGCAGATGTGAAGATGAGCAGATGTGAAGATGAGAAGATGTGAAGATGAGAAGATGTGAAGATGAGAAGGTGTGAAGATGAGAAGATGTGAAGATGAGAAGATGTGAAGATGAGCAGATGTGAAGATGAGAAGATGTGAAGATGAGAAGATGTGAGAGAAGGTGTGAAGATGAGAAGATGAGATACAGACCCCCACTAGACTATTGGAAGAACCCTGCGCTCAGACGCTCTCGGGAAAAATATTGAAACATATTGAAAAATATTGAAAAATACTCTCGGACTGGCTGACAAGTGCTGAGCCTGTCCTTTCCCGCAGCCTGTGCTGAAGCTATGGCCACTGCTGCTTTGGACTCCTCAAGTTCTGTTGTCAGAGTAGCCTCAAATGCTTGCGCTTCTTGTAGCTTTGTTTGTGTTGCAGCTTCAGATGCCAGTACTTGCGTGAGCCTCGCTTGTAAAGTATCGCTGGCTTCTGCTTGTTCATCTAACAATTGCCTTTGTTGATAAAGTTGGTCTTCAAGCGATGCTGATGTGTTCTTCTGTTCTTCCAAGGCTTTCTCCAGGGCTGTCTTTGACGCCTCCAAGGAATTTGCAGCTGATTTGGCGGTCTCCAGCTCTTTTTGCAGAGCTTCCTGCCAAACTGGATTAACCCAACAAGTGTATGCGCACAAGCCAACTCAACACTAACCAAGACACTTGATACATTCACGTTGTATCACTATTTCAAAATATTTCGAATGCCTTTGGATCGTTTAAGCGCGACGCCCATCAGAAACCACGAAAAGACTTTCATGGAGTTCCAAGATAGCCTGGATCATCGACCTAGGACTTGTTCAATTCATTTCGTATCATGGAATCAGAGGAAAGATCCTCAAACCAAATCGTCCAAATACATCCAAATACCAGGCAACCATTCTAAGAGTTCTAGTCAAAGGAGACCTTTGGACTCATCCCCATCTGTGGGAACATCTAACTAGGTGGCCTTGCTTGCTGACACTATTTACTGAGGAAACCGCTGCCATCTCAATATGTCGAAATTGGGTACCAAAGAATTGGATGATGCAACAGTTGCTGATGATCAGCACTTTAACCGGACAGCTCTTGTGGTATCCTGACACCCAATGTGAAACATATTAAATATTGAAAAAATATTGAAAAATACTCTCGGACTGGCTGACAAGTGCTGAGCCTGTCCTTTCCCGCAGCCTGTGCTGAAGCTATGGCCACTGCTGCTTTGGACTCCTCAAGTTCTGTTGTCAGAGTAGCCTCAAATGCTTGCGCTTCTTGTAGCTTTGTTTGTGTTGCAGCTTCAGATGCCAGTACTTGCGTGAGCCTCGCTTGTAAAGTATCGCTGGCTTCTGCTTGTTCATCTAACAATTGCCTTTGTTGATAAAGTTGGTCTTCAAGCGATGCTGATGTGTTCTTCTGTTCTTCCAAGGCTTTCTCCAGGGCTGTCTTTGACGCCTCCAAGGAATTTGCAGCTGATTTGGCGGTCTCCAGCTCTTTTTGCAGAACTTCCTGCCAAACTGGATTAACCCAACAAGTGTATGCGCACAAGCCAACTCAACACTAACCAAGACACTTGATACATTCACGTTGTATCACTATTTCAAAATATTTCGAATGCCTTTGGATCGTTTAAGCGCGACGCCCATCAGAAACCACGAAAAGACTTTCATGGAGTTCCAAGATAGCCTGGATCATCGACCTAGGACTTGTTCAATTCATTTCGTATCATGGAATCAGAGGAAAGATCCTCAAACCAAATCGTCCAAATACATCCAAATACCAGGCAACCATTCTAAGAGTTCTAGTCAAAGGAGACCTTTGGACTCATCCCCATCTGTGGGAACATCTAACTAGGTGGCCTTGCTTGCTGACACTATTTACTGAGGAAACCGCTGCCATCTCAATATGTCGAAATTGGGTACCAAAGAATTGGATGATGCAACAGTTGCTGATGATCAGCACTTTAACCGGACAGCTCTTGTGGTATCCTGACACCCAATGTGAAACATATTAAATATTGAAAAAATATTGAAAAATACTCTCGGACTGGCTGACAAGTGCTGAGCCTGTCCTTTCCCGCAGCCTGTGCTGAAGCTATGGCCACTGCTGCTTTGGACTCCTCAAGTTCTGTTGTCAGAGTAGCCTCAAATGCTTGCGCTTCTTGTAGCTTTGTTTGTGTTGCAGCTTCAGATGCCAGTACTTGCGTGAGCCTCGCTTGTAAAGTATCGCTGGCTTCTGCTTGTTCATGGGATGTAGCTGGGTCTTTTTGTGCTCTGGTGGCCGATCCTTTTGGCTCAGCCGGTGCAGTTGCAACAGCAGAGGGCATTTGCTTGGGAGCTGCTGTGCTCTTGGCTTGGGCTGCTTCTTTTTGGACTCCTACCATGGATCGCAACTCCTGCATTTCTCCTGCAGTCATGCCCTTCCGCTCTGACACAAAGACACTGCGACAAACACCTTTGACAGAAGCTATCTCTGCTGCGTCATCCTCCACCAAAGCAGCCTCGTTCGTGCTCAGACCTGCCTGAGACATCAGTGCTTGAATCAGATTTACCTTCATGTCTGGAAGTTGACAGTCTGGAGTACCTTCCAACTCGGATGGCTGCTTGTTCTCTTGATCGAACTCAGACTCACCATAGAACTGGCCCAACATGCCAAAGACCTTCTCGAAAAATCCCAGTAGACCCTCTTCTTGGAGTAAAAAGCGGCAGGCACCCACATTGCCCTTGGTTATGATTGTGAGCTTGGCGCCAGCTGCTTTCAAATCGGAGAAAAAAACACGTAGCTCTTCCACTCGGTCAGGTCCTGCCCAATGTGCTACCGTCACCCGGCCAAAAAGAAGAAACACCCAATATGGAGAAAACACACATCCAACTCATCCAACGAACTAGCCTTGATGCATGTTCAATATCATTCATATCGAACTCAAAAAGAAGAAACACCAATGGAGAAAACACACACTGATCCAATGAAAAAATGAGACCCTGAAAGGAGCAAAATCAAGTTAGGTCAACAAAGATGTATCAGTTGAACAGTAACCAAAAAGACACGAGGCGTCGCATACTCTCACTTGCTTTCAGTACGCATCATAGCAACAGACTCCAACACAAACTAGTCTCAGGAACAACCACAAACAATTGCTTCAATTGCCTCAAATCAACGCTGTAGAATTTCAGTTTGAGTTTGGATTCAAATGTGTAAAGGAGGAGTGTGCAAGAACAATATGAAGGAGATTCAAATTCCTCACAAGTTCAGACTCTCAGAAAGGTCCTCCCAAAGCACCAGCTGTCCACGATGCAGCCCCCTTCACACCAGCTGGACAAGGCACCACATGGCCATTGGGCTGGTACTGATACTGAGTTGAATCATTCAGAAGCTTCAACCGATGAATCTGTCCCCGTTCCGACAAAGAATGTTGTCCTGCAACACCAGGCTCCCATCCAGCCAGTTGCTTGAAGACGTGCACTTTGGAAATCGTCTGGTCGAAATCAAAATACACATGCTTCACCGATGAAGACGCCTCTTTCGCAACTTTTGGCTCAGCCGGTGCAGTTGCAACAGCGGAGGGCATTTGCTTGGGAGCTGCTGTGCTCTTGGCTTGGGCTGCTTCTTTTTGGACTCCTACCATGGATCTCAACTCCTGCATTTCTCCTGCAGTCATGCCCTTCCGCTCTGACACAAAGACACTGCGACAAACACCTTTGACAGAAGCTATCTCTGCTGCATCATCCTCCACCAAAGCAGCCTCGTTCGTGCTCAGACCTGCCTGAGACATCAGTGCTTGAATCAGATTTACCTTCATGTCTGGAAGTTGACAGTCTGGAGTACCTTCCAACTCGGATGGCTGCTTGTTCTCTTGATCGAACTCAGACTCACCATAGAACTGGCCCAACATGCCAAAGACCTTCTCGAAAAATCCCAGTAGACCCTCTTCTTGGAGTAAAAAGCGGCAGGCACCCACATTGCCCTTGGTTATGATTGTGAGCTTGGCGCCAGCTGCTTTCAAATCGGAGAAAAAAACACGTAGATCTTCCACTCGGTCAGGTCCTGCCCAATGTGCTACCGTCACCCGGCCAAAAAGAAGAAACACCCAATATGGAGAAAACACACATCCAACTCATCCAACGAACTAGCCTTGATGCATGTTCAATATCATTCATATCGAACTCAAAAAGAAGAAACACCAATGGAGAAAACACACACTGATCCAATGAAAAAATGAGACCCTGAAAGGAGCAAAATCAAGTTAGGTCAACAAAGATGTATCAGTTGAACAGTAACCAAAAAGACACGAGGCGTCGCATACTCTCACTTGCTTTCAGTACGCATCATAGCAACAGACTCCAACACAAACTAATCTCAGGAACAACCACAAACAATTGCTTCAATTGCCTCAAATCAACGCTGTAGAATTTCAGTTTGAGTTTGGATTCAAATGTGTAAAGGAAGGAGTGTGCAAGAACAATATGAAGGAGATTCAAATTCCTCACAAGTTCAGACTCTCAGAAAGGTCCTCCCAAAGCACCAGCTGTCCACGATGCAGCCCCCTTCACACCAGCTGGACAAGGCACCACATGGCCATTGGGCTGGTACTGATACTGAGTTGAATCATTCAGAAGCTTCAACCGATGAATCTGTCCCCGTTCCGACAAAGAATGTTGTCCTGCAACACCAGGCTCCCATCCAGCCAGTTGCTTGAAGACGTGCACTCTGGAAATCGTCTGGTCGAAATCAAAATACACATGCTTCACCGATGAAGACGCCTCTTTCGCAACTTTTGGCTCAGCCGGTGCAGTTGCAACAGCGGAGGGCATTTGCTTGGGAGCTGCTGTGCTCTTGGCTTGGGCTGCTTCTTTTTGGACTCCTACCATGGATCTCAACTCCTGCATTTCTCCTGCAGTCATGCCCTTCCGCTCTGACACAAAGACACTGCGACAAACACCTTTGACAGAAGCTATCTCTGCTGCGTCATCCTCCACCAAAGCAGCCTCGTTCGTGCTCAGACCTGCCTGAGACATCAGTGCTTGAATCAGATTTACCTTCATGTCTGGAAGTTGACAGTCTGGAGTACCTTCCAACTCGGATGGCTGCTTGTTCTCTTGATCGAACTCAGACTCACCATAGAACTGGCCCAACATGCCAAAGACCTTCTCGAAAAATCCCAGTAGACCCTCTTCTTGGAGTAAAAAGCGGCAGGCACCCACATTGCCCTTGGTTATGATTGTGAGCTTGGCGCCAGCTGCTTTCAAATCGGAGAAAAAAACACGTAGCTCTTCCACTCGGTCAGGTCCTGCCCAATGTGCTACCGTCACCCGGCCAAAAAGAAGAAACACCCAATATGGAGAAAACACACATCCAACTCATCCAACGAACTAGCCTTGATGCATGTTCAATATCATTCATATCGAACTCAAAAAGAAGAAACACCAATGGAGAAAACACACACTGATCCAATGAAAAAATGAGACCCTGAAAGGAGCAAAATCAAGTTAGGTCAACAAAGATGTATCAGTTGAACAGTAACCAAAAAGACACGAGGCGTCGCATACTCTCACTTGCTTTCAGTACGCATCATAGCAACAGACTCCAACACAAACTAGTCTCAGGAACAACCACAAACAATTGCTTCAATTGCCTCAAATCAACGCTGTAGAATTTCAGTTTGAGTTTGGATTCAAATGTGTAAAGGAGGAGTGTGCGAGAACATGAAGGAGATTCAAATTCCTCACAAGTTCAGACTCTCAGAACGGTCCTCCCAAAGCACCAGCTGTCCACGATGCAGCCCCCTTCACACCAGCTGGACAAGGCACCACATGGCCATTGGGCTGGTACTGATACTGAGTTGAATCATTCAGAAGCTTCAACCGATGAATCTGTCCCCGTTCCGACAAAGAATGTTGTCCTGCAACACCAGGCTCCCATCCAGCCAGTTGCTTGAAGACGTGCACTTTGGAAATCGTCTGGTCGAAATCAAAATACACATGCTTCACCGATGAAGACGCCTCTTTCGCAACTTTTGCCTCAGCCGGTGCAGCTGCAGTTTTAGCCTTCGGTGTGGCTTCTGCTTTGAAGACTCCACTGAAACCTTCCGGTGGTGGAGGCGGTGCTTTGCCCTTGGCTGCTGCATGACAAATTCCTGTGAAACCAGTGGGAGGTGGCGGCGGCACAGCTGCTGATTGCACTTTGGATGTTGCTGGAATTTCCTTGGGAGCTGCTGTGCTCTTGGCTTGGGCTACTTCTTTTTGGACTCCTACCATGGATCTCAACTCCTGCATTTCTCCTGCAGTCATGCCCTTCCGCTCTGACACAAAGACACTGCGACAAACACCTTTGACAGAAGCTATCTCTGCTGCGTCATCCTCCACCAAAGCAGCCTCGTTCGTGCTCAGACCTGCCTTAGACATCAGTGCTTGAATCAGATTTACCTTCATGTCTGGAAGTTGACAGTCTGGAGTACCTTCCAACTCGGATGGCTGCTTGTTCTCTTGATCGAACTCAGACTCACCATAGAACTGGCCCAACATGCCAAAGACCTTCTCGAAAAATCCCAGTAGATCCTCTTCTTGGAGTAAAAAGCGGCAGGCACCCACATTGCCCTTGGTTATGATTGTGAGCTTGGCGCCAGCTGCTTTCAAATCGGAGAAAAAAACACGTAGCTCTTCCACTCGGTCTGGTCCTGCCCAATGTGCTACCGTCACCCGACCAAAAAGAAGAAACACCAATGGAGAAAACACACACTGATCCAATGAAAAAATGAGACCCTGAAAGGAGCAAAATCAAGTTAGGTCAACAAAGATGTATCAGTTGAACAGTAACCAAAAAGACACGAGGCGTCGCACACTCTCACTTGCTTTCAGTACGCATCATAGCAACAGACTCCAACACAAACTAATCTCAGGAACAACCACAAACAATTGCTTCAATTGCCTCAAATCAACGCTGTAGAATTTCAGTTTGAGTTTGGATTCAAACGTTCAAAGAAGGATTGTGCAAGAACAGTATGAAGGAGACTGACGGAGGTATCAAATTCCTCAAAAGTTCAGACTCTCAGAACGGTCCTCCCAAAGCACCAGCTGTCCACGATGCAGCCCCCTTCACACCAGCTGGACAAGGCACCACATGGCCATTGGGCTGGTACTGATACTGAGTTGAATCATTCAGAAGCTTCAACCGATGAATCTGTCCCCGTTCCGACAAAGAATGTTGTCCTGCAACACCAGGCTCCCATCCAGCCAGTTGCTTGAAGACGTGCACTTTGGAAATCGTCTGGTCGAAATCAAAATACACATGCTTCACCGGTGAAGACGCCTCTTTCGCAACTTTTGGCTCAGCCGGTGCAGTTGCAACAGCGGAGGGCATTTGCTTGGGAGCTGCTGTGCTCTTGGCTTGGGCTGCTTCTTTTTGGACTCCTACCATGGATCTCAACTCCTGCATTTCTCCTGCAGTCATGCCCTTCCGCTCTGACACAAAGATACTGCGACAAACACCTTTGACAGAAGCTATCTCTGCTGCATCATCCTCCACCAAAGCAGCCTCGTTCGTGCTCAGACCTGCCTGAGACATCAGTGCTTGAATCAGATTTACCTTCATGTCTGGAAGTTGACAGTCTGGAGTACCTTCCAACTCGGATGGCTGCTTGTTCTCTTGATCGAACTCAGACTCACCATAGAACTGGCCCAACATGCCAAAGACCTTCTCGAAAAATCCCAGTAGACCCTCTTCTTGGAGTAAAAAGCGGCAGGCACCCACATTGCCCTTGGTTATGATTGTGAGCTTGGCGCCAGCTGCTTTCAAATCGGAGAAAAAAACACGTAGATCTTCCACTCGGTCAGGTCCTGCCCAATGTGCTACCGTCACCCGGCCAAAAAGAAGAAACACCCAATATGGAGAAAACACACATCCAACTCATCCAACGAACTAGTCTTGATGCATGTTCAATATCATTCATATCCAACTATACCGTCTCAAGAGGCATTCATTGCTGGCCCTTCTGTCAGCCGATCCAACAAGAATGAGCACCCTGAAAGGAGCAACATCAAGCTAGGCCAATAAAAATGTATCAGTTGAACAGTAACCAAAAAGACACGAGGGCTCGCACACTCTCGCTTGCTTTAAGTACACATCATAGCAACAGGCTCCAAAACTCACGGCTTCAAAACTCCCAAAGGAGCAAGTAAACACAACCAGTTTGGATTCAAACGTTCAAAGAAGGATTGTGCAAGAACAGTATGAAGGAGACTGACGGAGGTATCAAATTCCTCACAAGTTCAGACTCTCAGAAAGGTCCTCCCAAAGCACCAGCTGTCCACGATGCAGCCCCCTTCACACCAGCTCGACAAGGCACCACATGGCCATTGGGCTGGTACTGATACTGAGATGAATCATTCAGAAGCTTCAACCGATGAATCTGCCCCCGTTCCGACAAAGAATGTTGCCCTGCAACACCAGGCTCCCATCCAGCCAGTTGCTTGAAGACGTGCACTTTGGAAATCGTCTGGTCGAAATCAAAATACACATGCTTCACCGATGAAGACGCCTCTTTCGCAACTTTTGGCTCAGCCGGTGCAGCTGCAGCTTTAGCCTTCGGTGTGGCTTCTGCTTTGAAGACTCCACTGAAACCTTCCGGTGGTGGAGGCGGTGCTTTGCCCCTGGCGGCTGCATGACAAATTCCTGCGAAACCAGTGGGAGGTGGCGGCGGCACAGCTGCTGATTGCACTTTGGATGTTGCTGGAATTTCCTTGGGAGCTGCTGTGCTCTTGGCTTGGGCTGCTTCTTTTTGGACTCCTACCATGGATCTCAACTCCTGCATTTCTCCTGCAGTCATGCCCTTCCGCTCTGACACAAAGACACTGCGACAAACACCTTTGACAGAAGCTATCTCTGCTGCATCATCCTCCACCAAAGCAGCCTCGTTCGTGCTCAGACCTGCCTGAGACATCAGTGCTTGAATCAGATTTACCTTCATGTCTGGAAGTTGACAGTCTGGAGTACCTTCCAACTCGGATGGCTGCTTGTTCTCTTGATCGAACTCAGACTCACCATAGAACTGGCCCAACATGCCAAAGACCTTCTCGAAAAATCCCAGTAGACCCTCTTCTTGGAGTAAAAAGCGGCAGGCACCCACATTGCCCTTGGTTATGATTGTGAGCTTGGCGCCAGCTGCTTTCAAATCGGAGAAAAAAACACGTAGATCTTCCACTCGGTCAGGTCCTGCCCAATGTGCTACCGTCACCCGGCCAAAAAGAAGAAACACCCAATATGGAGAAAACACACATCCAACTCATCCAACGAACTAGTCTTGATGCATGTTCAATATCATTCATATCCAACTATACCGTCTCAAGAGGCATTCATTGCTGGCCCTTCTGTCAGCCGATCCAACAAGAATGAGCACCCTGAAAGGAGCAACATCAAGCTAGGCCAATAAAAATGTATCAGTTGAACAGTAACCAAAAAGACACGAGGGCTCGCACACTCTCGCTTGCTTTAAGTACACATCATAGCAACAGGCTCCAAAACTCACGGCTTCAAAACTCCCAAAGGAGCAAGTAAACACAACCAGTTTGGATTCAAACGTTCAAAGAAGGATTGTGCAAGAACAGTATGAAGGAGACTGAAGGAGTGATCAAATTCCTCACAAGTTCAGACTCTCAGAAAGGTCCTCCCAAAGCACCAGCTGTCCACGATGCAGCCCCCTTCACACCAGCTGGACAAGGCACCACATGGCCATTGGGCTGGTACTGATACTGAGATGAATCATTCAGAAGCTTCAACCGATGAATCTGCCCCCATTCAGAAGCTTCAACCGATGAATCTGCCCCCGTTCCGACAAAGAATGTTGCCCTGCAACACCAGGCTCCCATCCAGCCAGTTGCTTGAAGACGTGCACTTTGGAAATCGTCTGGTCGAAATCAAAATACACATGCTTCACCGATGAAGACGCCTCTTTGGCAACTTTTGGCTCAGCCGGTGCAGCTGCAGCTTTAGCCTTCGGTGTGGCTTTTGCTTTGAAGACTCCACTGAAACCTTCCGGTGGTGGAGGCGGTGCTTTGCCCCTGGCGGCTGCATGACAAATTCCTGCGAAACCAGTGGGAGGTGGCGGCGGCACAGCTGCTGATTGCACTTTGGATGTTGCTGGAATTTCCTTGGGAGCTGCTGTGCTCTTGGCTTGGGCTGCTTCTTTTTGGACTCCTACCATGGATCTCAACTCCTGCATTTCTCCTGCAGTCATGCCCTTCCGCTCTGACACAAAGACACTGCGACAAACACCTTTGACAGAAGCTATCTCTGCTGCATCATCCTCCACCAAAGCAGCCTCGTTCGTGCTCAGACCTGCCTGAGACATCAGTGCTTGAATCAGATTTACCTTCATGTCTGGAAGTTGACAGTCTGGAGTACCTTCCAGCTCGGATGGCTGCTTGTTCTCTTGATCGAACTCAGACTCACCATAGAACTGGCCCAACATGCCAAAGACCTTCTCGAAAAATCCCAGTAGACCCTCTTCTTGGAGTAAAAAGCGGCAGGCACCCACATTGCCCTTGGTTATGATTGTGAGCTTGGCGCCAGCTGCTTTCAAATCTGAAAAAAAACCACGTAGCTCTTCCACTCGGTCTGGTCCTGCCCAATGTGCTACCGTCACCCGACCAAAAAGAAAAAAAACAGTACGGAGAAAACGCACATCCAACTCATCCAACGAACTAGTTTTGATGCATGTTCATATCATTCATATCCAACATTATCGAACTATATCGTCTCAAGAGGCATTCATTGCTGGCCCTTCTGTCAGCCGATCCAACAAGAATGAGCACCCTGAAAGGAGCAACATCAAGCTAGGCCAATAAAGATGTATCAGTTGAACAGTAACCAAAAAGACACGAGGGGTCGCACACTCTCACTTGCTTTAAGTACACATCATAGCAACAGGCTCCAAAACTCACGCCTCCAAAACTCCCAATGGAGCAAGTAAACACAAACTGTTTGGATTCAAACGTTCAAAGAAGGGTTGTGCAAGAACAGTATGAAGGAGACTGAAGGAGTGATCAAATTCCTCACAAGTTCAGACTCTCAGAAAGGTCCTCCCAAAGCACCAGCTGTCCACGATGCAGCCCCCTTCACACCAGCTCGACAAGGCACCACATGGCCATTGGGCTGGTACTGATACTGAGATGAATCATTCAGAAGCTTCAACCGATGAATCTGCCCCCGTTCCGACAAAGAATGTTGCCCTGCAACACCAGGCTCCCATCCAGCCAGTTGCTTGAAGACGTGCACTTTGGAAATCGTCTGGTCGAAATCAAAATACGCATGCTTCACCGATGAAGACGCCTCTTTCGCAACTTTTGGCTCAGCCGGTGCAGCTGCAGTTTTAGCCTTCGGTGTGGCTTCTGCTTTGAAGACTCCACTGAAACCTTCCGGTGGTGGAGGCGGTGCTTTGCCCTTGGCGGCTGCATGACAAATTCCTGCGAAACCAGTGGGAGGTGGCGGCGGCACAGCTGCTGATTGCACTTTGGATGTTGCTGGAATTTCCTTGGGAGCTGCTGTGCTCTTGGCTTGGGCTGCTTCTTTTTGGACTCCTACCATGGATCTCAACTCCTGCATTTCTCCTGCAGTCATGCCCTTCCGCTCTGACACAAAGACACTGCGACAAACACCTTTGACAGAAGCTATCTCTGCTGCATCATCCTCCACCAAAGCAGCCTCGTTCGTGCTCAAACCTGCCTTAGACATCAGTGCTTGAATCAGATTTACCTTCATGTCTGGAAGTTGACAGTCTGGAGTACCTTCCAGCTCGGATGGCTGCTTGTTCTCTTGATCGAACTCAGACTCACCATAGAACTGGCCCAACATGCCAAAGACCTTCTCGAAAAATCCCAGTAGACCCTCTTCTTGGAGTAAAAAGCGGCAGGCACCCACATTGCCCTTGGTTATGATTGTGAGCTTGGCGCCAGCTGCTTTCAAATCTGAAAAAAAACCACGTAGCTCTTCCACTCGGTCTGGTCCTGCCCAATGTGCTACCGTCACCCGACCAAAAAGAAAAAAAACAGTACGGAGAAAACGCACATCCAACTCATCCAACGAACTAGTTTTGATGCATGTTCATATCATTCATATCCAACATTATCGAACTATATCGTCTCAAGAGGCATTCATTGCTGGCCCTTCTGTCAGCCGATCCAACAAGAATGAGCACCCTGAAAGGAGCAACATCAAGCTAGGCCAATAAAGATGTATCAGTTGAACAGTAACCAAAAAGACACGAGGGGTCGCACACTCTCACTTGCTTTAAGTACACATCATAGCAACAGGCTCCAAAACTCACGCCTCCAAAACTCCCAATGGAGCAAGTAAACACAAACTGTTTGGATTCAAACGTTCAAAGAAGGATTGTGCAAGAACAGTATGAAGGAGACTGAAGGAGTGATCAAATTCCTCACAAGTTCAGACTCTCAGAAAGGTCCTCCCAAAGCACCAGCTGTCCACGATGCAGCCCCCTTCACACCAGCTCGACAAGGCACCACATGGCCATTGGGCTGGTACTGATACTGAGATGAATCATTCAGAAGCTTCAACCGATGAATCTGCCCCCGTTCCGACAAAGAATGTTGCCCTGCAACACCAGGCTCCCATCCAGCCAGTTGCTTGAAGACGTGCACTTTGGAAATCGTCTGGTCGAAATCAAAATACACATGCTTCACCGATGAAGACGCCTCTTTCGCAACTTTTGGCTCAGCCGGTGCAGCTGCAGTTTTAGCCTTCGGTGTGGCTTCTGCTTTGAAGACTCCACTGAAACCTTCCGGTGGTGGAGGCGGTGCTTTGCCTGGTGCACCAGGTGCAAATGCGTCAAGTTGTGCTCGCGGCTCTCGCGGCGGAGCTACAAGTCCGCTCTGTCTCGGAGGGATGGCCATGATTTTGTGGCGCGGTGATACTCATGGCATTTTTGGCAAATTCCATGTTTCAATCATTTTTCAAACGATTCCATCTTTGAACATCAAACATATGTCCCATCTGGCATCTCACAGCAAGTCTTGAGCCAGCGTGAATGTGACGTCAAAGCAATTGTGACAGAATGTGCTTATTTGAGTTCCGTGACCACACATCAGCTAGACTAAACTTCAACTTTCAACCGTTGAATCAGGCTTCAATTCTGAGTACAGTTTGAAACGGCCTAAACAGCAGCCAAATCCTATAGCTTGCGCCTGTCAAGCGGGCGGATTGTCTTTTAGCTGTCAAAGAGGCACTTGCTTTCCTGCTGAAAATCCGACATGAATGAAAATGGCCTTCAAAGATTGTTGGGCCATCATGGGTCAATATGGGCAATAAACATCAACATTGTCGCTGGAGTCAAGAGAAACAGCACGGCCTTGCCTCTGTGCGTGCGCGGTCAATTTTGACATCGAAGACTGCAGCGATCATCAAAACAGTCTTTCTCTGAACGTTGCTGAGGTGCTACGCTCGTAGGAGAGTGATGCATTTGCATGCGTTTGCAATAAAGTTTTGTCTTTGCGACTGAAAAGCTCCTTCCTCTCTGGGGAATCAGCCGCTCATCAGCATTGTAAAAAAATCAGCAGCAGCAAGATGACGATGACGATGTTCAGAAACAGACAATCAAACAAAGAGGCCCAAATGATCCCTTCATGAAACTCCGGCTTTTGGACGGTTTGCTCAGATCTTTATTCCTAAATCCTAAAAGTCCTAATCGTGGGCTAGGCAGGTTTTTTGATGGAAACGGCCTCGCTTGTGCCCGTGGATTTGTCTCGCTTGTGCCAGGGTAACCACTTTCCACTTGAGCTACTGTCCCCTAAAAGTAGACCCAAAATGATTGTTTTTCAATGTCCCTATTGCCTGTGTGCATCATGTTGCTGCATGCGCGCCCATCCCCCCCCATGTCCCCTAAAAGTAGACCCTAAAGGGTTGTTTTTTCCACATAAAATGTTCAGGTCAATCTGGGCGCAAGTGAGTCGTTTTTATGGGCGCAAGTGAGGCTGGTACCTTTTTGATAGGTCGCTCGTGTTCTAGCCCAGATCTTTTCTCCTCAGTCAGCGCTAGATTCCGCTAGATCGGTTTTTGGAGAGCTTTGTTGAATAGAAAAAGAGGAACGCCCAAAGGAAGTATATATCTCATGGTGTGATGTATTCCAAAGATAGGAATTCTTAAGACATGTATCACAAACAGTATGATAGAATCTGATAGAAAGGCGCAATATTGCTTTGGCAAATTCTCGTAATTCTAAACAGTTAGCACTCACAAGAAGTACCACGTCGACGCTTGCGCGTTCAAAGACGCTAGTCGTAAATGAAAGTCATCATGCGTCAGTATTAATCTACACATCATTACCTTAATCATCATCTTGGTCATTATCTCAATATATATCTATCAGGTGGTTGGTAAACTCTTAGTAGCTCCTTGGCTCCCCATATGATACTGATAAGGCATATAGATGAATATAGATACCCATAGCCACAGCTCCTTAGCTCCTTCTCAACCACTGGATAGATATAAACTTGTACTATTAATCACTATGTATGCTTATCCTTGACGTGCCGGTGGAAGTGCTGAGTACCAGCTCTGAAATTGACCGGTTCCATGCTTCTCTACTCTACCGTTTGAGCATCGTTTGAGCATCGTAAGAGCATAGTCAGCACAGTGTTCGCATGGAGCCATGGAGCCAGGGCCCTGCGGCCCTGCGCAATGGAAGAACTGCACAAGCGGTAATGAAATTTATGGGAGAATGATGGAGAATGCGGAGAATGAGACGATAAATCACCTTGCCTGGCGGAACCAACTCAAATCTCATCACGGATACACCATGGCTATCCATGGCTGATCTTGCGCGAATCCAAGAGCGAAGAATAAACGAAACTGATACACGTAGTTCTGCTCCAAATGAAGCCACTTTTTCAAGCACTTCTCATGCTAGCAGAAAATGTGGAAAAAATATGGAACCTTAACCACCACATCCAAAGCACCCAGAAACAGGAGAATAGGGCCTCACATCTTTCCTTGTGGTATCGACCTGCACAATCTTTTCCGGCTAAAAACAGCAACGTCTTGCCAATGCAGGCGCAAAGAAAAAGGGATGTGAAAGGATAAAGGACATTCTTCAAACCCGAATATCCGCAATAATCACGAAGATTTGTGAAACACCTAATGGACGAAACTGACCACTCAAAATCAAAAGCAAACTAAAGCAAGATATCCGGGAAGTATATCCAGGAATGACTCGCTTGACACGCCATACCTGATCGCTGTTCTGCAGGTTGTCTGAGCCTCGAGACAATGGCATTTTGCATGTTTGCGCGCGTGTGTCACACAGTTCTCCTTTCAACACGAACAAGTCCAAGCAACAGCAATTGCGAATGATGCATTCAGGAGCACCTATGTGCTTGAGCTGCAGCCGTTCCTCGCAATGCGGGCATTTTTTCTTTCACCACGGCTCAAAAGTACACGAAGTGAGCTGACGTCTTCACAAGATTACCCTTAAAAATGCGCTGCCTGGCTGCATCTCATCACGCAGCCGGAGAGCCGGGTAGAGCCGGGTAGAGCACAACCACAACTACAGACTTCCCCCTCACAAATTCACAGTTTTCCACAGCTGTTTCTTGTGATCTGGATGGCTTTTTGGGGCCCTCTTGGCCAAATGACACTTGGTGCCATTTCCACCATCCCCTGCCATGGTCAGCACATAGGTGGGATCAGCTGCCAAGGCGATGTAGCCGTCATGGAAGAGAAAGAGCTGGTTCTTCTCACATGGGTCACTGCGGCCATGTTCCTTCCAGAGATGCACCGGTTCACTGTCCGAAAGAGGATCCATAGGCCCGCTCTTCTTGGAGAACACGATGTCTGGCCGACTGCTCAGGCGGATTTTGCCGTCCGCAGACCACTTCCATACATTGTTGTCCACGTGATCGTGGCCGGCCCCTCGTTTCTCCCACAAGTGAACCACGGTGCCATTGCGAGCATCGCGGGCGTGGCCCAAAGTGTGAATGCTGTGGCTGTCCCGTAGCACGGGAACGATCATCAAGCCCTTGCCAATCTCCACATCAGTGACAGGTGGCAAGGGCACCATCGCCCCACCCCACTGCGCAATGCATCGCACCATCGCCACAATATCATTTGTGTTGACCAAGGCGTCAATGGCACTGGCCCGGAAGGCTCCAGTGGGATCATAGTCTTGTGGCAGGTGGACCAGCTTCCCGGTGAGCCTCTGCCGACGATCTTCACTGAGACGGAGGAGCTTCATCATCCAAGACCACAAGGATGGGGCCAGCATGCCTCGCTTCTCAGCCTCATGGAGGACGCCGAGCTGGAGAACGAAGACAACCGGGGAAGGATATCCCGAGAGGGCATAGTAATCCAGAATTGCTGCCAAAGCATCGAGGGTCTCAGACGGTTTGGTGCTGGGCCCTTGTCGGAAGATGAAATTCAGGATGACCTCAGGTGAAGTGCCGGCCCTCAGCTTTCCAATGACAGCTTTCACCAGCGGCTTCTCGAAACCCGAGAGGAATCCGACAAGAAAGTTCTGACCCGCAGCGTAGCTTCCTTGGGTGCACAGAGTTTGGGCTTGGTCTGCCGCATGATCCATGCAAAAGCAGATCTCGTTGCTGGCTGTCCCCAACAAGATTTTCCCTTCTGTGCCAACCTGCTTCACCACAGTGATGGCGCTGCCCTCAGCAGTTTTCATCAAGCTTTGCCCCTGCACAGCGGCGTGGTCGACACCTTGATAGACTTCTTGCGCAGTGGCCTTCATCAAAAAATGGGCAAGCTGGGCACCATTCCCCATGACGTTCTGTGCATGCTGGGCACCATTCAACATGACGTTGTTCACATGGTGGGCACCATTCCCAATGACGTTGTTCACATGGTGGGCACCATTCCCCATGACCTTGTTTGCCTCCGCGCCCATGGGTTGGACCACATTCTTCACCTGTTGCTTGACAAATCCATTCCATGCATTGCCCATGGCTGCGAATCGAGAGAAGGGTGAGCTTGGGTGAAGTCGCTGTTTAAAGAAAAGGCTCCGGAGGGCTGAAGATTCCTGAGAAACAATGTGGTCTCCAAGGCCCAGCTCATGATGCGTTCGGCCGGTACACCTTGTGCAGTGGATGCTGACTACACACGAATCTGTTGAGCTAGGCTAAGGATGCAACAGAGGCATCCAAGATAAAGGACCATCAGCATCTCATCATTGAAATCCACTGGCGAACTTCGAAGAAACCTTCCGCACCAATCAGCACGCAATCAGAACAGCCCAGAAATTCTGCCATGTTTGGGAAAAATACATAGGTTTAAACCACCGCACCCACACTGAACACCCACTAAAGTCCACACTTTGCCGGAATGTTGCACTGTGGTTGCTTTCAAACATAAGCTCCTGGTTTCCAAAGAACAAAGCCGGATAGTTTCTGAGCTGTGAAAAGAGGCGATGAGGTATGATCAGAAGGCGTTGCGCACAAACAAGCGGCCATGCATTTTTGGGCCGCCCCAGACTTTTTGGGCTGCAATTTTTCCCGGCAACTTGGGAACATGGAAGTATTTGGAAAGCTGGAACGTGGGAAGCTGGGGAATCTGGGATCTGGCACCTTTAGGAACCTGCGCACTTGGAAACCTAGGAATCTAGGACTTTGGGAACTTGGGACCCTTAACCTGACTTTGGAACCTTATCGTGGAACCTGACTTTGGATTTGTTTGTCGGCAGTTGGCAACATTACTTGGGAACATTACTTGGGAATCTTGCATTCTTACTTGGGAATCTTATCTGGGAACTGGAAACAGCACTTGGGAACCTGGAACGTGTGTGGAACTGCTTCGGAGACCTTTACCATGGCTGCAAACCCAAAGCATTGTGAGAAGGGTGTTTGGGAAGAGGTTGCCTGGTGGGAGGCTGGGGGATCTGGTGAAGCTGGAGACACCCCAAAGCATTCTGCTTTACCGACAAACAAGACCTTGAAACTTGCTCAGGCATAATGGAACGCGGAAGAAAAGAGGAGCGACAAAAAACGCCTGCCCATTTTCATTGGAGGAAAGCTGGTAGGTGAGAGGCGAGCGGTTGCAGAATTGTCGAGGCTGCCTCTGTGGGACATACGAACATACGAAACATGTCCAAAAAGGGAAACAGAAAATTCCTGGGCGTGAAAAAGAAAGACACGGCAGCAGACTATCCAAGGCTGGTCTTGCGCGAATCCAAGAGCGAAGAATAAACGAAACTGATACACGTAGTTCTGCTCCAAATGAAGCCACTTTTTCAAGCACTTCTCATGCTAGCAGAAAATGTGGAAAAAATATGGAACCTTAACCACCACATCCAAAGCACCCAGAAACAGGAGAATAGGGCCTCACATCTTTCCTTGTGGTATCGACCTGCACAATCTTTTCCGGCTAAAAACAGCAACGTCTTGCCAATGCAGGCGCAAAGAAAAAGGGATGTGAAAGGATAAAGGACATTCTTCAAACCCGAATATCCGCAATAATCACGAAGATTTGTGAAACACCTAATGGACGAAACTGACCACTCAAAATCACTAAAGCAAACTAAAGCAAAATATCCGGGAAGTATATCCAGGAATGACTCGCTTGACACGCCATACCTGATCGCTGTTCTGCAGGTTGTCTGAGCCTCGAGACAATGGCATTTTGCATGTTTGCGCGCGTGTGTCACACAGTTCTCCTTTCAACACGAACAAGTCCAAGCAACAGCAATTGCGAATGATGCATTCAGGAGCACCTATGTGCTTGAGCTGCAGCCGTTCCTCGCAATGCGGGCATTTTTTCTTTCACCACGGCTCAAAAGTACACGAAGTGAGCTGACGTCTTCACAAGATTACCCTTAAAAATGCGCTGCCTGGCTGCATCTCATCACGCAGCCGGAGAGCCGGGTAGAGCCGGGTAGAGCACAACCACGACTACAGACTTCCCCCTCACAAATTCACAGTTTTCCACAGCTGTTTCTTGTGATCTGGATGGCTTTTTGGGGCCCTCTTGGCCAAATGACACTTGGTGCCATTTCCACCATCCCCTGCCATGGTCAGCACATAGGTGGGATCAGCTGCCAAGGCGATGTAGCCGTCATGGAAGAGAAAGAGCTGGTTCTTCTCACATGGGTCACTGCGGCCATGTTCCTTCCAGAGATGCACCGGTTCACTGTCCGAAAGAGGATCCATAGGCCCGCTCTTCTTGGAGAACACGATGTCTGGCCGACTGCTCAGGCGGATTTTGCCGTCCGCAGACCACTTCCATACATTGTTGTCCACGTGATCGTGGCCGGCCCCTCGTTTCTCCCACAAGTGAACCACGGTGCCATTGCGAGCATCGCGGGCGTGGCCCAAAGTGTGAATGCTGTGGCTGTCCAGTAGCACGGGAACGATCATCAAGCCCTTGCCAATCTCCACATCAGTGACAGGTGGCAAGGGCACCATCGCCCCACCCCACTGCGCAATGCGTCGCACCATCGCCACAATATCATTTGTGTTGACCAAGGCGTCAATGGCACTGGCCCGGAAGGCTCCAGTGGGATCATAGTCTTGTGGCAGGTGGACCAGCTTCCCGGTGAGCCTCTGCCGACGATCTTCACTGAGACGGAGGAGCTTCATCATCCAAGACCACAAGGATGGGGCCAGCATGCCTCGCTTCTCAGCCTCATGGAGGACGCCGAGCTGGAGAACGAAGACAACCGGGGAAGGATATCCCGAGAGGGCATAGTAATCCAGAATTGCTGCCAAAGCATCGAGGGTCTCAGACGGTTTGGTGCTGGGCCCTTGTCGGAAGATGAAATTCAGGATGACCTCAGGTGAAGTGCCGGCCCTCAGCTTTCCAATGACAGCTTTCACCAGCGGCTTCTCGAAACCCGAGAGGAATCCGACAAGAAAGTTCTGACCCGCAGCGTAGCTTCCTTGGGTGCACAGAGTTTGGGCTTGGTCTGCCGCATGATCCATGCAAAAGCAGATCTCGTTGCTGGCTGTCCCCAACAAGATTTTCCCTTCTGTGCCAACCTGCTTCACCACAGTGATGGCGCTGCCCTCAGCAGTTTTCATCAAGCTTTGCCCCTGCACAGCGGCGTGGTCGACACCTTGATAGACTTCTTGCGCAGTGGCCTTCATCAAAAAATGGGCAAGCTGGGCACCATTCCCCATGACGTTCTGTGCATGCTGGGCACCATTCAACATGACGTTGTTCACATGGTGGGCACCATTCCCAATGACGTTGTTCACATGGTGGGCACCATTCCCCATGACCTTGTTTGCCTCCGCGCCCATGGGTTGGACCACATTCTTCACCTGTTGCTTGACAAATCCATTCCATGCATTGCCCATGGCTGCGAATCGAGAGAAGGGTGAGCTTGGGTGAAGTCGCTGTTTAAAGAAAAGGCTCCGGAGGGCTGAAGATTCCTGAGAAACAATGTGGTCTCCAAGGCCCAGCTCATGATGCGTTCGGCCGGTACACCTTGTGCAGTGGATGCTGACTACACACGAATCTGTTGAGCTAGGCTAAGGATGCAACAGAGGCATCCAAGATAAAGGACCATCAGCATCTCATCATTGAAATCCACTGGCGAACTTCGAAGAAACCTTCCGCACCAATCAGCACGCAATCAGAACAGCCCAGAAATTCTGCCATGTTTGGGAAAAATACATAGGTTTAAACCACCGCACCCACACTGAACACCCACTAAAGTCCACACTTTGCCGGAATGTTGCACTGTGGTTGCTTTCAAACATAAGCTCCTGGTTTCCAAAGAACAAAGCCGGATAGTTTCTGAGCTGTGAAAAGAGGCGATGAGGTATGATCAGAAGGCGTTGCGCACAAACAAGCGGCCATGCATTTTTGGGCCGCCCCAGACTTTTTGGGCTGCAATTTTTCCTGGCAACTTGGGAACATGGAAGTATTTGGAAAGCTGGAACGTGGGAAGCTGGGGAATCTGGGATCTGGCACCTTTAGGAACCTGCGCACTTGGAAACCTAGGAATATAGGACTTTGGGAACTTGGGACCCTTAACCTGACTTTGGAACCTTATCGTGGAACCTGACTTTGGATTTGTTTGTCGGCAGTTGGCAACATTACTTGGGAACATTACTTGGGAATCTTGCATTCTTACTTGGGAATCTTATCTGGGAACTGGAAACAGCACTTGGGAACCTGGAACGTGTGTGGAACTGCTTCGGAGACCTTTACCATGGCTGCAAACCCAAAGCATTGTGAGAAGGGTGTTTGGGAAGAGGTTGCCTGGTGGGAGGCTGGGGGATCTGGTGAAGCTGGAGACACCCCAAAGCATTCTGCTTTACCGACAAACAAGACCTTGAAACTTGCTCAGGCATAATGGAACGCGGAAGAAAAGAGGAGCGACGAAAAACGCCTGCCCATTTTCATTGGAGGAAAGCTGGTAGGTGAGAGGCGAGCGGTTGCAGAATTGTCGAGGCTGCCTCTGTGGGACATGCGAACATACGAAACATGTCCAAAAAGGGAAACAGAAAATTCCTGGGCGTGAAAAAGAAAGAGACGGCAGCAGACTATCCATGGCTGGTCTTGCGCGAATCCAAGAGCGAAGAATAAACGAAACTGATACACGTAGTTCTGCTCCAAATGAAGCCACTTTTTCAAGCACTTCTCATGCTAGCAGAAAATGTGGAAAAAATATGGAACCTTAACCACCACATCCAAAGCACCCAGAAACAGGAGAATAGGGCCTCACATCTTTCCTTGTGGTATCGACCTGCACAATCTTTTCCGGCTAAAAACAGCAACGTCTTGCCAATGCAGGCGCAAAGAAAAAGGGATGTGAAAGGATAAAGGACATTCTTCAAACCCGAATATCCGCAATAATCACGAAGATTTGTGAAACACCTAATGGACGAAACTGACCACTCAAAATCAAAAGCAAACAAAAGCAAGATATCCGGGAAGTATATCCAGGAATGACTCGCTTGACACGCCATACCTGATCGCTGTTCTGCAGGTTGTCTGAGCCTCGAGACAATGGCATTTTGCATGTTTGCGCGCGTGTGTCACACAGTTCTCCTTTCAACACGAACAAGTCCAAGCAACAGCAATTGCGAATGATGCATTCAGGAGCACCTATGTGCTTGAGCTGCAGCCGTTCCTCGCAATGCGGGCATTTTTTCTTTCACCACGGCTCAAAAGTACACGAAGTGAGCTGACGTCTTCACAAGATTACCCTTAAAAATGCGCTGCCTGGCTGCATCTCATCACGCAGCCGGAGAGCCGGGTAGAGCCGGGTAGAGCACAACCACGACTACAGACTTCCCCCTCACAAATTCACAGTTTTCCACAGCTGTTTCTTGTGATCTGGATGGCTTTTTGGGGCCCTCTTGGCCAAATGACACTTGGTGCCATTTCCACCATCCCCTGCCATGGTCAGCACATAGGTGGGATCAGCTGCCAAGGCGATGTAGCCGTCATGGAAGAGAAAGAGCTGGTTCTTCTCACATGGGTCACTGCGGCCATGTTCCTTCCAGAGATGCACCGGTTCACTGTCCGAAAGAGGATCCATAGGCCCGCTCTTCTTGGAGAACACGATGTCTGGCCGACTGCTCAGGCGGATTTTGCCGTCCGCAGACCACTTCCATACATTGTTGTCCACGTGATCGTGGCCGGCCCCTCGTTTCTCCCACAAGTGAACCACGGTGCCATTGCGAGCATCGCGGGCGTGGCCCAAAGTGTGAATGCTGTGGCTGTCCAGTAGCACGGGAACGATCATCAAGCCCTTGCCAATCTCCACATCAGTGACAGGTGGCAAGGGCACCATCGCCCCACCCCACTGCGCAATGCGTCGCACCATCGCCACAATATCATTTGTGTTGACCAAGGCGTCAATGGCACTGGCCCGGAAGGCTCCAGTGGGATCATAGTCTTGTGGCAGGTGGACCAGCTTCCCGGTGAGCCTCTGCCGACGATCTTCACTGAGACGGAGGAGCTTCATCATCCAAGACCACAAGGATGGGGCCAGCATGCCTCGCTTCTCAGCCTCATGGAGGACGCCGAGCTGGAGAACGAAGACAACCGGGGAAGGATATCCCGAGAGGGCATAGTAATCCAGAATTGCTGCCAAAGCATCGAGGGTCTCAGACGGTTTGGTGCTGGGCCCTTGTCGGAAGATGAAATTCAGGATGACCTCAGGTGAAGTGCCGGCCCTCAGCTTTCCAATGACAGCTTTCACCAGCGGCTTCTCGAAACCCGAGAGGAATCCGACAAGAAAGTTCTGACCCGCAGCGTAGCTTCCTTGGGTGCACAGAGTTTGGGCTTGGTCTGCCGCATGATCCATGCAAAAGCAGATCTCGTTGCTGGCTGTCCCCAACAAGATTTTCCCTTCTGTGCCAACCTGCTTCACCACAGTGATGGCGCTGCCCTCAGCAGTTTTCATCAAGCTTTGCCCCTGCACAGCGGCGTGGTCGACACCTTGATAGACTTCTTGCGCAGTGGCCTTCATCAAAAAATGGGCAAGCTGGGCACCATTCCCCATGACGTTCTGTGCATGCTGGGCACCATTCAACATGACGTTGTTCACATGGTGGGCACCATTCCCAATGACGTTGTTCACATGGTGGGCACCATTCCCCATGACCTTGTTTGCCTCCGCGCCCATGGGTTGGACCACATTCTTCACCTGTTGCTTGACAAATCCATTCCATGCATTGCCCATGGCTGCGAATCGAGAGAAGGGTGAGCTTGGGTGAAGTCGCTGTTTAAAGAAAAGGCTCCGGAGGGCTGAAGATTCCTGAGAAACAATGTGGTCTCCAAGGCCCAGCTCATGATGCGTTCGGCCGGTACACCTTGTGCAGTGGATGCTGACTACACACGAATCTGTTGAGCTAGGCTAAGGATGCAACAGAGGCATCCAAGATAAAGGACCATCAGCATCTCATCATTGAAATCCACTGGCGAACTTCGAAGAAACCTTCCGCACCAATCAGCACGCAATCAGAACAGCCCAGAAATTCTGCCATGTTTGGGAAAAATACATAGGTTTAAACAACCGCACCCACACTAAACACCCACTAAAGTCCACACTTTGCCGGAATGTTACACTGTGGTTGCTTTCAAACATAAGCTCCTGGTTTCCAAAGAACAAAGCCGGATAGTTTCTGAGCTGTGAAAAGAGGCGATGAGGTATGATCAGAAGGCGTTGCGCACAAACAAGCGGCCATGCATTTTTGGGCCGCCCCAGACTTTTTGGGCTGCAATTTTTCCTGGCAACTTGGGAACATGGAAGTATTTGGAAAGCTGGAACGTGGGAAGCTGGGGAATCTGGGATCTGGCACCTTTAGGAACCTGCGCACTTGGAAACCTAGGAATCTAGGACTTTGGGAACTTGGTACCCTTAACCTGACTTTGGAACCTTATCGTGGAACCTGACTTTGGATTTGTTTGTCAGCAGTTGGCAGCATTACTTGGGAACATTACTTGGGAATCTTGCATTCTTACTTGGGAATCTTATCTGGGAACTGGAAACAGCACTTGGGAACCTGGAACGTGTGTGGAACTGCTTCGGAGACCTTTACCATGGCTGCAAACCCAAAGCATTGTGAGAAGGGTGTTTGGGAAGAGGTTGCCTGGTGGGAGGCTGGGGGATCTGGTGAAGCTGGAGACACCCCAAAGCATTCTGCTTTACCGACAAACAAGACCTTGAAACTTGCTCAGGCATAATGGAACGCGGAAGAAAAGAGGAGCGACAAAAAACGCCTGCCCATTTTCATTGGAGGAAAGCTGGTAGGTGAGAGGCGAGCGGTTGCAGAATTGTCGAGGCCTCTGTGGGACATACGAAACATGTCCAAAAAGGGAAACAGAAAATTCCTGGGCGTGAAAAAGGAAGAGACGGCGAAAGACTGAGTTGCTGAACTCAGTGTGCGTCACTATCTGTAAATCATACAAGTACAGCAACAGCTCCTGATACAGAGGCATGTAAGGATCGGGTTGGTTTGACAATTTGGACAGCCGTGCCTTGTTGTCGAGTAACCAATGAACCCAGTCATCTTCAGGCCTCGTAAGACCAACACTAGCAGTAACGATGTGATCTTTCAAGCTTGGTTCCAAGGGACTGGTCCGCCTGTGAGGTGCGCTCTCGGGACACCCAAAGCTTCTCATCCGTTCAACATTTGCTCAATTGATCTCAGTTTGACTTCTTAGCATTTTCACTCTTGCGTAGGTCCAAGTGGACAAATCTTCAGCAAACGAGGAGCAATATCTAGGATCTCATCGGATTTCCCGTGAAAAGGTGCAACCATTGCCATTGGCTTCAACTAAGCTGCGGAAAAAAAGTTTGGTCTCTGTCAAATGATCAAGCAGAATCGTTGCATAACTTGACCATTGCCTAGAAACATTGTGTTGCCATGCGCCTCCATTGATTGATGAGCCAAGCTCTAAGGTACAGGTGAGCTGCACGACTTCAACATATCAAACATTGACACGTCTATCAGGTGGTGAATTGAGGTCTGACGGTGAGCAATAATCCGGAGAAGGCTTCTGCCAACTATCTGTGACTACGTTGCCCTTTAGCAAACATGAACGATTCTTCTTTGCGCAGCATGACTTTAGCAGAAACATCAAACAATTGTGAGCCCCTGCGATCCCTTCTAGGCCAGTCTTTTCTGCTTTCAAGTTCTGAAGTTCAGACCACACCGGCCAGCGCAGATAGTGATGAACGCCCTTGGCACTTGACCAATAGACTGTCAGAGCTCCAGCATCTGCAGATCAGGGCACCCCTCAGTGGTCCTGGGATGTCATGTCATGAGGTTGTTTGCCATACTTTTCCCAAAATCGGTCTCTGTGCTTTTTGCCTCTTTTGGTCCCACCACGTTGCGGACGTCCAAATACATGGCATTGGCAATGGCAGCGTTGCTCAACCGTACAATCATCCCGAAGGTGCAAGCAAGTGTTGCAAAGAAAGCAAAAGTTCCCCAGGCGCTTGGCTGCGCACCTGGTGTGACTGGAATCTTGACTTTCGGCGTCCAGTCTGTGCCACAAGTCTCTGTTTGCGTACTCACAGGGTTTGCACTCCTTGTCGGAACACGAACAATTCCCCAACCCAGGAGTCGTCAAATCCACAAGTTCGGCTCTTCCAAAGAAACCATGGTTATCCGAAGGGCAAGGGACGTAGCTAGGCATGAGAGAGTTGTGGCAAGCAACTAACGTCACTATCTCTTGGCTGCACTGACTGTCCAGAAACACGATACGTAGCCGATTGTCATGGTGTGGTTTGTCCCCTGCCTCCTTGATGTTTCCAAGCTGATCCATAAGTTTGCAAAGTTGGTCGGGCGAAGCAGATCGAATGGTTCCTAGGTGGAAATCTCTCCGCTCAGATGCTGCCATGGTGGACAGGTCAGGTAGATAGTGCAAAGCATCCTCTGAGCGTCCAGAAATCAGTACTATCTTCCCCCTCGCATGCTTGACCTTGGTCACAGCAGCTCCGATCTTGCGGTCATCCATCGAAAACCACCAAAGCACATTACTCCAGGAGCTCTCAATATATTCGAAGGCTGCTTTTGTGTCCTTGCTGGGATTCATCAAGAAGATGAAAACAGCCTCAGTCGGCTGAGAACTCAAAAAGCTGCGGCAAACAGTCATCACAGCCATCAATTCCTCCAAAGTGTCGAAGGGGGCCTCAAATGCTCGTTTTCCTCCCTGCAAGTGATACATGACATCACCCAGTGTCTTCTTGTTGTGGTAAATCCCGGGGATGATCAGTTGCGACAAAGCCACGTTGTCTTTGATTTGCACCATCCAGTCTTGTGAGGAAAACTGGACAATTCGAAATATGTTGTGGGATGCTGCGCTGAATTGAATTGCAACGTGTAAAAGCGATTTGACATGTCCATCATGTCCATTGCACCAACTCACTGGCAAAGCATGCAAGTAAAGGCTATGGTCATCAGTTGAAGTGAAGGCCTTTTGGTTGCAACGGAAAATCAATTCAATCCCAGTGACCTCAAATCTGAATGTCACTTGGCTGAGCCTGCGGGGACTCGAAAGATAACTGGATGTTGAGGACTTTGCTTCAATCCACTCCTTGGGATTGTTTGGCAGAAACCTTGTTGTGCTTCCCTCCTGCTCTATTACTGCCTGGAGGTGTAGAGAGGTGGCATTTGCAACTTCGATTTGCGTGGCAACTGATGCCATGGTATGCATTGGCTCAGTTGTCTTCAGCATGCGACCAGCTATATTCCGAAATTCAACTTGATGCGGTTGTCTGCAAAGCCGCTTTGCCAAAGCCTTTCGGACAGTAGCTACTGTGTCGACTTCGGTGCATGGAATGACAAAGTCTGGACCACCAAGAACCCCGCACCAAACTGTGAAAGGCAAGCGTTCCTTTTGACCGAACAAGAGCCCACAGACCACAGTTATGCGAGTCTTGTAGCAGGTTTTCCAGCCGTTGGAAATTAAATACGGCACAGGGGGTCCTGTGCCTCTCCATATGCCTTCTTGCCCCGAATATTGCACAGAAGTAGTTCCTGAAATCTGAAAAATATTCCTCGGAGGCCAATGTCGAACCAGCTGAGCGTCGTAACTCAATCCACCTTTGCCTGTGAGAGTGTTCACATGAACGCCCACGCAAGCAGGGTCTGCCAAAGCTCTCCTCATGAGGTTCACAAGAAAGTCTTCATTGCAAGACTGTTTGGGAGTCCACTGGCAAGTCAAATAGAAGTCGCCATCCTCAGAAACGAGAATACCTTGAAAAGCTCTGGAAAAATGCGCACCAGCGTCCATCTCCTGCAAAGCAAGGCACTTTGGCATAATCGCTTTGGGCGAGTTCCATGTCATGCATCTTGAAGCTTATACAACAAAGCACTTGCTGTACGCACCAACTTGGACAAGATCCTTGTTGGGCTACCTGATTCTCTTGGCGGCATCTTTAGGGCCCCGGCAATTTAAGGTATTCTTCACGAATGGGTCCCAAAAACACTTGTGCGGTCAAATGGTTGAAGAGCCTTTGCTACTATTCATGGACAAAATCCTACATCAGTTGATAGGCGCTTTACCCCACTGGATGTGCATCCATCCCAAGTGGTGCTGGATCAACCATAGCTCGACTCGCGTGTTTGTTTCTGGCCGCAAAGGGGTGGATACTACTTAGGCTTTGAACGTCTCTTGGTCAGTTCCGAGGGTCAACCGTTTGCAGCCACCCAACAACAAGCGCAAACTCATCAATGAAAATAACATCATGACATGCGACGCGCGAAGGCGAAAGGAACACAATAATCATAAAGCTACAGCTTTTCCGATTACGAAAACGAATTCCGAGGGTAAACTTCATGGCTACTGAAACTTGACCGAACGCAAAACAGTAAAGGCTAGCAATGATTGAGAGTTGCGAGGTTCTGGCCCGATCAGCGGCCGAATGGTTGGGGCCTGGAACGTTTGGAACACTTGAAACGCTTGGAAGTTTGCCTCAAACGCTGCTAAATCTTGGAACACTCAGATCGGTTGGAACGCTTGCAACAATTGGAACACTTGGAAGGCTTGCAACACTAGAAAGTATAGGTGTCAGAACAAAACCAAATGAACGTCTTAGAGAGATTTAAACGAAAGCCGGATCTTTTGCAACTGAAGCTGTTGAAGTTGAATGTTAAGAGCCGTTGCAAAGAAATGTTGACGCTACCGAAAAAGAAGCCATTATTTTTCAAAGAAAACGGATCGATCAAGTAATGTCATGTCAAGTCTAAAGCAAGCGTCGAAGACTATCAAATGATTATGTCTGTCTCTTAGAAAAAACTTAGATTCAGGTTTGAGAAATGACAACGTAAATGGTACCAAAATGGAAGCCGGCATGATTAAAGAAAAGGTATTCAAACAAAAAATGAAAATCTTGGGTCATTTTCATCGAACACATATTATGCTGTAGAGTTCAAACTGTTGCAAAGAAACGTTAGCGGTACCCAAACGGAAGCAAGTTGTTCTTCAAGGAAAACACTTCGATCGAGTCATCTCAAGCTTCAGAGCGTAGAAGATGTCACAAATATTTACCATTCAGACTCTTTCAAAAAAGATTAAACGTAGCAAAACGGAAGCAATTATTTTTTGAAGGAAAACCATTCAATCAAGTCAGGTCAAGTCTAAAGCAATCGTCCAAGATAGTCGAATGATCATGTCTGTTTGTCTCTTGAGGAAGCTCTAGACTGGGGTTTCAACGATGAACGCATTTCTGGTACCAAAATGGAAGCAGACATGCCTCAAGAAGAAATCAAGACAAAATCAAATCAACGTCTTAAGGTATTTTCAATGAAAGGGTACATATGCTGTAGAAGTTATAAATAGTTCCGAATTGTTGCACAGAAATGCCAATGGTACCCAAACCGATTATGTTTGTCTCTCAGTCAGTAATGCTTGACATTCGGATTCTTTGAATGATACCATCAACGGTACCAAAACGGAAGTAAGCGTGCTTAGATAAGAGGTATCAAAACAACATCAAACAAGCGTCTCCAAGAGATTTGAAAGAAAGAGTACTGATGCAGTTGAAGTTTAAGGTTCCAGGCTGTTGCAGTCAGAAAAAGAAACATATAAAATACTGGGTGGAGAGGTAGACAAAGAAGTTCCAACATTCTTCATTCTGTCACTGGGTCAGTCTGGCAATCATGCTTCACAATTGATTCCAAAGGTAGATATCCGCCGACCCCGGCCGACAGCAAGGGGGAGCGCGTCAGGGAAGAGAGGTTGTGGACAACAACAAATACAACAACGGGTCTTGGGAAGCTTTCCAAAGTAGCAGCAGCAGTAGCAGCAGCAGAGCAGCGGCAGTGGTAGCAGCAGCAGAGCAGCGGCAGCAGCCAGTAGCCAGCAGCCAGTAAGCAGGCAGGAGGCAGCCAGGACTCAGCAGCCAATAGGCAGCAGCCGCCAAGCAGCCAGTAAGCAGGCAGCAGGCGGCCAGTAGTCAGCAGCCAGGTCAGCAGCCAGTAGGCAGCTGCCGCCAGCAGCTGCAGCAGTTGCATTCTCTGGGGGCTCTTTTGAACAGGCGGCAGCAGCAGCAGCAGCAGCAGGAGGCTCAGGTGTAGCCTTGTTTAGAGCAGTTTCAGACGAGACGTTAGGCAGTTTTTGGTCATTTTTTTCTGGCCCATCCGCCCTTCGCTGCCATGGTGTTTCCCTGTCCGGGACTCCGGGACCCACGTTTTTGCAGCAGCCAGCGGCAGAAGCAGCCACCAGCCAGCAGCAGCCAGTAGCCAGCAGCCAGTAAGCAGGCAGCGGCAGCCAGTAGTCAGCAGCCAGTAGGCAGCTGCCGCTAGCAGCTGCCGCTAGCTGCAGCAGCCGTATTATCCGGGGGCTGTTTTTTGAACGGGCAGCGGCAGCAGCAGCAGCAGCAGCAGGAGGCTGAGGTGTAGCCTTGTTTAGAGCAGTTTCAGACGAGACGTTAGGCAGTTTTTTGTTATTTGGCGTCGTGCGTCCAGCATCCAGAAACCATTCCTTGCTTTGAGCAGCGGAGAAGCAACAACCGAAGTAGCAGCCGAGCAGCTTACAGCAGGAGCAGGGCAGCAGGAAGGCCATGTGGACACAGTTGTCAAGAGCTGCCAAGAGCTGGAAATTTGTGTTTTTAAACTAGAGTTTCAGAAGGGACGTTAGGCCTCGTGGATTATCATTGCAGGGCACCATTCCGTCCCTCAGTGCCATGGTGTTTTCCTGTCCGGGAGGTGCGTTTCTTTAAGGCAATTTGTTGGCTAAAAGATGTGGTAAACAGCTGCGGGCTGCAGAGGTGGCAAACAGGTGCAAAACGCTGCCAAGAGC
Organism: Cladocopium goreaui; assembly: GCA_947184155.2. Taxonomy (NCBI): domain Eukaryota; class Dinophyceae; order Suessiales; family Symbiodiniaceae; genus Cladocopium; species Cladocopium goreaui. Next base: position 100,820 of record CAMXCT020002358.1, read on the forward strand.
TGTCAAGAGTTGGACCTTGTGTTCCTTAATGTTTTTTGACTAAGGTTTCAGAAGGGACGTTAGGCCACGTGGATTACCATTGCAGGGCACCATTCGTCCTTCAGTTCCATGGTGTTTTCCGGTCCAGGAGGCTGGTCAGCAGCAGCAGCAGCAGCCGAAGGCGGCACACCAAAAGCAGCAGAGCAGCAACAACCGAAGTAGCAGCCGAGCAGCTTACAGCATGAGCAGGGTAGCAGGAAGGCCATGTGGACACAGTTGTCAAGAGCTGCCAAGAGCTGGAAATTTGTGTTTTTTAACTAGGGTTTCAGAAGGGACGTTATCCCTGTGGTTTATCATTGCAGGGCACCATTCCGTCCCTCAGTGCCATGGTGTTTTCCTGTCCGGGAGGTGCATTTTTTTAAGGCAATATGTTAGCTAAAAGCACACCAGCAGGAGGAGGGGCTTGTAGCAGGAGCAGCAGCAGCAGCAGCAGCAGTAGGAAGCAGCGCAGCAGCAAGAAGCAGCGCAGCAGCAACAACCGAAGTAGCAGCCGAGCAGCTTAAAGCAGGAGCAGGGCAGCAGGGAGGCCATGTGGACACAGTTGTCAAGAGCTGCCAAGAGCTGGATTTTTTTTTAACTAGGGTTTCAGAAGGGACGTTAGGCCTCGTGGATTATCATTGCGGGGCACCATTCCGTCCCTCGTTGCCATGGTGTTTTCCTGTCCGGGAGGTGCGTTTTTTTAAGGCAATTTGTTGGCTAAAAGATGTGGCAAGCAGTTGCAGCAGCCGCAGCAGAAGCAGCGCAGCAGCAACAACCAAAGTAGCAGCCGAGCAGCTTACAGCAGGAGCAGGGCAGCAGGAAGGCCATGTGGACAAGTTGCCAAGAGCTGCCAGGAGCTGGAAATTTGTGTTTTTTAACTAGAGTTTCAGAAGGGACGTTAGGCCTCGTGGATTATCATTGTAGGGCACCATTCCGTCCCTCAGTGCCATGGTGTTTTCCTGTCCGGGAGGTGCATTGTTTGAAGGCAATTTGTTGGCTAAAATGCTAAAAGATGTGGTAAACAGCTGCGGGCTGCAGAGGTGGCAAACAAGTGCAAAACGCTGCCAAGAGCTGTCAAGAGTTGGACCTTGTGTTCTTTAATGTTTTTAAACTAAGGTTTCAGAATGGACGTTAGGCCTCGTGGATTACCATTGCAAGGCACCATTCGTCCTTCAGTTCCATGGTGTTTTCCCGTCCAGGAGGCTGGTCAGCAGCATCAGCAGCAGCCGAAGCCGGCACACCAAAAGCAGCGGAGCGGCAACAACCGAAGTAGCAGCCCTCAGTGCCATGGTGTTTTCCTGTCTGGGAGGTGCGTTTTTTTAAGGCAATTTGTTAGCTAAAAGATGTGGCAAGCAGTTGCAGCAGCCGCAGCAGAAGCAGCGCAGCAGCAACAACCAAAGTAGCAGCCGAGCAGCTTCCAAGAGCTGGAAATTTGTGTTTTTTAACTAGGGTTTCAGAAGGGACGTTAGGCCTCGTGGATTATCATTGCAGGGCACCATTCCGTCCCTCAGTGCCATGGTGTTTTCCTGTCCGGGAGGTGCATTTTTTTAAGGCAATTTGTTGGCTAAAAGATGTGGTAAACAGCTGCGGGCTGCAGAGGTGGCAAATAGGTGCAAAACGCTGCCAAGAGCTGTCAAGAGTTGGACCTTGTGTTCTTTAATGTTTTTGAACTAAGGTTTCAGAAGGGACGTTAGGCCCCGTGGATTACCATTGCAGGGCACCATTCGTGTGTGTTCCCGTCCAGGAAGCTGGTCAGCAGCATCAGCAGCTGTCGAAGCCAGCACACCAAAAGCAGCGGAGCAGCAACAACTGAAGTAGCAGCCGAGCAGCTTACATTACAGCAGGAGCAGGGCAGCAGGAAGGCCATGTGGACACAGTTGTCAAGAGCTGCCAAGAGCTGGAAAATTGTGTTTTTTAACTAGGGTTTCGGAAGGGACGTTAGGCCCCGTGGATTATCATTGCAGGGCATCATTCCCCCCCCCCCTTATTTCCATGGTGTTTTCCTGTCCGGGAGGTTCGCTTTTTTAAGGCAATATGCTAGCTAAAAGCACACCAGCAGGAGGAGGGGCTTGTAGCAGGAGCAGCAGCAGCAGCAGCAGGAAGCAGCAGCAGCAGCAGGAAGCAGCGCAGCAGCAACAACCGAAGTAGCAGCCAAGCAGCTTACAGCAGGAGCAGGGCAGCAGGAAGGCCATGTGGACACAGCTGTCAAGAGCTGCCAAGAGCTGGAAATTTGTGTTTTTTAACTAGGGTTTCAGAAGGGACGTTAGGCCTCGTGGATTATCATTGCAGGGCACCATTCCGTCCCTCAGTGCCATGGTGTTTTCCTGTCCGGGAGGTGTGTTTTTTTAAGGCAATTTGTTGGCTAAAAGATGTGGCAAGCAGTTGCAGCCGCAGCAGAAGCAGCGCAGCAGCAACAACCAAAGTAGCAGCCGAGCAGCTTACAGCAGGAGCAGGGCAGCAGGAAGGCCATGTGGACAAGTTGGAAATTTGTGTTTTTTAACTAGGGTTTCAGAAGGGACGTTAGGCCCCGTGGATTACCATTGCAGGGCACCATTCGTGTGTGTTCCCGTCCAGGAGGGTGGTCAGCAGCATCAGCAGCTGCCGAAGCCAGCACACCAAAAGCAGCGGAGCAGCAACAAGCGAAGTAGCAGCCAAGCAGCTTACAGCATGAGCAGGGTAGCAGGAAGGCCATGTGGACACAGTTGTCAAGAGCTGCCAAGAGCTGGAAATTTGTGTTTTCAACTAGGGTTTCAGAAGGGACGTTAGGCCTCGTGGATTATCATTGTAGGGCACCATTCCGTCCCTCAGTGCCATGGTGTTTTCCTGTCCGGGAGGTGCGTTTTTTTAAGGCAATATGTTAGCTAAAAAGCACACCAGCAGGAGGAGGGGCTTGTAGCAGGGGCAGCAGCAGCAGCAGCAGCAGCAGCAGTAGGAAGCAGCGCAGCAGCAACAACCGAAGTAGCAGCCGAGCAGCCGACAGCAGGAGCAGGGCAGCAGGAAGGCCATGTGGACACAGCTGTCAAGAGCTGCCAAGAGCTGGAAATTTGTGTTCTTTAACTAGGGTTTCAGAAAGAACGTTAGGCCTCGTGGATTATCATTGCAGGGCACCATTCCGTCCCTCAGTGCCATGGTGTTTTCCTGTCCGGGAGGTGCATTTTTTTAAGGCAATTTGTTGGCTAAAAGATGTGGCAAGCAGTTGCAGCAGCCGCAGCAGAAGCAGCGCAGCAGCAACAACCAAAGTAGCAGCCGAGCAGCTTACAGCAGGAGCAGGGCAGCAAGAAGGCCATGTGGACACAGTTGTCAAGAGCTGCCAAGAGCTGGAAATTTGTGTTTTTTAACTAGGGTTTCAGAAGGGACGTTAGGCCTCGTGGATTATCATTGCAGGGCATCATTCCGTCCCTCACTCCCATGGTGTTTTCTTGTCCGGGAGGTTCTTTTTTTAAGGCAATATGTTAGCTAAAAGCACACCAGCAGGAGGAGGGGCTTGTAGCAGTAGCAGCAGCAGAGGCAGCAGCAGCCGCAGCAGAAGCAGCGCAGCAGCAACAACCAAAGTAGCAGCCGAGCACAGCAGGAGCAGGGCAGCAGGAAGGCCATGTGGACACAGCTGCCAAGAGCTGCCCAGAGCTGGAAATTTGTGTTTTTTTAACTAGGGTTTCAGAAGGGACGTTAGGCCTCGTGGATTATCATTGTAGGGCACCATTCCGTCCCTCAGTGCCATGGTGTTTTCCTGTCCGGGAGGTGCATTTTTTACGGCAATTTGTTGGCTGAAAGATGTGGCAAACAGTTGCGGGGTGCAGAGGTGGCAAACAGGTTCAGATTCAAAACCCACTCGCTCTGAAATATCAGCTAGCAACAATAGGCCCGGGGTTGGCGGCAGGGGCGGCAGCCCTTAGATATGTAACAAGAACAAAGCAAGACTAAAGCACAAAGGAAGGAATCATGATAGTATCCACCTGCTCATTTTTTGCTCACCTAAAAGTAGAATCGGTGAGCAAAGACGCACTTTTGGGGACAATGGGCGGAAGACCTGACAACAAATCTGATCCTACCGCACCGCGAGCTTCCTTTTCAATGTACCCATGAAGACAACAAAAACCTGTCATGAAATCAAAGCCATACCAACATCACCATACACCTGTAGAGGCATCTCTGGCAAGGCGTCGCCAGCATCGGCCGTGTTCCCCACGGTTTCCGTCACCAGTGGCACATCGACAAGTGGTTGAGAGGTGAAAAGATCTTGTAGACTGATTTGGTGAGGCGATAGCTGAAGCTTGGACGCCAACTCCAAGCACAGTTGCGAGATGCGATCTTTGTTCTTGCATGGTATCTGAAGCTGACCAGTGGGCAGGGTGAAAACAGCTTTGCACAACGAAGAGCAGTCAAGGCTGTGGCTATCACAAGATGAAAGTTGCAGGTGACAAGTGACATTTGTAATGTCATTTGCTTTCTCCACTGGATGCGGCTGCGGGCCCTCATATGAAAGGATTGTTGCAATTTCTCCACATTCGCACTGGCTGTAGACCGCAGGATGCAAAGTCATGCCAAAGTGTGGCGCGCCAGCAAAATCGACGGGAAAGATTGCAAGCATCTCTGAAGCACCTTCCTCGGCCCTTTTCACTGTCACTGATGCAATTGTGCCTTTCAACTTCAACAGCAGCAAAAGATCCGAATTGGTGGCCTCCACCTGTTGGAACCAGCAGCCTGGCCCTGCAGCATCACCAGGCGCACTTTGGAGCCACGTATCAGTGACAAAACCCACCATGGCTGCTTCGTCGTGTATGCGGATAGTCCAGCAATGTTCTCCGTCGCAGAGTTGGGTCATAAATCCCAGCACAGCAGCTGGACCAGCAGCGCCAAAGTTCGCCTCGCCAAAAACCAGGGTGCGACCCATATCTTTGAAGGTTTGCCAACTTGAATCCTTGCAGAGTGCCCATGGCCAACTGTTGCTAATCTGAATCAAATCTAGTTTGCAGCCATCGCGAACACCGCAATTTGCAAGCATCCAAGTATCACTCGGAACTTTCTTCCCAAAAATCAGCATTTTCCCTTCATGCTGAAGGCCGGACGCGCGCGAGAAGTTGTGTTTCAACTGGCGAACCGAGATATCTGGAGATGCTGCGATCTGCTTGCAGATTCCACACTCATCGCGGACTTCAACTTCTATCTCGACAACAAGCCATGCAACAAAGTCATTCCAGACTAGGTTAGGTCTCACCTGCTGGTTTCCCAAACTAAAGTCTCGGAGAGCTTGTTCCATAGTATACCTCTCCCACAAGGATTTCCAGATCATGTAGATTCCACCCTGTTCAGGCGCTCTGATGTTCACTTTCCTCTCAAATGCTTCTTTGGTTCGTGGAATGCCCTCATAGAGTTCCGCGGAGACCTTCGTGTCCACACCGAGCAGCACCTGCACTATATTGGTGCCAAGGTCCGCATTCTGCACACTGCCTGTGGCACGTACCTGTACTTGCTCCCCAGGATGTGCATGAAGGACTGTAGTAGGCAGATCACCTCGGAACAAGCGGACATCAACGTCTCTGCCATTGCCGTCCAACCGCTGCATCAAGTGGCGTCTTCTTGTCCTGGCCGAGCTAAGATGCGCGGCATGAAAAATGGCATTGTGCTCCTTGTTGGAGGAGCCCGCTTGAGAGATTTACATATGTGCAAGCTGGAACGACAAACATGTTCAGTGCTTTCAACATTTGGATAGATTTGGACACTGCTTCCATCAAAACCATTTGTTGGCAAACCTGAAAAAGACTGGCTGGCATGTAAGTCGTGATTGGGACAAATTTTGGTGAGAATGACCAAACCTCAAACGAGACACCCTCAACTTTCCTGGATGATCTGGGGCAACTTCAAAAATGCACGGAAAAAAATGACGCAGAGTTTTTGCTGAACCCATCCTGAGTTGGTCCCAAACACCTTGATCCTCATCCATGAAGTCTGTGTGTGCAACCGAGTGTTGGTCAAAATAGGCCCGAAGTATCTTTGGGTGTTTTTCGGAAAAACCCAATTCACTAAGTCCCGGTGGCAAATTCGCCAACAGCAAGAGCACATCAGCACCATCATCTACTCCACACTCTCCAAGAATCTGGTGGTCAGTGAGTTTTGTATCCCCTAAAACCAGCTGTGCAAAAATCGGAGGGTGCGCTAGAAAACCCATGGCTTTCATGCAGCGGTCTGACAGACTTTTCACAGTATCTTCAGCATGGGCTGAAACATTGCACTTAAATCCACTCACCAAACGGACATGTACTGTCAATTGCCCCGAAGAAACTGGCCCTCCATGCGGCTCATCGCCCACGTAGTCGACCACCAAAGACTCATTCGGTTCGCCATCTTGGAGCAACGGATCAGTGGCTGTGATTGGCCCACCTGTTTCCGGATCAGAGGCATGGCCCTGATCTGCTGCTTCAAAGAGCGTGCCCTCAATAAGTTCATCTGGATTTGAAGATTGTCCACTGTCTACCACCATCCATGCCAAAAAGCAACTCCAGTCTGCACTCGGCTTTGCATGTAGATCGGCAAAGTCATCAGGATCAGGTGGTCTAAATTCTTCAAAGCTCCTCTCCCAGCGCCAAATCATGTACAGCCCGGGATTTTGTGGGGCGCGTCCTTCCAGAACCATGGGCTCTTGTACTTTGCTGCAGCAGCTTGCAATGAGAAGTGAGACGTCCAGGCCAGGTGAAGGCTCGCGAATACCTCCTGGTCCGTTTAGCATGCCTACCCTTATTTCCTCTCCTGTTTGAACATGCACCACTGTCACGTAGTTGTCACGGTACAAAAATTGCACCTCTGTTCCGTCTCTGTGTTCACGAGGAATTGCACCTTTTCTCGCATCCCTGCCAAGCAAACTCAATTTCTCACACCCCAAGCACGAAGCAAACAGAACGTGTGAGATTTTCTTGAAATGAAGGAACTGCAAGTGCTTTGGCAACCATGAGCAACACACGATTGCGGCCTCAATCGCTCCCACACAAATGGCAAGCATTGTTCAAATAGTGAGGGCCCGGCCCCTGACTGAAAACAAAGTGACAATTAGGTAATACAGTGCACAAACGGGATTCAACTCTGTGTCTTGACAATGGGAATCCACAGTGTCCTACATGTGGCATCCACTGTGGCAACGGCCTCCTGTGCTTTTGAGTACTCCATCGGAGCCTCATCAAAGACATCGAAATCACTTGGGGCAAGGAAGAATATATTTTGGCCACAACGCAATGGTTCCTGCCTTGGAGTGCTTTAGTGGAAGACTCATCAGCCTGGCAGCCAAAGTTCAAGCTGATCGTGCAAAAATGTGGAAAGTATTCACGGACTAGTCTAACACCAACAATGATCACCAAACAGTGGCCCGTTCCTCGCTTGGGAGTGCCCATGGCCAAACAGCGGGGTGGCCCATGATGGCAAAACAAAATGCAACACCCGCACTGTATGGGACTGTTGAAGTCGTTGTTTCTCATACATGTGCTGTGCTGGCTTCAAGTAAGGACCGTAGCTGAAAAACAAATTTGTGAAAATAACAAGCAAAACCTTAACACTGGACACTCATTTTGCTTGGGAAAGTTGTGTGGCATCAGCTCGGCTAATTTTGCGTTGATGCTTCCAAGGTACTGAAAAAATCCCATCTATGAGCAACTGTGCTTCGTTTGAGTTCTGCCGATTTCAGCTTTCAGCTTCAGAAATCCATACCATTCTGGTCTCACAATTGTCAGGCTCTTACATGTGTCCTTGCATGCTAAGATCCTGCTGGAATATCTTTTGACAACTTGTTTGCATCAAGCTCTGCCAAAAAAAAATGCAAGTGTTCAATCCAATATTGAGTGCGAGCACCCTTAATGTTTCATTCAAACCAAGCATGACAGATTGTCACCGGTCAAATGAACACTTATTCAACATAGAAGGCAGCGGAAAGGTGGTCTCACCACGCTGGAAGTATTGTGTGATTCTGGGATACAGCTTTGTCATTAAAAATAATTAATGATTAAATACGAGTGCCCATCAAGTGTATGAGCATTAAACATTATTGACCATCACGAACAAGCAATCGACTTGATACAGCGATCCCATGCATAACTATGGTCGCCTACAAAAATCATATCATTGGTAAATCAACTTGGGTGAAGCCCTGTAGCTACGACACGCCCGGAAAAATTGCCAAATCAATGCAAAATAAAGCACGACATGAATTCCACAAATACATATTGACACATTGCTTGGTTCACAAATACACATTGTGTATTTCACAAATGCATGCTATGCATCTCAAACATACACCCTGTGTATTTCTCAAATAGACGCTGCGCATTTCAAAAACCACATTGTGCATGTGTATTTCATAAGAACATGTCGTCCATCCAAAAAATACACACTTTGTATTTCGCACATGCACACTGCGTGCAGCAAGTTCGCATTGTTCATTTCACCCATGCACCTTTTGAAAACTTTCGCCTGTAATTCACAATAACATGCTACATATTTCACAAAAATAACTCTGTGTTTCACGATCCTCTGCATTTCACGAATACCTGCCGTGCAGTTCACACAAGGATACTGTGAATTTCACCAAACACGTTGCGCATTCCACAAACCACTGTATATTTAGCACACGCTGTGCACTTCGCAAATACAAGCAATGCGTTCACAAATGCACGGTGTGTTGAACAATATGTGCTGTGCGTTCGAAAAATGTAACGGTTGAGCAGCTCTACAAACGCCAAACCCACTGAAAACCCACTGAAAACCCTGGCCTCCACTTCTGTTTGAAATTCATCAGTTGTACACCTGAATCGAGTCTAGCAAAAAACTATTTTTGGATATTTTGGGGACCTCCAGAAGTACAAACAAATCCAAACGCAAGACTAATACATTTAATACATTTATTGAAGCTGGCATGAGGTTCAGTGGTACAACAAGGCTCATAGCTTTGAAATGCCTCAGAATGTTCGCACTTGCTTCGAACCTCATGAAAGATACTGAAACAACTGTCGATCACAAGTGTCACCTACATGTTGACTAGTCTTGCAGCATGGGATCATTACACCTATCGCTTTTGAAGTCAGAACCCTGGCAAAACCTCGTGGCAGCTGTGCTTGACACCAAAAAAAATAAGAGGTCTAGGGCATAGAGGCCGCCAAGTTTCCAGGCAGTGAAAATCCTAACAAATCTACGCTTCTTGCCATCACAATCCTCCCGGTCTTTACCTTCCGGGTCCCTTTATGTTGCCTCCCGAGGATTTGCCACACAACTTCTTAGCAACAACACTCCCACATGCTTCCCAAATCTTTCACCCTTTTTCCCGAGACTTACCCAGTTTTGCCCCTCAGCCCCTCAGTGCTTCGGACACGATTCGCACTTCTTTCCCAGCCCAAGTTTCTTCATTTTCACAATTGGTTTCTTCTTCGTTCCACAGTTTTCCCAAGTAGCTCCCGTCTCAAGCACGCCTCATAGTCAACCAAGACTGCCGCGGGTATCCGGACAGGCTGAGAATATACATGAGCAAGCGGAAGAATGTTTCAATATTTGCATTGTACCAAGGTATTGGGGGAATACAGAAATAAAGTTCAATGAAACTATTCAATCATATTCAATCTTGTTGTGCATATTTTCGGTGAGAAATGCATGTGCGAAATGCAGAGTCGCTTCAAAACGGTTGATGCATCTTGAACATCTTGAACTTTGAAGCTTGACGAGCCCATCTGAAGAAGAGGGTAGAGTCGGATCAGATGCGGGCTGCCCAATGTCGTGCAAATTGTGCATTCGGTGCACTAAAAACACACAAGAGAATCACAAGATATTGCAAATCAGATGCATATGAGATGGAAAAAATTGGCCATGCCCACCATGACCACCATATAATGCCGTGGCAAGGTCTAGAGCTCTTGGTGCGACGCGCTGTTAGACTTTTCGGTGTCAACTTCATCGCCGTCTCCGGGCGCCCACGTTGCCTGTGGCAATGCCTGCGATGCCTGTGCTGCTTCTGCTGCCTCTGTTGCCTCTGCACGGAGGGCTTCGACCAACAAATGCCAGGCACCGCTGGCACCGCTCGAACTCTTGGCACCAGCCTTCGCCTGGCGACATGGCCATGATATCAAGATATATCAAGGAATACGCGACATGAACATCGCGAACATGTTTAGCAAGGGAATTCAATGGAATTCATCTACAAAGAGTCCTATTTTAAGGGTTCACCAAATTCGCCCTTGTTTTGTGCCAGACCTGATGGTCGTCATAAACCAGATGGCTTTAAGCCATCATCCTTTCAAACTCAACTTTCAAATCTGATCAAAAGGCATGATCAGTTCTATGAGGGCGTCCAATCTCCGAAAGGCACGGAACATGGCACGCCTCAGAGCCTGCCTACCTTTATTCAAAAGGCATGAATGGTAGGACAGCTCACTGGGACTTCCACGGCCCCAGACACGGCCTGACACTAAGGGTGGAAGGCTGTTGCCGAAACTTCGTCAGCAAAAGCCTGTATACGCTGTAAATCACATTCTGGAATTCGGAGAGACGGCAGCTGCGCCATGCCGTCCTGGAGATAGAGAGGCCCAACGGAAATGCTTTTCCAGCGTCCTCTGAGCAATATTGCTTCCAAGGGAACCCCTTGTTGGAGCAAAAATGTTGCTCCTCCTCTACGTAGTGAATACCCTTTGTACCCAAAATGGGCCACGCGGAAAAAACGGAAATACGACTGGAGTTTGGTGCGGAACGCCTGGGCAGAATGTGGCCATAACCGTTGGCCAGGAAAGTGTCGATGGCAGCTCCACAAGGTGTCCAGTAATTGCAAAGTACTGCGATCTCGCAAGGCCACCGCTTCTTTGGACCCTGTGCGGAGTCCAGACTTACTCTGCTGCAAGGAGACCACGCCACAGCGCGAACCAAACTCCAAGTCGCAAAACCTGAGAGCCAACGCCTCACCGGTTCGCAGCAGGGCATGATATGCCAGCGCGACCAAAACTGCAAATGACAAATCCCCCTTTTGCACTGCACGGCTAATAATGGCTTTAACCAGCAGCACCGTAAGTGGCGGGGCTCGCGAGGGGGCCTCGACTCTCCTCCATTGCTTGAAAAGCCGCCAAGCTTCACGTAGAGCTCCCCTAATCTCAGGCCAGAACCAGTGTAGACCTGATAATGTGTCTGCAATGGAGTTCACAGACATCCCACGAGCCCACTGCATTTCAATCCATTCACAAATGATATCATCCAAATGGGAAAGATTGCTTTGTCTTTCCAGAAAAGGGAGAAGGCGTCCCACTGCTTGCTCGTAGCGAGCACGGGTCTTAGGCGTGATGCAAAAGTCTCTCAGCCTGTACCCAGCTCGCCTCTCCCGCCGTTCTCGAGCCGTGCGACCTGCCAGCAGCACCCTTTGGGCTGGACGCGGCATATGGTCCACCACCGGCCAGGTTAGGCACGGGATGCCGCATCTGTGGGGTTCTCCGAGGAGCCCACGTGCCCATGCAGCAGCTGCGCACCCATCGCCAACTGTATGGCGCCGATTTGACGTACAACTGGCTGCAACATTCGGCTGGAAGTCCGTCCCTTTGTTAAAATTAGTAAGCAAACCATGCTGTCTTCTAAGTGCAGCCAGCGTTTGTTTACTGCAGAAACCTTTCTAGTTTTCCATAAAATTGCATGAAGAATCATGCGCATTTCCAAAAGGTTAATATGAGAGGAAAAGCCCCATTTAATTTTAAAAAGGTGCTTCCACTGCCACCACCAAGCTCTTACCGAACAGTGACATGCAGGTTTTTTACCTAGGGCAGCCCCTGAAGAAACCCGGACGTCGGAACCCGTATGATTAACTGTCAGTCCGAGTTGCTCCACCAACATCTTTGAACTCGCCGGCAGAGAAGGATCGCCCCCATACGCCAACCAGCGTGTCAAGGGCACCAGCACCTGCGGGTGTGCGCTGGCGCCCGGTGCCAGCCCTAGCCGCTGCAAAATCACGCGTGGGCTCATTCGAGGCACAAACTCTGAGCACAAAACTGCGCCCATAAGTGCAAAGGAAAATATTGAAAAAGAGTCTCCGCACAAGCTCCGTCGAACATCTTCATACTGCTCAAGGCTCCGCTTCATATTGGATGCCGACATGCAGGTCGCCGTGTGATGGGGTCCAAACCCCAAAAGTAGCTCCCTTTCTGAGCTGTCCAAAAGCCTGGCTTCCTTTGAAGGGTGAGTAAGCAGGAACTGTTCAGCATATTGGTACGGAGGGTACCTGAAAGAGCCCGCCCTCCATCGGGAAAGCGTATCCGGACTTGCACGGCTGTAGCCAGCAGGTACCGGTGGCGGTCGGTCCCGCTTGATCGCTTTCATGAAAGTGGGAGACCGTGCTCCGGACGACTCACCCGGCCAAGACCACCCGGGGCGGATCCAGCACTGAGTGTCAACAGCGGGACCACTTGCATATGCCCGCACGTAGTCTCTTTCTTCCCAAAGTTCTAGCCCTTCCATCTGAAAAAGTTCCTCAGAGCACCAAGCCAGCCTGGGCCTCGAATAGGGCATGCAATCGGCCGGGTCCAGCTTAACCGGCATCACCTCCAGCTCCGCCGATATTTGCCTCCGAGCCGCTTCATCCATCGAAGCGACATTTTCGATGCAAAATTTCACCTTGGCAAAAGTGTTGAATACCTCCTGCACCCAGGATATCAGTTCCAGCAGCTTCCAAAACAAATTGGACCCAGTGCCCTCCAAATTTTTCCGAAATGCCCGTACAGAGGACAAATGGACACAAGGGAAGCCAGCCCATAAGTGTACTTCCAACGCACGGGCAAAGCAATTTGCCCAGCGTTGGACGTCACGCTTTGTCACCAAGTTGATATCCATCAGCTCCTCCACTTGGGGCCACGTACTTCTGGTGACTCGGTTGCCTTCCTTGCAGATGTCTATCGACACTAGCCCCAACGGCTTGACGCCCAACACGTCATAAACTCGGAAGGCACCACCGATCCCGTTAAAGCAAGAGATCACCAGCACCGGGCATTCGATCGGCCCATAGTCCATTCGTAGGCCCCTGTCAACGTAAGACCGACCCGACCAAGACAGCGTGTCCGTCACAGCGACGGCTCCGCCCGTCTCAGACGCATCACTGCAGGTAACCTCATTGTCGTACTCCATGGTGAGGTCCGTCTGCAGCAGGGGCCCCAAGCAAGCAAGCATGCAAAGCTCCCGCACCAGTGTCCTGCGCTGTGCCGGTGTGGGCTGCATCCGTTCCAGGCTCTCCCACGCGCGCGAAAGGCATCCCATGCCAGCGCGGCGGAATTGTAAAATAAAAATCCACCTTCCAAGTATCACCTGCGTCTCTCGTTTGCTCCACCCCGGCCTCTCCATCACAAAGAAAGTGGCCAGCAGGGTTTTGAACAGTCTTTCCGGTGAAGCTCCCAGCAACTTCTCCGACCCATCAAACCTGATTCCGAGCTCCACGACACTTGTTTCTTCCAGCACTTGTTTGTCATGTGCCGTCAAAATACCTGCTCCAGTCCAAGCCTGCATCGCCTCAGTCTGTAGGTACCTCCCTATAGAAGGTGCAAGAGTGTTGCTGGACTCCCCCGCCATGAAATTGTCCAGATAGACTTGCCACCATGCTCTGTGCCCATCGGCCGCCGCAACGGTTGAAGTGAACCAGCGGGGGACCCCATGGACACGTTCAATTTCCAGGCTCTTGGGGAGTCCGCGCATCAGCAGAACCTGCCGCGATATCTGCTGCATAATTCCTACAGACGAATTCCAACCCATTGGCAAGACTCTGCAACAGGGTCGGTACCTTTTGTTTGCATCCAGGCCCACTTTGTCACCACTGATGCAAAAATTGAAACAGAAGAACTTCTCCCAACCGCACGGCATTCTGAATAGATAGAAAGCACTCTGCATATCCCCTTGCGACATAGTAAACTCCTCCTCTTCATCTGCAACAATGGAGATCCATGAAGTTGGGGAAGGAAGAAACCCGATGTCGCCTTTGATAACTTCCAGGATGTTGTTGACCGGTATTAAGTTCATTATGACCCTCAGGACAGGCTCTCCAGATGAGGTGGTTTTCCCCTGTTTAATGACCCCAAACAAACCATTTAGGTAGGTTCCTCTGCTGTCGCTGAAGGCCACTTCAGAGGGGACCCAGGAAACAATCCCCCTATCCTCCAACAACTTGAACACTTCCAAAGACTCGCCAGGCCTCACATGAACCTTCGCCTGGCATGATGCCGTTCCCCGCTCGGAAACGTCCAGCAGGGATTCCAAAGGGTTCTCCAAGAGATACTTCGTCCTTCCAGTGACGTAGGGCTCGATCGGAACTGAAGCTCCGTGACCTCGAGGTGGCAGGCCATCTATGATTTGGTTTACAGTAAGTGGGAGTGGTTGTGTGACCTCTTCACCTGTGTAACTGATACGTTTTTCATGTAAATCTTTCACCACCTCTTCAAACGAAAAACCAAACTGTGAATCATGCTTCAAAAACCTCTTGATCCTTTGAACCATGTTTCTACGGACCGCTCCATGTATTTTTCCAGCACGGACGCCGGTCAGTGAAAAGCTGCAACCATAATAGGCGTTCAGCGCTGCACAGGAAACGCAACGCCAGCACTCTACGGCCAGCTTGGAAAAAGCCGGATTGCTCTGGTCTAAAAACGACCAGCAATCCAGGGAGCTTATCTCAGCAGGGATTTCCACCGGCAGAGGAAACAACCCGCGAGTCCGATCTCTCGAACGCGCCGGTTGTGGAGGTCTGGCACCACCCTCCTTTAAGGGTAGGAACCCAGCGTTGAGACCCCATGCCAGTGCTATGCCTACTTCAGACAAACATCCACAGTTCTGTAGCTGCTCTACCCAGGCCTCACGATTGCGAGGTACCGCGCGGCCGACAGAGCCAGCGGTTGGGTCCCCTGTCACGGAGAGGACTCCAGCAGGGCATGCATTAATTTGTGCATCGCTGGCCGTTGGCGCCACGACCAGCGCCGGGGCGGCTCCAAGTGGCACCTGAAAATTATCAAAGGTGGTGTCAATGAGCCCGCTCACAGCCTCAGCTGATGCCTTCCCTTCTACCCTTCTGCGGCCTTTCCTTTGTTCTCCCCTTCTCCTTTCGGATCGCCACCTCCTTTTCCTTTGTACTTCCCTTTGCCTTTCTTGCCTTTGCCCTTCTCGCCCTTTCCTTTGCCTTTTGGGCGAGCATCGGTCTGCCAGTCGGACCAGCTCCATTGCCCTCCTTTTGGCCACGAACCTTTGCCGCCAGCTTTTTCGACCTGGCGTTGGTGTCGCTGTGCTGAGAGCAGGATGTGAGGCCGCACCGGCCCTTCTTCCTCGGGCCCGTAGACCTCGAGGTGCCGGGCTGTCGCCCAGCCCTGCCTGGTAGCAGTTTCCACTGCTAGTAGGCGTGCTGCCAACACATCGGCCAGGCTCGCTAGCCGGCCCTCCCTCAACATGTCGAGACACCTGGCGAGAAGGCTGATCTCGCGGCAATCTCGGCTCTTTGGGTCCAGCGACGGCTTCAGGGCCAGCTGGAAAAAGGTGAAGATCTTCGGACTCCTCCCGGTGCTGGAGTCTGCCATGTACTCCTCCTCCAGCACGCCTTCCTGGGCCAAGTGCTCCACCACCTGTGACTCGAGAAGGCGCAGTACTGATCCTGGCTCCTTCTGCGACTTTTTCTTCAAAGGCGGGACCAGGCTGGCCGAGCTGCTGCTCGACTCCCTCGATCTGCTCTCGCCTGAACGTGATCTCGAGTCCGACCTGTGGCGATGCTTCCTCTTTCCATGTCGCCTGCCTCGCCGTGATCGGCTGCGACTCCTCTTCTTCACTGCTTTCTCCTCTCGCCTCCTCCGGTCGGATACTGCCCTGGCCAGTCGGTCTTCGACATCTTTGGCCTTCTTCTTCTTCTTCTTCTTCTTCTTCGGCTTGTCTGAGTCTGACTCTATCGGGATTGCCTCCTCCTTCACTTTGCGGGTGTCCGTCAAGGCCAGCGGCGCAGACAAGTGGCCAGCGCGACCAAGACCAGTTCCACCCCGGGAGGTCTCCAGATTTCCACCGCCCGCGGGCCTTCTGCTCGGCGCCTGATCGCCAGCGAAGGTGACATGTCGAGCTTCCTTTAACCTCTTCAGACGATCCTCCAAAGTGGTGAAGGCGGTCCTTGGGGGCCCAGCAGCCGCAGTGGCGGTCTTCTCTTCTGCAGCCATCTTGGGGCCATCCTTCACAGCTTTGCGTGCGCTGCTGGACAGCCACTTTGCATCGAAACTGCCCGGAGGGAACCAATCGAAGGAGTCGATATGGCACCCCTCTTCTTCCAGCAAAGGGCAAGACCCCCTTTCGCCGTAGCAGAGGTGAACATAGACCCTGCCCTTCTTGAAGAACTTGGCGGTGTCGGCATAGACCTCCTTTACCTCAGTCCCAAGACAAAGCACTTTCAGCCAAATCCCATCGGGCAGCGACTCCCTCTCTTTGACCAAAACTGCACAGGCCCCCTGCGCGGATTCTTCCACGAACCCAGCAGGGAACAAAATCACTGAGCCTGCTGGCACGTGTCGGTGCCTCCAAAAGTCTGCTTCGGCAAGCACATAGCTCTGGGGAGTAGACGGCTTGGGTTGACTTTCCAAATGCTCTCGAATTTCGGCAGGTGTAGGTGGCTCTTCGGTCAGGTCTACACCTCCCGGTGCGGCGGGTGGAAAAGGCTCCATCTCGCCAGCAGCCAAGGGCAAATGCCCTTAGATGCGCCGGGTAAGGGCGTGATGCGCAGAGCTGGATAGCTCCACGTCGGCCCCCTTCAACCTCCTGTGGCTCCTCCTTAAAGGCTGATCCACTTCCCTGTAATGCCTCTGATGCTTTCGGCCACCTCGTGTTTTCTTCTTGTGGCTCCTTTTCTTCCTTGGCGGATTTCGTGGTTCAGGTGGTGGGAGATGCCCCCCTTCTGTTTTGACCTCCTGAATCGGCTCTCTCACCCCGCGGTCCTCTTCAACTGGCTCCTCTTCGCTCTCCTCGCTGTCTCCGTCCTCTTCCTTGCGTCGATCTGGAGGCTTCGCGCCCCTCTTGGGGTACAGCTCCTGAGACGCTTCCCTCCTTGGAAGTGGGGGACGTTCGTCCCGCTCTCCTGAACGCTCCCTGCACCTCCTGGTTCTGTCCCTTGACCTCTCTCGCTCTCTCCTTGGCTCCTCGCGCCTGCTCACTGGACGCTCCGGCACAGGAGGCGGAGCCGGAATCGCAGGTCTCGTCGACTCGGCTCGTGTGCCAGCGGAGGAACCCACGAAACTCCGGTCCAGGTTGGCAAAGGCCCTTACGAGCCTGGCTGCGGTGACCAGGGTTTCCTCAGCAACCTTGCGGACGCCCGGCGACTGCCAGCGTTGACCCAGCAAGGTTTGCGCGAGTTCCAACCCCGAACAACCTGTGCACCAGGAGTCACCCTCAGCCGGGACGCCAACCCTGCACTTATTGCATCTAGGATGCATTCCCAGCTTTGAGCCTAAAGGCCCGAAATTCACAAAACATCAAATTAGTTCACCCTAAATGTCGGGGCGACTGTCATCCAGATTGAAACCTTGTTGAATTGGAACGACATGAAATAAGAACCTTGTGTAATCATTACACCTGAGAAGGGGTGGAACGAAAGCCAGCGCTTGCTTTTTGACTCGCGCGGGGGCGCGTGAAACTCCACCTCATCCATATTGCATGGCTCAAACATGAAGCGCCCCAACATCAACAATTGCTATCGGGTCATAATTTTCCAATCATTAAATGGACCTTTTTAGGGTAAACTCCACGATTTTGTAACTTCTATATCCAAATATGTTTCCTACAATGTACAGCGGCATTGTGAAAAGTTCTATCTCAAGTTCCGTAAATCCGCCTTTGGTTGCTCATTTATCTTAAAACAGCGCAAGTTTGCTCCCACCTATTGTAGATAAATAATACCCGTTTTTTTGTGTGAACAGTGGTCATGTGACCTCTCAAAGTCTAAATTGTTTTCTCCCCAGAATCGTGGTCCATGCTTCTCCGCGAAGTTCCGCAACATTTTGGCCGTACGGTGAGAAATCAAATATAGCTCTACTCGCAAAATGGGCAGTGCAAACCCAAGACAATATTATAACATACGTAAGAAAGGGTATAAGAACGAATGAAAATCGAGGAAAACAATGCAAAACCCACGGGAAATATAGAACAGTGGCGAACATGCAGTCCAAATCAAAAGTATATACAAGGAGGGCCCTCAATGAAGAGGGCTGAAATCAGCGTCCGTTAGCGACCCCAAATTCAGACCTTTTGCACACACAGCACGAGGCCCCACGTATAGGGTCACAGCAGCGGCTCCCCCCCCGCACCCCCAGGATCAATGTTGTTTCCTGGTGTTAATCACTGCAGCAGCCAACTTCCAAAGCGTCAGGTCTTCACAGCAAGACATTTTCGTCAACCTTGATTCCGGGGGGTGCAGGGGGGGGGCCGCATGTGGCCGGAAAGGCCCTTTGAATTAGGAAGAAACACATGTGCCGTCACGGCAGGTGGCACATCACAGCTGCAAGATGAAATGCTTCACTGGCCGTTGGCGATGTCAATCTTTGCATTGGCTCCACTGCAACACTAGCATGCTTCGGTGTGAAACTACTAAGCACGATGTCACAACTTTATATTGGCTCTGCCGCAAAACTACTATGCTTCTGTGTGAAAACTACTAAGGGGAATTTCAAACTTTGTATTGGCTCGGTGGCAAAACTACTAAGGAATTGTTCAATGGACAAAAAAGGAAACACTTTCTTCTATTTCTTTTCAATTGGCAGAATTCCTTAGTAGTTTTGCGTCCAAGCCATTGTGATTTCAATTTCACGGGTTAGTAGTTTTTCATGCGTGCATGAGCTGTGACTCTGCCGTGCCAATGCAAAGTCTGCGAAAATGGTTGGAAGTATCCTTAGTAGTTTTTTGGGGCCACAGCAAAAACAGGTGCCAAAGCACGCAAAAACGTGTTTTTGATGCCTTGGGAGACAGCAGTCGTTAGGTAACCTGCCGCGTGTGACTTCACCACATTCCTGTCTGACTCCTTTAGAGACAGCAGTCTCAAGTGCTTCAGTGAGACATATAGTTTTGAGGAAGCTGCTGCTGACTCCTCGGGAGACAGCAATCACAAGTGCTTCAGTGAGACATATAGTTTTGAGGAAGCTGCTGCTGACTCCTCGGGAGACAGCAATCACAAGTGCTTCAGTGAGACATATAGTTTTGAAGAAGCTGCTACTGCTGACGGGTCATTTTGAAGGCCAGGAGCCACGAGAGGTCTTGGGTGCTCAGTTTGCCCGCCGATTTCAGGACTCTGCGTCGTTTTTTCTCCCGGCGCAGAGCTGAAACAAAAAGATTGAAAGTACAAGTGGTGCGATGCAGGTGCAATGCAGCTTCACCAAAAAAAACCTGAGATGGGAAAGATGAAGGTGCAAGTGGCACGATGGAATGTCAATACAGCTTCACCAACACAAACATGGCACACAAGGATGAAATTGAACCAGCCTGGGCCTTGACTTCTCGACTGGTTTGCTGCAGCTGGCGTTTCAAGGCCTGCCTTTCAGCTTTCAAAGCAGCTATACGGTCATCCATCCCGGGCACATGGGCTACAGCAGCACCTTCCGCAGCATCCCTTTCCATACCAGCGGCGGCAGACGACATGGCTATAGATATAGTCAAATTGTGTTTTCTGCGACGAGCTGTGAGCCGTGCTAGCTGCAGAAGCCATGCCGTCTGGACAGCTTCCATGCCAATTTTCTCAAACTGCACAACTGGAAGATAGTGTGACAAAACATGGCCGGTGGGGGCCCAAAACTGGGGGCTTGAAAAGTGATGCCAAAGGGACTCCCGTACCATGTACCCCCATAGTATTATGGAAAAAAAATCTTTGTCCTATAGTGCCACCCACGTCTGCAAATCTGTTGGATCCACCCGGAGCGGCAGCATCAAAGAAAAAGAACCTTATACGCGTGCGCCATTTGGCGTCGCGCTGGCCAAACGCACTGCATCTGCTGGGGTGTCGGCCTGTCAGGCCCAGGCCAAGGCACCCCTGCACCCATCAAGTGTTGAAGCGCTTTGTGCACTTGACCTGGGCCATTGCAGCCCACTGCATCGAAGCTTTTCTGCCATTGCCGAGCTGCCCAAAATTCGTGAGGGGCTTGCATGCACTGCCATAGCCAGGCCAGAGGAGGCACTAAACCGTGCTCTGAATATGAGCGCAACTCCTGGTGCTTCCTTTTCAAATATTGTTTAAAAGGGGAGAAGCCTTGCAGATCAAGCGGCTGTAGGTAATCCGTTGTCTGCGCTGGGATATATATAAGCTGCAGCTTGCACTTGCGTGCCATTGCCATGACCTGCCGTGGCAGGTGTGCCGGCGCACAATCAAGGAGTACAACGCCTTGTTTTGACGGAAAACTTTTCAGCACTTCTGCGATCTCTTTGAGAATTTGGGCACTGTTGGCAGCAGAGGTCCAAGCGGACTTTTGCCGCAAAACACGCAAACGAGTTTGTGGCAAAGCGCGCTGGGCGCGCAAGAGCTTCTTCGTGAGTTTCACCTGGGTGCCAATGAAAAAATGAGGCAACTTCCCTTGGATGTGCTTGCAGTTGCAAATCACGCTGACATAAGTAAGTCCACGCACCTCGAACATGTTGCTTCAGCACCTGTGCATGCGGCTGTTTGCCACCTGCTGTCCGTGGCTTTGCCACACATCCAATAGGCGGTGTCATGGTGTGGCCGACGCTAGTCTCATCCAGATTTATAAAAAGTAGCTCCCTGTCTGCGAGCCTGCTGTGGCAATAGCAGATGGCCCGCCAAAATGTCATGACCTGCTCGAGCGTTGCAGGAAGTGAAAGACAAAGCCTTATTATATATAGGGTCCCCAAATATAATTCCGAGGGAAGAAATTGATTGAAAATGGGGGCCTATTTTTGGTGCCAGATTCTGGCCCCAAAAATGGGACCGCCCAACCGGGATTAAGTAGGCTTATACAGGCATGAAACATGAGGGGGACCCATTTTTGGGGCCACATTCCGGCCCCAAAAATGGAGCCAGCCAACCCAAAAAAAGAAGACAAAATGTTGTAAGTTGGCTGGCCCGCGCCTTGTCGCGCAGTACAGCGGGGTCTCTGCTAACAACTTGCTTCAGCACCTTCCGGCGGACGCCCCACCGAGCCCGCCAGCGCTGCACCCACTTATTGACCATGCGTTTGTTTGGCACACCCATGTCCAGCTTCTGGCCATGGAAGGCCTCCTCCCACTTCAAAAACGTGTCCATCGCAGAAGGTGCTTGACAATGATTCGTATTGCAGTCATAGACCCACTGCTCTGTGGCTGCTTCGGCCAGGAAGGCTTGCGCTTTGCGTGAAGCTGTGTCATCCAAAGCGGTCAAATCTGGCAGCGGCGTCGTCAGCAACATCTCTTGGATCAAAGCTGCCGTGGGTACCCATTGCTGCCATAGGATATCGTTGTCAAAGCACAAGCCATGCGGAGAGTCAAATCCATGTTAAAATTCGACAGCATGTAAACAGCTACCACAATTTTGCGGGCTGCCACTCCAAGGCCGGCACAGTGCAACCTTTTCCGTTTTTTGGCATTCTGCCGATAAGCCGCTTTCAGTGCTTTGCCGTTCTGCACCAAGGCTTCCTTCAAGTCTGACACCCTGGCATCAGATGTGCCTTCGGCCACACCACAGGGCGGCTGCATGACTGACCGCAGAAAAACTATCTGTCGGCAGACTCATTGAAAACATTCGTGTCATGTCAAACCAATGCTGTCTGATACAGCTGAATTCGAATGGAAGCAAGGAAGATGACCTAATGAGTGCGGCCAAAGCATGGCCTCGGCATTTCAAAGCATACAAATTCATGTCTGGCTCATGCAAAAAACAAAAACTATATTGCTGTTGCATGCAGTCAGCGCGGCAAGACTTGATTCATATGGCTGCGTCCAGGAAAAAACATCGAGGAGAGGCGACCTGTGAGGAGCAGGCAAGACCGAACAATGATGATGAGCCGTCCAATCATGTGGGTTTGTGTTATGACACTGTTATGGAAAATACACTGCTGGTTATCTCTCCACATCATGCAGGTTTGTGTTGTCACAAGGAGGGCCCTCAATGAAGAGGGCTGAAATCAGCGTCCGTTAGCGACCCCAAATTCAGACCTTTTGCACACACAGCACGAGGCCCCACGTATAGGGTCACAGCAGCGGCTCCCCCCCCGCACCCCCAGGATCAATGTTGTTTCCTGGTGTTAATCACTGCAGCAGCCAACTTCCAAAGCGTCAGGTCTTCACAGCAAGACATTTTCGTCAACCTTGATTCCGGGGGGTGCAGGGGGGGGCCGCATGTGGCCGGAAAGGCCCTTTGAATTAGGAAGAAACACATGTGCCGTCACGGCAGGTGGCACATCACAGCTGCAAGATGAAATGCTTCACTGGCCGTTGGCGATGTCAATCTTTGCATTGGCTCCACTGCAACACTAGCATGCTTCGGTGTGAAACTACTAAGCACGATGTCACAACTTTATATTGGCTCTGCCGCAAAACTACTATGCTTCTGTGTGAAAACTACTAAGGGGAATTTCAAACTTTGTATTGGCTCGGTGGCAAAACTACTAAGGAATTGTTCAATGGACAAAAAAGGAAACACTTTCTTCTATTTCTTTTCAATTGGCAGAATTCCTTAGTAGTTTTGCGTCCAAGCCATTGTGATTTCAATTTCACGGGTTAGTAGTTTTTCATGCGTGCATGAGCTGTGACTCTGCCGTGCCAATGCAAAGTCTGCGAAAATGGTTGGAAGTATCCTTAGTAGTTTTTTGGGGCCACAGCAAAAACAGGTGCCAAAGCACGCAAAAACGTGTTTTTGATGCCTTGGGAGACAGCAGTCGTTAGGTAACCTGCCGCGTGTGACTTCACCACATTCCTGTCTGACTCCTTTAGAGACAGCAGTCTCAAGTGCTTCAGTGAGACATATAGTTTTGAGGAAGCTGCTGCTGACTCCTCGGGAGACAGCAATCACAAGTGCTTCAGTGAGACATATAGTTTTGAGGAAGCTGCTGCTGACTCCTCGGGAGACAGCAATCACAAGTGCTTCAGTGAGACATATAGTTTTGAAGAAGCTGCTACTGCTGACGGGTCATTTTGAAGGCCAGGAGCCACGAGAGGTCTTGGGTGCTCAGTTTGCCCGCCGATTTCAGGACTCTGCGTCGTTTTTTCTCCCGGCGCAGAGCTGAAACAAAAAGATTGAAAGTACAAGTGGTGCGATGCAGGTGCAATGCAGCTTCACCAAAAAAAACCTGAGATGGGAAAGATGAAGGTGCAAGTGGCACGATGGAATGTCAATACAGCTTCACCAACACAAACATGGCACACAAGGATGAAATTGAACCAGCCTGGGCCTTGACTTCTCGACTGGTTTGCTGCAGCTGGCGTTTCAAGGCCTGCCTTTCAGCTTTCAAAGCAGCTATACGGTCATCCATCCCGGGCACATGGGCTACAGCAGCACCTTCCGCAGCATCCCTTTCCATACCAGCGGCGGCAGAGGACATGGCTATAGATATAGTCAAATTGTGTTTTCTGCGACGAGCTGTGAGCCGTGCTAGCTGCAGAAGCCATGCCGTCTGGACAGCTTCCATGCCAATTTTCTCAAACTGCACAACTGGAAGATAGTGTGACAAAACATGGCCGGTGGGGGCCCAAAACTGGGGGCTTGAAAAGTGATGCCAAAGGGACTCCCGTACCATGTACCCCCATAGTATTATGGAAAAAAAATCTTTGTCCTATAGTGCCACCCACGTCTGCAAATCTGTTGGATCCACCCGGAGCGGCAGCATCAAAGAAAAAGAACCTTATACGCGTGCGCCATTTGGCGTCGCGCTGGCCAAACGCACTGCATCTGCTGGGGTGTCGGCCTGTCAGGCCCAGGCCAAGGCACCCCTGCACCCATCAAGTGTTGAAGCGCTTTGTGCACTTGACCTGGGCCATTGCAGCCCACTGCATCGAAGCTTTTCTGCCATTGCCGAGCTGCCCAAAATTCGTGAGGGGCTTGCATGCACTGCCATAGCCAGGCCAGAGGAGGCACTAAACCATGCTCTGAATATGAGCGCAACTCCTGGTGCTTCCTTTTCAAATATTGTTTAAAAGGGGAGAAGCCTTGCAGATCAAGCGGCTGTAGGTAATCCGTTGTCTGCGCTGGGATATATACAAGCTGCAGCTTGCACTTGCGTGCCATTGCCATGACCTGCCGTGGCAGGTGTGCCGGCGCACAATCAAGGAGTACAACGCCTTGTTTTGACGGAAAACTTTTCAGCACTTCTGCGATCTCTTTGAGAATTTGGGCACTGTTGGCAGCAGAGGTCCAAGCGGACTTTTGCCGCAAAACACGCAAACGAGTTTGTGGCAAAGCGCGCTGGGCGCGCAAGAGCTTCTTCGTGAGTTTCACCTGGGTGCCAATGAAAAAATGAGGCAACTTCCCTTGGATGTGCTTGCAGTTGCAAATCACGCTGACATAAGTAAGTCCACGCACCTCGAACATGTTGCTTCAGCACCTGTGCATGCGGCTGTTTGCCACCTGCTGTCCGTGGCTTTGCCACACATCCAATAGGCGGTGTCATGGTGTGGCCGACGCTAGTCTCATCCAGATTATAAAAAGCAGCTCCCTGTCTGCGAACCTGCTGTGGCAATAGCAGATGGTCCGCCAAAATGTCATGACCTGCTCGAGCGTTGCAGGAAGTGAAAGACAAAGCCTTATTATATATAGGGTCCCCAAATATAATTCCGAGGGAAGAAATTGATTGAAAATGGGGGCCTATTTTTGGTGCCAGATTCTGGCCCCAAAAATGGGACCGCCCAACCGGGATTAAGTAGGCTTATACAGGCATGAAACATGAGGGGGACCCATTTTTGGGGCCACATTCCGGCCCCAAAAATGGAGCCACCCAACCCAAAAAAAGAAGACAAAATGTTGTAAGTTGGCTGGCCCGCGCCTTGTCGCGCAGTACAGCGGGGTCTCTGCTAACAACTTGCTTCAGCACCTTCCGGCGGACGCCCCACCGAGCCCGCCAGCGCTGCACCCACTTATTGACCATGCGTTTGTTTGGCACACCCATGTCCAGCTTCTGGCCATGGAAGGCCTCCTCCCACTTCAAAAACGTGTCCATCGCAGAAGGTGCTTGACAATGATTCGTATTGCAGTCATAGACCCACTGCTCTGTGGCTGCTTCGGCCAGGAAGGCTTGCGCTTTGCGTGAAGCTGTGTCATCCAAAGCGGTCAAATCTGGCAGCGGCGTCGTCAGCAACATCTCTTGGATCAAAGCTGCCGTGGGTACCCATTGCTGCCATAGGATATCGTTGTCAAAGCACAAGCCATGCGGAGAGTCAAATCCATGTTAAAATTCGACAGCATGTAAACAGCTACCACAATTTTGCGGGCTGCCACTCCAAGGCCGGCACAGTGCAACCTTTTCCGTTTTTTGGCATTCTGCCGATAAGCCGCTTTCAGTGCTTTGCCGTTCTGCACCAAGGCTTCCTTCAAGTCTGACACCCTGGCATCAGATGTGCCTTCGGCCACACCACAGGGCGGCTGCATGACTGACCGCAGAAAAACTATCTGTCGGCAGACTCATTGAAAACATTCGTGTCATGTCAAACCAATGCTGTCTGATACAGCTGAATTCGAATGGAAGCAAGGAAGATGACCTAATGAGTGCGGCCAAAGCATGGCCTCGGCATTTCAAAGCATACAAATTCATGTCTGGCTCATGCAAAAAACAAAAACTATATTGCTGTTGCATGCAGTCAGCGCGGCAAGACTTGATTCATATGGCTGCGTCCAGGAAAAAACATCGAGGAGAGGCGACCTGTGAGGAGCAGGCAAGACCGAACAATGATGATGAGCCGTCCAATCATGTGGGTTTGTGTTATGACACTGTTATGGAAAATACACTGCTGGTTATCTCTCCACATCATGCAGGTTTGTGTTGTCACAAGGAGGGCCCTCAATGAAGAGGGCTGAAATCAGCGTCCGTTAGCGACCCCAAATTCAGACCTTTTGCACACACAGCACGAGGCCCCACGTATAGGGTCACAGCAGCGGCTCCCCCCCCGCACCCCCAGGATCAATGTTGTTTCCTGGTGTTAATCACTGCAGCAGCCAACTTCCAAAGCGTCAGGTCTTCACAGCAAGACATTTTCGTCAACCTTGATTCCGGGGGGTGCAGGGGGGGGCCGCATGTGGCCGGAAAGGCCCTTTGAATTAGGAAGAAACACATGTGCCGTCACGGCAGGTGGCACATCACAGCTGCACGATGAAATGCTTCACTGGCCGTTGGCGATGTCAATCTTTGCATTGGCTCCACTGCAACACTAGCATGCTTCGGTGTGAAACTACTAAGCACGATGTCACAACTTTATATTGGCTCTGCCGCAAAACTACTATGCTTCTGTGTGAAAACTACTAAGGGGAATTTCAAACTTTGTATTGGCTCGGTGGCAAAACTACTAAGGAATTGTTCAATGGACAAAAAAGGAAACACTTTCTTCTATTTCTTTTCAATTGGCAGAATTCCTTAGTAGTTTTGCGTCCAAGCCATTGTGATTTCAATTTCACGGGTTAGTAGTTTTTCATGCGTGCATGAGCTGTGACTCTGCCGTGCCAATGCAAAGTCTGCGAAAATGGTTGGAAGTATCCTTAGTAGTTTTTTGGGGCCACAGCAAAAACAGGTGCCAAAGCACGCAAAAACGTGTTTTTGATGCCTTGGGAGACAGCAGTCGTTAGGTAACCTGCCGCGTGTGACTTCACCACATTCCTGTCTGACTCCTTTAGAGACAGCAGTCTCAAGTGCTTCAGTGAGACATATAGTTTTGAGGAAGCTGCTGCTGACTCCTCGGGAGACAGCAATCACAAGTGCCTCAGTGAGACATATAGTTTTGAGGAAGCTGCTGCTGACTCCTCGGGAGACAGCAATCACAAGTGCTTCAGTGAGACATATAGTTTTGAAGAAGCTGCTACTGCTGACGGGTCATTTTGAAGGCCAGGAGCCGCGAGAGGTCTTGGGTGCTCAGTTTGCCCGCCGATTTCAGGACTCTGCGTCGTTTTTTCTCCCGGCACGGAGCTGAAACAAAAAGATTGGAAGTACAAGTGGTGCGATGCAGGTGCAATGCAGCTTCCCACAAAAAAAACCTGAGATGGGAAAGATGAAGGTGCAAGTGGCACGATGGAATGTCACTACAGCTTCACCAACACAAACATGGCACACACGGATGAAATTAACCAGCCTGGGCCTTGACTTCTCGACTGGTTTGCTGCATCTGGCGTTTCAAGGCCTGCCTTTCAGCTTTCAAAGCAGCTATACGGTCATCCATCCCGGGCACATGGGCTACAGCAGCACCTTCCGCAGCATCCCTTTCCATACCAGCGGCGGCAGACGACATGGCTATAGATATAGTCAAATTGTGTTTTCTGCGACGAGCTGTGAGCCGTGCTAGCTGCAGAAGCCATGCCGTCTGGACAGCTTCCATGCCAATTTTCTCAAACTGCACAACTGGAAGATAGTGTGACAAAACATAGCCGGTGGGGCCCAAAACTGGGGGCTTGAAAAGTGATGCCAAAGGGACTCCCGTACCATGTACCCCCATAGTATATTTAGGCCATTTACAGACCTGGGTACCCCCCCCCACCCCCCAAGGGTCTGGAAAATAGGTATTTTACAGGAAATGTCGCGGAATAGCATCATCCCTGACATCGATAGAGATAATTGTTTGGCATCCCGGAAAATCTTCTCAGCTATCCCACTCGCCAAACATCCCTTTTAAAAGGCACACATACTATCACGGACGTACAGATGCATATCATTCCCGTCATTGCCATTAGAAGATTCAAATTCTTTCTCGATGTTTTAGTACAAGATTCACTTTTAGTTCCGTTTCAGCCTTCTCAGTACGGCCTCTTACACTGATATTACAGCATTTGTCTCCTAACCTAGGTGGCTCCTGGGCGCAATCTTCATTCCAATGCCTTGTGACAATAACCAGAGGCCTGGAGCCTATGCATCACTTGACAGTCGACTCAGTTCTAAACCGGAAAGACTATTCCTTCCGTTTACCAGTAGATCGTTTTTGTAGTTCTTATCACAAAACTACCAGAATCAGGGAGGCACCAAAAAACGTCAAACAGTTTTAAGCATTATAAATACTCTAATCTGCAGATTGTATTTATTTTTCTTACTCTGTGAACGAAATCACACTTTTCTAACTTCACACAGATTACCATGAAACCAATTTTCCCATGCAACTCCTAAAATCTTACAACTCATACATCTTTTTTCCTATACCATCCGCATCTTGCTCCAAGGTTTCATGGCAATGTCTTGTACGCGAGTCAGCCACTATTTCCTATCACCAAACTACATTGCTCATCATCTAACATTATCTACAGAAACCAAATCGGATTTCCTGCTCAACGTTTCCGCTCGTTAACATTGTCTTGGTTTTCACTATATGTTTAAAGCATTTTTAGATATAACATTTTCCTAGGTTTTCACTGTATTTTTCTAACATGTTACATGCCTCCTAGCATGTTCACGCGTGTCCTCCATGTTGTACTGTTTTCTACATCGTTTCCTCTAGTTGTTACAAGCATTTCCTAGCTTGTACACCGTTTTCCTAATATTGTCACAACTTTTCTTCCAGTTTCCACTGTTTTTTCTACCGTTTCCTGTGGTTACTTTCTTCTCTTTTGTAGGTTTTCACTGTGTTTTGTCCAGCTTTTTTTATTACATGCTTCCTACCATTTTCACCGCTTTCCTCTATGGCTTTTTGTACCATTTCCTCTCGTTTCCTGCATTTCATGCATTTTCAATATATTTTTCCAAGAGTTTTACCCGTCTCCTTCAGTTTCCAATCGTTTTTGCACCATTTCCTCTGGTTGTTATCGCATTTTCCTGCACTTTCACTGTCTTTTTCCAGCATGTTTACTGCATCGTCATAGTTTGTTCCTAGCAGTCGCTCCGGGTTTCCTCCATGTTCCAACAGATTTTGCACCCTTTATTCTGGTTGTTATCACATTTTCCTGCCAGGTTGTTATCACATTTTCCTTCACTGTATCTTTCCAGCATTTTCCAGTGGATTTTGCACGATTTCCTCTGATTGTTATCATGTTTTCCTGCAGTTTCTATATCATCTATATCCTCTTCGTGGGTTTTCAGTCTATTCATGCATTTTTAATCTATTTTTCCAAGATTTTTACCCGTCTCCTTTTTGCACCATTTCCTCTGGTTTGCTGCATTTTCAATGTATTTTTCCAAGAGTTTTACCCGTCTCCTTGATTTTTCCGATCGTTTTTGCACCATTTCCTCTGGTTGTTATCGCATTTTCCTGCACTTTCACTGTCTTTTTCCAACATGTTTACTGCATCGTCATAGTTTGTTCCTAGCAGTCACTCCGGTTTCCTCCATGTTCCAACAGATTTTGCATGGCTTGTTCCTAGCATTTTCCTCTGATCGTTATCATGTTTTGCTCAAGTTTCATTGTATTTTCCAATACATCCTCTTCGTGGGTTTTCAATATGTTTTGTCCAGCATTTTTTTACTACATGTTTCCTATCATTTTCACCTCTTTCCTCCATAGGTTTTTGCACCATTTCCTCTGGTTTCCTGCATTTTCATACCTTTTCAATATTAATATTAATCCAAGAGTTTTACCTGTCTCCTTCATTTTCCGATCCTTTTTGCACCATTTCCTCTCGTTGTTATCACATTTTCCTGCACTTTCACTGTATTTTTCCAGCATGTTTACTGCATCGTCATGGTTTGCGCCTAGCATTCGCTCCGGTTTCCTCCATTTTCCAAGGGATTTTCCATGGTTTGTTCCTCGCATTCGCTCCGTTTTCGTCCGTTTTCCAGGGGATTTTGTACGGTTTCCTCTGATCGTTATCATGTTCTCCTGCAGTTTCATTGTATTTTCCAGTGCATCCTCATGGTCTTTCCGGCCACCAAAAAGGCGGACCTAGGGGGAATCGATACCCCACCGTCAGCAAATTGCCTAGTGGTACTTAATCCAGCAAAATGCTCCGTTTTCTGGCGCTCAACACAGGGGCACGGCGAGATTTCGTTCCCTTTCGGCAACCACCCCCCCCACACCCCCTATTCTCACTTCGTTCGCAAACAGCAACTAGCCAGCTAGCTGGCTTTCGTAATTTATATATATATAATATTATATAATAAATTTTAATCAATTATAATATATTATAATTGATAATCATTATTATATAATCATCCAGGGTGGGCATGACTTTGAATCACAGGTAACGCCGCAACGCCTCTGGGGCTTGGTCTGACTTGGCTGGCCTCCAAGGCACATCGAGTCTTCGGTAAGATCGATAAGTGATTCATCAAAGATTCAATAAACGTCTACCATCGTCTACCCGGTGGCCGGTCTACCCATCGCAAGTCCGTCTTCTAGACATTTCCGTGCCTATGCAAAACCTGTCCAAAAATGTCCAAAATAAATCAACATAAATCAACCATCATCAACCATCATCAAGCTATTTAAGAACACTAAGTGAACACAATGCAATTTGTTGCATGCTAAGGCCATTGAGGCCTGTAGCAGCCTTGTGGAATCCAATGTGAGTTACTTGCTGTCCTTGTCAGTGTGCATTGAGTGCAGAACGATCTCTTGGATCCAGAGCCGAGAATGATGGCTTTCTCAACCTTTGCCATCGAGAAAAGTGCTTTCATTCTACCTCTATGTTCATAGACAAATCCATAAACACACACAGCACACACAAACACAAACAAACACAAACAGACACAAACAGACACAAACACAGACACAAACACACAGACACACACCCACACACCCACTTCAATCGCCAAGAGATTGCAAAATGAGTCTCGGATGGCACTTTGTAGCAAAGCATGGAATGAGGGACATCCAGGGACTAGAGAGGACTATGGGAAGACTTTGGCACAAGCGAGCCTCGTCATTTGTGAAAATGCCGCTCACACCTGCTCATTGCGGCATTAGACAATGCCACTACTCTTCTCGCAAGGGCAGAAAAGCATCAAAAGATTCACAAAGTAAAGGACAAAAACACCGAGAAGACACAAAAAGCCAAGGCTTTTCAATCTTTTCAAAGCCAGCAAAATTGGCAAAGCAAATGCATCATGTGGCAGGTGCATTGCAGGTGCCTGAAACTTGGGACACTTCCCAGCGTCGCTGAGCTGCAACTCTGAGGAGTTGCTCGGAGTTGCTACGCCTCGAAGTTCGGATCCATCGGACCCGGAGAAGGAAAGGTGACAACTTCGACAACTTTTGTGACATCTGTCAGAATCTGTCATTTCTGAATGAATCATGGTGAAAACAGAACAGACATGTGGGTACCAGAAGAGAACAATGGAAAGTAATGGAACATATAGTGGAACGTAGTGGACATGTGTGTTTCATAATGGAAGAATGTGCTCTGCTATCTGCACCTTGTTGGCGTCTGCGATCGCAGGTACCGCCTGAAGAGAAGCTGCGCGCAGCACATCGCAACACATCAAGTCATGAAACGAAAACATGGCAAAATATATCAAAATATGACCATGTCAAACGACACTTCACAGCACAAACGGTTTTGCAAAGTATGGCCTGGCCATAGTAGCAAAGCTGTTTCGTTGTACATTAGATGAACAGCCAAGTAGCGCAAGCTCCTTCACCTTGCAAGGCACAACGGCACTGTGAAAGGCTCGCAGGTTTGCAGGTCTGTAGGGTCTCCACAGTCTGTAGGGTCTCTACGGTCTCTACTGTCGCCGAGTGACTACTTGCGGCCGAGCCTTTGCTCTGGCAGCATGGCGGCCTTGGCATATGCATCATATGCACAGCATCGCCAGATGTCCTATGCCTGCCATCAAATGCCATCAGGCTGCTATCAAATGTTCAAGTCAAACTGACGTATGAACTGACCATCTGAGACGATCACTTGGATTCTCCCTTGTAGCCTGGCCGTTCAGGAATAGGCATTGGATTCAACCATCCATGATGCTATTGTTTCGGGCGAGGTGCAACCATGACATGACTCGTTCTCTTTCTCCTACAATATGTACCGCAATAAGATGCCACTAGGATGGAACATATTCTATAATTTTCTATATAGACTCATACAAACCTGAGCTCTCTTGCAAACTGTTCTTGACCAATTATGTCTCCCATTCTCCTGGCATTTCTACATTATGTTTCTACACTTCTTCGATCTTGATAAAGTCTTGTTATTCTTTTGTTTCATAGTGTCTCTTGATCTCTCTTGTCCTCGTCAGAGTCTTATGGATTGATCTCTATGGATCTTGCATTCAACGTGGCAACGGCAACGAGATGCAACGAGCCTCATCATGATTCTTCCTAGGCAAGGGCAATCTGAAAGATCATCAAGCGCGTTGAATTTGGGAGCATCAAACCTATGCAAGAAATGTCTTGTACTGGTGCCATGATACAAGCTCAAAAATGCTCAAAACATAGTTAATTAATGTTAATTACTAGATGTTACTAGTATTGAGAAATGCTGCGTACACGTTGGTGTGACTTTTTCCTCCACAAATTGATCGCAGCTTAGAGATCACAGGATGTCTGGGAGGAGCGCTCTTTGTTGTCAGATTTGTCAGTTGTTCAGCAAGTTGTTCATGTTATTCTCACTGCAGTCGTGTTGCGCACAGTTCTTCAGGTTTCACTGAGCTTCGATCGAGCTTGGAGTAGGTGCCAAAGTACTTGACATGTGATTTCGCGCGAGAGTTCAATTCCCGAGAATCCCTTCACACAAAACAAAACATGGGAGCTCTATACACGTCGCACGGGGACTAACAATCAACAATTACATGATTGACATTGTCCAGATTCCTTAGGTGCGCCTTTATATTTGCGCAGAGCACTATGGTACTATGGTACCAAGAGCAAACAGACGGTGCATTTTCATATATTTTCATGCAGTCCTGACAGATCAATTCAATTTGCACCTTCCCTGAAGCCGAGCTTCTTTGGAGGCTGAAGTTGCTGTGCCTCAAATCCAGAAATTGCCTGCCTCACCTGCAGCGAAGGCAAGAACAAAACAACACCACCAAATCCACCAGAAGATCCAAACAAAAACTCATGGCCCTTCTGTCAGAAAGGATGCAGTCGCTCCACTGAAATGATCTGAAATGATCTGAAATGCGTAAGCCTGGCGTAAGCGATATTTTTTTTGGAGACGTTTTTCGTTGCGAACAGCAGTCGATGCAGTCGCCTCTGTGACAGAAAGCACGCCCAAAGGATGGACTCCTCGGCCTTCGGCAGCGCATCGCCATAACAGCGATTTAGCCTTCCCAGACTTCAAAAAAAACAAAAGATACTCTGTCAACACACTCTCAAGACTGCCACTGCATCTGCACAACCAAGAATAGACAGGTGAATGTTCCAGCATTAAATTAGCATTGGACCATTGGACCATACCATTAGACCATGGCGCTTTGCGGGCTTTGTCCCTTGCGACACAAGATGCTCCGCAATCACTATGCATATCAAGTCGCTGCAATGCATGACATTTTACAGAACAAACGGGAAATCCGTAAAGAATCAGCCCCCAGGGTGGCTCGACGAGAGCATGCAAGCATATGAACATTACTGAACCAGTGCAAGCTTGGATGTGGGGAACGCGAAACCAAACAAAAAGCGTCAAAGAAAGAACACATAGACAACCTGCTGAAATCTGTTGAATATTAAGACACATTAAGACCTAATTGTTCTAGCTCTTCTGAGTTGCACATACCTGTTTCTTTTGGAGGCAGGGGTGAAGTTGTCCGCACAGAGCATCCTTCCAACGTTCCACTGCACAGATTTGATGTTTGCTACTTTTCTTGGAACATCCACGAGCCTACATCTTGTCAAGGTTTGCAATGTACAAACATTTGGCGATGCAGTCTGCATGCCTACTTCAAAGTTCGACAGTGCAAGGATTGCATCAAACTTGGTTTGACAAGTCTGGTGTCTGTCGAAGCTGCCAACAGGATCCAACAGGTTCAACAGGTAGCTTTGCAATGATAGGCCAGACGCTTTTCACGGCTTGCTGTAATCGAAAAGCAGAAATGCCCGACTTTGAAATGTTCCCCACTTTAGTTGCGACCCTCACACTAGCTTCTAGCCACTACCCCATTATGCAATATTAATCAATATGGAATGCATGCCATGTCTGCAAGCAAAGTCATCTGGCCTGCTCTGTCTGATGGCTTTGAGCTTTTAACTCAAGGAATCTCTCCAGTTTATCAACCTGTACCACGGGTGCCACGGCACCATAGCTGCTTTTGGAGCCGTCCAAAATTAAAAGCTCCCTGCAACGTACCAGTAAAAGTTTGGGGGTCATGTGGGGTCACAGAAGGAACCATGACTAGAAAGCAAGAGACATGCAGCGCAAAGTGGACCGCAAACTCAAACGAAGAATTTCAAAAAACATACCATGCCAAAAAGAGAAAGAGACTTCAGGTTCAACGTGCTCTTGTGCAATTGCGAAGACATGCTCATGCCAGTACAACTTTGCAATTATGTCGCACTCACTACCGCTGATCTCTAGGTTGCATCACTATGAAATGGAAACGACTGTTCTAGATTGTTCTAGATTGTTATAGCCCATAGAATCCATAAGTTTTGCTGTATTCCGATTGAATGTCCAAATTGCGATCTAGTGCTATCCCGGTTTCGATGAGTCAGATTGAATGACATGATTTTCACGTGCGTTTACCATTCTTGACAATTCACATGGAGTATCATGGAATATCAATCGGAATCAATCATGGTCACGTCATGGTCTCATGATTCCCGTGGTTCCCGTGATTCTCTTGCTCGGCTTTGGCGCACCACATCAAGCCGTGGAGTCAACGGCAGGACTTCAAGCTTTGCTTCTGGAACCGCAGGTGCGAGGCTCATGTGCACAAACAAAACCTGTGATGTGAGTTTTCAAGTTCAGGATTTGACCAAGTCTAGCACAATTATTGCATGAGAACCCGATACTATAGTAAGGAATAACAATAAAGATAATAACATATTATATACATATATATAATTATATGTATACGTGTATATTATATTATATATATACATATATCATATTATACAATGTCGAACTGTTCAGTTAGGAGGACCTGGCCAAGTGGTCCAAGAAAACCTCTATGATTAATCACATTTAAAAAATCGCTTGCTATACTGATATAATTGATATAACAAATTATTCATGATTACTATCTGATATCAATGATAAACATTGATTAAGATCGATGTTTCTGCCTACATAGTGAGATCAGGTTCATCATACTTTTTGGGCTGCCAGGCAATAACGCAGCGAGAAGTGGCTTTGGACTTCAGACTGCTTTCAGCACTTAAGCACGCATACATGTCCAAACATGTACAGAATGTCATGTTTCAAATGGATAGCCTTCGCTTCATGTGTCAAATGCCACCAGCAAAGTGCATCTTGCTCTTCATCACGCTGAACTACACAGTCTTCTGCCCTAGATTGCAAAACATCTTCCGCACTACACGATACCATCAGCAGCTTTTTGCCGTCGCAATCGCTTTGGATTGATGACAGTACCAGGGCGAGGGAAACCTGCAACCTCAGATTTGTCTCGGCTCATGAGGTCCGTGGCAAATGAGATTCAAACTGCATAATTTGCCACATTTTGCCACATCTGTATGTTTTCACAACTAAGTTCCGCAGCTGCAGCTTTCCAAGATTCAGCTGTCAAACCACCAGGACAAAGCCTGTAGCATTGGGAGTTCGCTGCAAGTGAAAAGCAAACAGGGGCAGGCAAGAGCGATTACATTTTGATGTCCCACACCTGTTGTATACAAGTTCTATACAAGTTGTTTTTGTGCAAGACCCGTGGTGCCGCCATTGTGCCGCCATTCAACAATTTTCAACACATTTCAGCAACACTGACACATCAGGACACATCAGGACACATCTACCACCATCCATCATCTTCTCGGGAAGTTCATCTAAGTTCATCACATGTCATGTCTATAGAGTCTACCGATGTCCGTATATGGCTCCATATGGCTCCATAGCCATGCAGATCATGCTGCCATGCACTCGTCCCATGCACGTTACCACATTGGCACAGTGGTCGCTGAGGCCAGGCACACGGCAGTGACACCAAGCTCAGCTGCATCCTCGCAGTGTTGCAGCCTCACATGTTCGGTTTTTGAAGCTGTTCACCGGTTGCGGTTCAATAACTTACAATAAACATACGGTGTATATATGCTATCATAGTATAGCATATAGCATCAACAAGTGCAACGTTTGATCTTTGTCCATTGAATAGCATATGCCACCAGCATACATTATTACATTAACACATAATATTATAATTAATGCGTGTCGCAGTTCTGCTGCTTGTGCAGATCAATGGCAGCCTTCAATATTCCTTCGGACACAAAGAGCATCTCTCAAAGGCATCTGAAGCACAACCGAGCTGATACCGAGCTGTTCAGACGTGCTCTTGGAATGCTGACTCGTTGTCAAAGAACAGCAGTTGTGATGCTTTGCAGTGTGCAAGACTGGCTATTCGCCTACAACCCGTGCAGCGCAACACAATGCCCAAATCATCCCAAATCAAAACTATCCTGAAATTCAGAACATTGCATCATATTGCATCTAATCAGAATCTAATCACTCCAAGCTCACGGATTTGGTGCCTCAAATGCAGCCGCTTGCTGCCACGCCTAGCATTGGGGGGAACATGAGCACGGGTGAACTGGCATGTCAGGGTTGTGTTTTGCTAGACTTCATGGAGACAACAGCATACAATCCAAAGCCGAAAAGAACAGAGACGAGAAAATCAGGCAAAGGCCAAAGACTTCATGGGCTCTACTAGTTCTACTAGTTCTACCAATTCGCCTTCGAAGAGCTGTAAGACTTCGTAAACGTTCGTAGAGGGTTCGGGAGCAAGGATTCCAAGGGTCAGACGCAAAGTGTTGTAGTGGCAGGATTTCCGACAAAGACCGCCTGAGGGAACTTTTTTTTTAACACTCGCACACCGGGCTTTGCTGGTATAGAATTTCCAGACAGCACATGTTGAACATGCTTTGGCGATGCAAAATGATGCAAACGCTTGAAGAAAGGAAAAAAAGATGAAAAAGGAAAAATCGATTTGTATTGTCAAGATCAAGAACTGTCTCTTAAGGTCTCAGGTCTTGTCCCATTGAATCGAAAGGCCTGGCAGATCCGCTGCATCAATTTGTGCTCAAAGTAATGTGGTCTGATTTGGTGAGGCTTTCGCCTTGAGGCAAGCTTTTGCCCAAGCCGGTTCCTGTTACAAGCCAGGATTTCAGGATATATATATATATATAATACTCATTTATTTAATTTACTATAATATATATATATTATGATGTTAAAGCATTTTAAAGATGTTTAAAGATTTTTAAAGAGCCTTGTTGAATCAAGACGTGTCAAAACCAGCTATTGTGTCATCAGCAAGTGATGCTTGAATTGGATGGGAATCGCCATATCCAAATGTCACCAAGTTATTTAGCCTGTCCAAAAACATGGCATCTGGTCTTGCAGCAGTCCTGACAACAGGAGGCCACCGCTAATTTAGCGCCATACCAACCTCGGCAGGGAAGCATCGTTGAATAGATGATGTCCTACCACTTCAATCTGCCAGCAACACCATAACAAACCAATAACAAACCAATAATGAAATCATAATGAAATCATATTAAAAATTATTAAAAGTACTTCTAAGTCGTAAGTCGTACAGAAGTCTTGATTCGGTCGCTAAGCGTGTCTCAGCGTCAAACGGCCTCCAGGAATCACCAGCTCTTCCAGCGCCTACCAAGGCACCGTGGTGCACTGCATTGCACTGCACATCAACTTCTCATCACCGTTCCCACCTGTTCCCATTTCTGCTGTCAATTGTATGAAACTGTAACGAAAAGATACGAAAAGCACGCAATAAATCTCCCAATTCATTGCCCGGAGCACCTCATGGACCCCTTCAAAGAGGGCTACACGCTCACCACGGCGGTCCTTGGTACAAAAGACTCTGTTCTGCTTCAACAAACACAATTTGAACGTTTTCAAAGTGCATGTCATGAGGAAGGAACATGAAGGAACACTGTGCATCATGTGCAATGTTCACCATGCCCGAACACAGTGGTGCAACTCCACAAGCATCATGATTTGGCTAGGGTTACATCCCTACGAGAAGGTAACTAGCCAGAAAGCTACTGCGCTGAAAGTCCACACAAGCTGCAACTCCTTTTGTTAGACTATTCGAATAAGGAGGTGGGTTAAAATAGAGAAACTTACAAGAATCTGAACAGCATGTGTTCAACGACCAAAAATATACCCTTTTTGTATCTGTCCATTTCAGACGACCCACTTTGAGGTATCCAACTGAGAAGCCTTCTTTGGGCGGCCCGTTGATGCGTTTTACATCTCCCGAGTCCCAGCTAGCCCCGGGCTTCCAAAGACATCTGCCCTTTTTTGTCATGGTTAAGGCATGTTAAGGCCCTGTAAGCACCTGTGAATCACAAGAAACATGTGGTGTACATTTGGTTTTGCAAGTCGTTGAAAACCCCGGGATTCCGATTCAACATGATTCAACATCCTAGCTGTACCGTGGCATCTGGCATGGGCAATCCCCTAAAGGGTATGCCACAGCCAGACTCTTTGGCTGAAGGGCTTTGCGCTCCAAGTCTTCGTTTCATGTTCTTCCCTGGGAACTTCCATGTTCTTCCTCCTCTTTCATCCTCTTTCTATATCTTTCCATGTTTGGGTCTGACCAAAATGATCAAGGTCAAAGTGCTGCGATTTTGACCCTAGAAGTAAATGGCTGGTGTCCCCACTTGTACGAGTTGCAAGCGCAACGCACTATAGGTATGACCGTACCACATGAATAAATCATATGTAGCATGTGGATGCGACATTATCTAACATTATCTTACATTATGTGACACTATGTGGCATTATGTTACATCATTTCACCCATGCACTGTACAGTTATACAATATTATACAATTGTATGCAATCTTTACATGTAGACTCTACGTAGACTGAGTAGAGCGACTGCAAAGGCCTTCCATTTGCTTCGGTGGTGTCAGGTGCACTGCACCGAGCGAAAGATGCGCAAAGGGCGCGGCCTCTGTGGCCCGTGTGGCATCGTGTGGCATCGTGTGGCCAAACGTGTTGCACAATTTGGTCACAATTTCTCACACCTCGCCACCGCCACAGTCAAAAACTTTGAGCTTCGCAGAGCTTCGTCGATTCTGCACTCAAATCTGAGCACATCGAGTGGGGCTTGCTTCCTGGCCATGCGTTAGATGTGACCCCATGTGATTCCAACAGTAACCATTTGCCACTTTGCCACTTCACATCCAAAGGGATCCAGAACCGTGGAGAAGCGCAGAGAATGCAAGAATGAAGAAGAATGAGGAAGAATGAGGAAGAATGAGGAAGAACGATGGAATGTGATTGCAATCACTAGGCTCTTGCGCTAGGTTTTTTGGCATGCCTTCTGGCCATACCCTTGTCCACTAGGACGCCTGATAGAATGTGTGCCAGTGTGCAGCTGGGCATATTTCAAATGACCCATCGACCAATCTTGTGGCAGCCGCCTGGATCACCATCTGCTCAGTGCCTGGAAAGCGATTCGGCATAATTCGGCAACGCCTTTTGCATCGTTGTTCATCGTTTATGATATATTTAATTCTCACATTGCGACACATTTCGACACATTTCAGACATCAACTTCAAGTTAAGTTTAGGTGCTTCGCACAGTGGCGTTGATGAATCAGAAAACACTTAAACACGATCGATTCGACGCAGAATACCCCCAACCTGTCAGCAATCAACAAAATCAACAAAAGATCATGAAAGTGTTGTGGTAATTCTGGCTGCCTGCGCGAGACCGTTCGTCATACTCTGTCCTCTCCGTGATGTTTCCGTTGCACCTGCAGCGCATCACAAATAACTTGTCGACAAATACACAACTCCCTGGAACCTGAGTGATCTGACATGATCTGACATGATCTGACATGTCACATCCATCTCTGAACCTTCTGATCCCATCATCTCGATCCTTCATCCTGTCTCAAATTGAAACAGGGCGGCGAGACCCTATGGTGACTTCGCAGGAGTCAACCCAAAGCATCTGAGATGCAATTGATCGGAGACTGAAGCCCTGGCCAGTGCCAAGCGGTATCAAATGAATTCAAATGGTACACATTGCAGTCCCACAGATCTGTGCAAGGTCTGCAAGCTGGATGCTTCTGTTGATATACACCTATAAATCCACACTCATCTAATACAATTGACAATTCATATAGTTGTCAAATCCACACTAATCTAATATAGTTCATATAATAGTTGTCATTATTGTCCCCATTCCGTTTCATTATGTTTCATTCTTCACAATGTCTGGAACATACGTTCACATTCCTCGACAGATTCTAGTGCCGCCACGGCTCAAAGGATCGCAGCGATGGGATGATCTGAGTGATGCCGGGACATCGCTTGGGTAAATTTGGGTAAATGGGTAATTGGTGAAGTATATAGATATAATGGTATATACAATGTATTGGGTAAATTGTAATTGATCTATTATACAATGCTCTGACTGATAGATATCATAGTGAATCAAACAATGATATGTCAAACGACCATATGCTGCCTCGGCCAAAGAATTACGGTGGCACCAGAAGGCTTCAAATCAAAAACAAAGGTCCAATCCATGGCAACTGTCCTGCTGTACTTTGCCAAGGGACTGATGCCGGTCGTGACCCCTCGTGAGGCAAAACCTAGTAGTACATCAGCTTCAGTAGAAATGATTTCCTTTCTCAAGTCTTGTCGCTTCTGTCCCAAAGTTCATATTATCTACAAAATCCATCATATTGCATCATATTGCATCATATTGCATCATATTGCATGTTGGAAACAAACATTGCACCTCCCTGGCTGTTTGAGCCAAGATTACTCAAGATTCATAGTGGTTGGTGGCATCCCTTCCCTAGGCCGCAAACCAATGGTGGGTCTGGAACCTCCTGAGGAAACAGTGGCATGTGCTGGCCGGTTGATCCAAGCAAACACCCACTTAATGATACTTATTGTATATTAGTAATTATCATATCAATATAATATAATATATATATTTTCATGCAATCCATGATTTGCAAACTGCAACTCAATTTTTCCTCGAATGGGGAATTTCGATCGGATACAACTCCTGTACATATCGTTCTCAGACTCACTTATCACAAGAATAAAGTACACAGATGGATAAGCTGTCACTGCGATATATGAACTACCCGATGATACCCCCCTCAATGAAAGCCCCCCCCATCTACAGACTTCCTGTAGATGGGAATCCACAGACTACCTGTGGAAAAGGGAGGTGGGTGGGTCGAAAAACTTGCCAGGGGGTGTGGCCTTTATCCAAAATGGCCACGGGTTTGCAAACGTTCCAAGACAGTCTCTGTCCCTCCTCTGTCATTACTTGCATAAAAGGCATGATTACTTCGTAACATGTTGCTTTCATGCAATCCATGATTTGCAAACTGCAACTCAATTTTTTCTCGAATGGGGAATTTCGATCGGATACAACTCCTGTACATATCGTTCTCAGACTCACTTATCACAAGAATAAAGTACACAGATGGATAAGCTGTCACTGCGATATATGAACTACCCGATGATACCCCAATCCTCGTAGTTCAACTTAGGCGTCACATACTGTACATCAAAATGAGCCTCGACCTCAGAGAAGTCCAGCCTCGACGGTCCGTCAGATATATTGGAAGGAGATGGGATCCTACTATACCATGACATGGAATGATTCGTGGCGTCTTGTAGCATGCACTCTACCAGTATCTTCTTGCACGCTGGAGAGCTGGTCGTGCCTTTGACCATAGCTTCTTTCACTCCATCGTTGTCTATGAAGTATAAGACTCTGGCTCTGTGCAGCAAGTTCCCCATCTGTCGTTTCACTATGGCAATCGGTAACATTTCTGCTTGCGCAATCAGCTGTTCAGCCCCATACTTTCGCCAATCTTTGACGATCTCATCAGGGATGATAAAGCCGAAGACAAGAACTTCCTTTACCCTGGGGGAGAATATCACTGCTCCACATGACGCCACATCATTCTCAAAGGCTCCATCGGTGAACACAATGCATGGAGGCTCGCGCCCAATGGTGTCTATCTCTCTGGCTGGTGCTGAGCTTAGCATCCTCTCACACTGAAGCAAGGCTCCTCTAATATCTTCTGACAACCACCTGACAGACCTTGGAAGGAGTGCTCTGCGCTTGATTGGGTCCAGCAGCGGTGCGAGCCACCTGCCCGAACACTGCGCTTCTGCATAGGTCAGCCTGCCTTGAACTCTTGCCGCAAGCGCTGGCGAGAATTCACTTGTCTTCTCCACCTGCTCGATGGTATCCCTCAGCTCTGCCATCCTGCTGGGCTTGTTCTTGATCACCACGATGCCTTCCGCAGACTTGCTAAGGTCTACCAATACACCCAGTACAGCAAACTGGGGCATCGGGGGAAGTCTCTTCTTGGCTTCTCTAGAAATCTGCCATCCCAGAATATCCAGAAACTCTTCCATCACAACTTGCGACTTAGCCGCCATACACTCAGCATCCACGTGTGGGAAGTCGTCGAAGTAGTTCACAACTGGCAAAAAGAGAAGCTTACGCATCAGGTCTCTGAGCGCCCTTGCAATCCGATTGAACCCCATCACTGCCCCGGTCGCTCCAAATGGGAGCACCTTACTAATGAAGTACCTCACGCGCCCTTGGTGAGGGTCCCACACTGCCAGGACGGCGTTGGCTTGATCCATGGGGCACAACGGCAGTTGCTTGTACGCACTCTTGAGATCTAGGCACCTCCCCAGCAAACGGAGCCGGCTGCCAATCCTGAAGTCCTGGTGCAATGGCCCTTGCATCCATGTGCCATCACTAAGCTGGGTCTTAACCCACCCATCAAGCTGGCATGCCTTGCTCCACTGCGCAGCTAAACCAACTACTTCATCCAAGCCTCCAAGGTCAAGCTTCTCTGGCGTACCGTATGCTAGGTTCACTGCAAACTCACTCATGTCATCAATGTTCCTGACCTTCCCAGCTTGGACTATACCAAATCTTCTACTAGGGGTCCATAGCTTGCCAACTTTGGAGTCCACCTCACCAGATTCAAGTGGCCCATCCAGCCACCCTTTCTGAGCTTCGCCCATCGTAGACTCCCACACGCTTGCAGCTATGTCTATCATGCCACTCTCAACCTGAACCTGACCACTCCTCATATGCAGTGGGACTTTCTCCGAGACTTCCGCTTGCGCCGATTTCGCACTCCTCCACAAGTCCTCTCTCTCTATCTGAGCTGGCTTGAACTCAGTTGCAAATGTTCCGGTCACTTTGGCATTGCCCGTGATCTGAAGGCCTCCTCTCAGGTCATCAACTAACTCTTTATCTACATAGCCTATCGACTGCAACAGTTCAGCCAGAAGAGATAGGTTCTTGCCCTTGAGGATTTCTCGGACATCAGGGTGCATAACAGCTTTCATGGCCATTTCGGTCTCACTGAGGTCTTGCACTCTCTTCTTCAACCCTGCCAAAACTCCTACCCTGTACTTGTGCATAGCTTCCGGTCCCATCGTCAATTGGTGGAAAATAGCCAGTTTGACTGAATCCAGACTTTCTAGTGCTTGCACATCAAAAGGGTGCTGGCATTGTTTTGCCATTTCTACCGCTGTGGCAGGCGGTATGGGGAGTCCTAGAGAAACATCTAGCAAGTCGTCCCCGCAACTCTCCTTGGGATCCCCATTTGAAACGGACGGCTGCACATGAATTATGCGGGTACCTTTCGGAAAAACCCTACCTTTAATTATGGTCTGGTCGCGCAAACGACCTACGGAGTGTGCAAGAAAACTATACTGACCCTTGCTAACTGTCAACTTGGTAACTTGAAAATCTTCAGGCAGTAGAGA
The DNA here is from genome assembly GCA_947184155.2 of Cladocopium goreaui. Taxonomy (NCBI): domain Eukaryota; class Dinophyceae; order Suessiales; family Symbiodiniaceae; genus Cladocopium; species Cladocopium goreaui. The sequence goes on from CAMXCT020002358.1 coordinate 144,771, forward strand.
TGGCGCGGCCTTGCCTCTGGGCTGCCGACCACCTGTAACTTTCCAGCTGGTACGCTTTTGGTGGCTGGAACTCCTCTTGGCTCGACGCTAACTGGCCAGCCCCGTTTGAGGCAGGCCTGAGCAAAACACCGGGCCATGCGTTGACACAATAACAATGGATATTCTGCTTCATCTGCAGTGTTGAAACGAAAACGGCCAAAGGCTTTACTTACTCCCCACTTTTTATGGGTATGTTGTTGATCACAACAAACACTCAAACTGGAGAGCTCTGGGGTAAAATGGAGAATGGCCGTGGCTTTGTCACGACCCCCACCGTGCATGCATGAGTGGAACCATGTGAACTGCACTCCCGGCAAATCGAAAAGTTTTCTGATGCAGGGAACATCCCACATCCTGGAACCCTTGGGGTTCTCAATGAAACATGGAATTTGCAGTTCATAGCACAGTTGAAAAATTTCTGCTACAAATTGATAGCATTGATTTGCTAGTTCAACTCGCAACTTATCTTTGCCTTGTAACCATGGAAAACCATGGGAAACTGAGCACTGCGCAACGGCTTGGGCTCTGGAACTCCTAGAGCACGTAGGCGTCGGGACAACTTACGTTCTCTAGCACGTGACGATGTGCCACATGGGGGAGCCATGGGGACACATGCAACTTGACCCGACTTTAGAGAGTCCTTCACAAACGCCTGGCCTCTACCTTTGGTAAGATCAAGCACTACACATGGTCCTACTCTATTCTTGCACTTCTTGTGATCAACACCATATGCAAGAAACCCATGAAACTTCAAACACTTAGACAACTTGCAAGACCCTGCAAACAATTCAAGCGCGACTGGAGTGGACGCCCCACTCTTTTGCACACTGTCATCCGTCGCAAGGCTTGGGACAAAAGGTGAAGACGAACTGTGCGTGTCTTCGACCATGTCCACTGATTCCACGTCACCAGACTGCCTGGTGTAGTTGGCTCAGGTGAGCCCACTGCATCAGCTGGTCATTTTGACTGACAAGACACTGCTGCATGCCCAGGCTTCCAGCACTTCATGCAGACGTGGAGCCCTTTCTCGCATTCTCCGTCTTGGCATGGGTAATCACACTTCCCCATGTTGAAACCGAAGCAGATGCGTTTCCCCTTCTTCATTGGGGCGAGCCCCCACAACTCCTTGGGCATCTTCACCGGCATTTTCTTAGCCTGCGGCTGTGTAGGGGTGCCCTCCGCTTTCTTCCTCTTTACAGGATCGGCTTCCTTCATCTGAGCAAGTTGCTCCTTCAGCTTCTGGTTCTCCTTCAGCAGCTTGCGTTTGCCGGACCCTGGCTGTTGCGGCACGTCTTCAACTGCGCTTGAGGCAGCTGCATTCCTGCCCCCTGGCAAGGGCAAGAGGAGGGTCAGGAAATGCGGATCCTTCAAGACCTCTTCCATGAGCTTGTCCACGATGCGATCACCATTGGCGTCCCTCCCAAGATCTCCAGAGCTCTTCTCGGCGATCATCTTCCATGCCCGCCTATCTGCTTCGGCCATCTGCCTCAGAGTGGTGCCAGCATACCCTGGAGGTGGCTCTCGCTGGTATTCCGTGAACAGCTTCTCTACCAACTTCTCATGCGCCGTGAAGCTCATGAGGTCTGCAATCTCCATGGCCAGGCCCCTCCTGACGTATGCTTGTCGCATACGCAGATCTGTTCTTGTGTCTGCGTCTGGGGCCCTCGCCTCATCATGTGCTCGCAGGTGGCCTGAAGCATCACGTTTGATCAACTCCTCAGTCTTCACCGTTTGCAGCTCTTGGTCTCTGGTCGGGACCTCATGAGGCGGGATGTACTTCACGTCACCGTCCAACTTCATGGTGTGGCACTTGTCGACCACTGAGTGTGCTGGCTCCATGGCGACTGCACTGAAGTTCATGTGGGGATATTTTGCCTTCACGGCCTCCCACCTCGACTTGCGCTCCGCCACCGGGAGCTTCCTCACCTTCGATGAGTCTTCAGCCCCTGAGTCCAGCTTGCTCCTCAGCTCAGCCGCCACCAAGGTGTAACACTCAAAGTACAGCTTTCTGATTTTCGGCACATCAATGTGGTCCTCGCTGCCCAGCAAGGGCATCAGAACCTTTTGACGAAATGCCGTGTCGCCTCCGACCCCCGGAGTCCACGACGATGCAAAAGCAAAGGTTGACATCGTCTTCCAACCTTTGCCATTGAAGAGGAGCTGCAAGCTCTCGATGCCCAGCGCCTTCAACCGTGCCGTGAACACCGCCTCACTCTCGGTCAGCGATGCCATGGCAGACTCCCTGCGCGCTCTCACTTGGGCCACTTTGCTGTGGATCACTCGCTTACACACTTGGACTTCCCAAGCGCTCATGCAATTACCGGACAAGTTGAATGGCTGCATTGGAAACCTCTGCAATGACCTTGCTGAGAGAAGAGAAAAACAAGGAAATCACTCATGAATTCTGATGTCACTTCTACTCTCTTCGACTCGAAAAGAAAAGAAGAACTGTGGGCTGAACTATATCTCTAACTGCCCTCCCCCCATCGGCGTCCTTGACCTTTCACGCACTTCAACTTTGTCAGCAGGACTTCCCCGCTCCGAACCTGACCGGACGGCCCGGCAATAGAGGACTACCCTCTAAAAGGATACCCTGGACTACCCAGGGAAACAAAGGGGGAGTTCCTGGTGACTTCCACCAGACTTGGTGTAGGGGTGCTGAAGATGTTGTCATGATTATCTCAACACTGGTTGCACCACTGACTCACTTAGAGACATCAGAGCTACTTTTAAACACATCGCACTTCGATTTGAATCACCTATGATATCCTGTACAAATCTTACACATGGCACCTGCTCCATGCACGGCTTCTTCAAGCTGCACCATTAAATCAGTCACCTTCCTACCACAGGCCAACATGCCTTCCATGTTACTTCCTACATGGATTGTGCCACTGAGACCATGCCTGTACACAGTTTGGCCCCTGTTTTTGGGGGGTCCCACCAACCCTACAACAACTTTCTCTACGACCCTCTCATCTTCTCCTTCTGCAGATTCTTCGCCATCCGACTCTTCTGAACTGCTCGTCGAGTTCTCGTGCTCCACAAACCTCTCCACCTCTTTGGTCGGTGTCTTCACTGTTGCGATGGTCTCCACCGGGGACTGCACGTCCAAGACCTCATCACCACTAGATGGGGCAACCTCCTCGACTGCTTCCTCCGGCTGCTTCCTCTTCCACCTGCCTGATCTTGACTGATCTGGCATGAATTCCCCGAGTGCTATCTTCACGACCAGGTCGTTCAGCATCTCAAGCGGCCCGGCCAGTGCGTCTCGGCTGTAGATGACCAAGGACTTGTCTTTGGGCTTTACATGATAGCCCAACATTCTGCGCGCTTTCTCCGGCATGGCTGCCTTCGCCATCCACGACAGTGATGTCGCTTTCATGCTGTGCGCTCCCACATTGGTCAGGTCTTGGTCCACCACCTTGTATTTCTGCAGCATCTCACAAAGCCAGGTGCTAGCTTCTGAAGTCTTCAGCTTGCCTCTCGACCACCCTCCACCATTGATCGGGGCTGGCATGAATGGCCTGCCAGGACCAGCTCGCAAACCAGCTTCCTTCCTAGCCTGCAGGAAGCTCGCAGCCCAGCATCCTCTGCTGACTCCCACAGCTGGTGCAGCCACCGGCAGCATGCGCCGTGCTCTGCCGAACATCGAGTCCGTCTTGTGCATGCTCGTCCCTGCTTCCAGGTAGTCTCCATCTATTGTTGGTTCACTCTCCACTCCTTGGCTGTCGCCAAAGCGCAGACGCCCGTAGATGCACATCAGGCAGTGGCCAGCGAACACCTTGTCTGCCTCCACGTTGTCACCAGTGACCACTGCTTCCAGGGTTCTGACTTGATCCACTGTCAGTGCATCCCGTTGTTTCAGCAGCCTTTTGGTCAGAAAACTCCTGTGGCACGACCCGCTGACTGCAGCACTGTCCAAGATCTCATCAACACCTGCTACCTTGAAGGTGCCCTTCAGGAAGGCCAGGGCACTCCGAAAGCTGTTGGCACGAGTTGCTGGTGCCTTGTTCCGCCTGAGCTCGTCTACATACTTGTAGGCCTTCTCCACAGAGAGTGGGAAGGCTGGTAGGCCCTTGGACTTGGCCCATCTGATGTAGAGGAGCACCGCAGTAGACCGAACCTTCAAGGTCCCAGTCTTCTTTCGTGCCAGCACGTCCACCAGCATGGCACTGCCCTCATCCTGGATCATTTTGCATGTCTCACATTCTGTCCCAATGGCTGCACACACCACCATCCAACGTTCGAGTTCTTTGTCTCGTTCCTGTTTCTCTTCCTCCACCATTGAGGGCCTTTGGCACTGCATCTTCAGTGCTGACATAAATCTGTCCTTGTTGTCCTTCTCCGCTGGCTCTGGGGGCGCCTGTTCAACATCCACGTTCTGGTAGAGCTCCTCCAGGTCAACCTTTAGGTTGGGGTCAACGTTGGGCATGAACAGGTCGACCCCTTGTCCCAACACCAGACCTGCAAAGCCATGCTCCCATGGCAGGACCAAGGGGCCTGGCATTCTGCTGCCCAGTGCCGCAGCAGCTGAGGCCAGGCCGGACTCAAGTGCATTCGATGCTGCCTGCTGCTCTGTCACCATGTCCCTCAGGACTTCCAGGTTTATAGGCTCCGGTGCAGATGGCTTTGCTTCCACTTCCATGGATTCCATCACCACTGACGTAGGAGAGTCTACTGAAGAAGGAGCCCCTGGTAGCCCAAAAAGGTTGTCAGCAGCTCCCAGCATCTGCAGCCTTGCGTCTACCTCAGCTGAGAGCCGCAACTCTTCGGTTGACATGGCTTGGTCACTATCATCTGCCATCCCGGCCATACCCCCCTACTTGATGGCACTGTGATCGAAAAACTTGCCAGGGGGTGTGGCCTTTATCCAAAATGGCCACGGGTTTGCAAACGTTCCAAGACAGTCTCTGTCCCTCCTCTGTCATTACTTGCATAAAAGGCATGATTACTTCGTAACATGTTGCATATATATATATATATGTATCATTTTATTATATTAATTATATAATCAATATATTAAAATATTGAAATAACCTGATGTTGCGGATGCTTTCCCAGCTTGGTGCAGCTCAAGAATTGAGACCGATGGACCGATGGCTACTGTATGCTACTGTTGTCCTCCATCGGATCCGTCGGCTCTCTGCCCATCACCTCTTCCCTCACTGGGGCCTTGTGGAAAAACACCAAAGAGAAATCAGAAAACATCCGAAAACCACAAGAAAAAACAGAAATAAACAGAATAGACTTAAAGAGAGACCCATCTATGCTCTCTCCCCTTCAACAGCCGTCTACGGCAAACTGAGCTGTCTGTGCCTCTCCACGCATTTACTGCAGGCAAAACATCGCAAAACAACATGAAAATTGAATAACAAAATAACAAACACCAAGCGATCCCCAAATATCGACAAATAGCAACAGCACCTCTTCTGCGGTCTTCACTCTCTTCACCTTTTTCTTCTTTTCCTCTGCAGAACATGTGAACATCAAAAAGCTTAGACATGATCAATAATAATCTTGAGATCCACAAGTAAACAACTTATGATAACTCTAGCTTTGTGTAAGGATCGAGAGCTATCAAGAACGTCGAATATCATGAATGTCATCAAACATCATTCAGCATGAGGAGCGCCAGGAGCGCCTTCTCCGCCTTCTCCAGCTCTTTCAAGACCTTTTTCGGCTCAACCAAATCTCCTGGCTTCAGTCCAAGAGCCTCGCCCCTTTCAATGGCAGCCCTGAGCAACTGGAGCAACTGCCGCAGGTGAAAGGATCCGAAGGATCCGAATGGATCCGACATGATCTTCCAATGATCCAAAAATACGATGCTATGATTGCTATGAAGACCACAAACTTATCAGAGCTTGGGACTGCCTAGGGCAACAACAACCCGACTGGAAATCCCTAGCATCCTAAGTATGAATCATTAGAATTCGTGTATGCTCTAGCTGCTTCTCTGCGCATAATTACATGCTTTTCCACAAAATCACAGTCACTCACGGCGATTTTTTTAAACATGTCCGATTGTCTCGGACAAACTTGGTGTATCTTGGTGTCTTGGCTGCACTGACACCATAACTGGCACTGACTGGTGCTTTGAATATATTAGCCACGCGGGCCAAATCTGCTTGCGTTGCCCCGGCTGGAGATCCAACGTGATGCATTCAAAGTCTCCCACACAAGAAAGGCACCGGCGAAACGGGTAACCGGTGAAACGTGTATAATTCTAATCATTGGGTAATCTTGAAGTCATGGGCTCACAACTTGTTTTCTCCGGAATTCAAACTCAAATCACCCACAAGCCAGAATGGAATCATATGGAATCTGTTCAGATTTCAATAAACTGTTGTGTTTTGAATCGTTGTGAACCATTGTAGAGAAGCCAGGTCAAACTTCTTGAAATGTGTTGCATCACTTCTCGCTGTAAATCATGCTGCAAATGGCTGCAATACATTGCTCTGACCCGCCTCAAGCGGTCAATGTCACGAGCTTCCATGGCTTGTTGCAGTTCCTGCTTGGTGGCTGCCTCGCACGCTAACAGCCATGGAGACAACATGACACAACACAGATTTGTTGTTTAGCTATGTATTGTCTACTTGGAAAATCTTGGAAAACACCTTCATCTCATTCTGTCATGATCTGTCATGTCATGTCACATGTTTAAAGGCCCGTCATGGCCCGTCAAGCACTATCATGGTTTCTGAATCTTCCTTCAGCTCGGCATCAGGAAACAAGCTCTAGAAATAAATTAAAAAAATATATCGAGAGGCTCCATGAAGTGTACAGGTGCCACAGGCATCAGAAAGCATCAGAAAACCGCCGCAGAACAGCCAGCAAGCCACTTCACAAGTCGATGCTTACCGCTGCTTGAATGGCAACAAGGGGTCAAGAAGCAGGACAACCGATTAATAAAGCAAGAAACCTCCAAATTTTGCTCTGGGAAGGATCCACAGTTGCAGCATGTTGCAGCATGTTGCAGCACGAATCACATCACATCAACAGTCTCCGCAGTCTCTGTCATCTTCTGATCTGCATCCATAACTTCCATAACTGGCTCCGCACCTTCTCCTCCTCAAGCACTCGGCATGCCTCAGCCAATTCGCTGTCCTGGCAAGAGCTCTGTCCCATGTTTCCAGATGTTTCCAGATGTTTCCAGGTCATATTGTACTTACTACAGCATACTACAGCCCTAAGAAAGCAAGTCGTCTGAACCGAGACACGGTCAGCACTAAATGAGGAATGCTTGGCTTGGAACTCATGACACTTTGTGCACCAGCAACTGCAGGCACTCCAGCACTTAATCACATATGTATTGATATGTCATCTGAATTCACTTGCTCTCCCTTGCTCTCCTTCATGCCCAAGGCCTCCCCTTTTGCAATCCCAGTCCTGGACAAATCAAGTGGAATACCATGGGACCATGAAGTACTGGGCCAGTGTGGCTCAAACTACTGGACCAATCTGGACCATGGGCCTGCGGATATCTCTTTTCGCCTTATGAAGCACGTCAGTTTCGGATTCTTATATGATCTTCATATGATCTTCCAATGCTTCAATTTAAGCCATGGCCTGAAACCCTTCCTGGTTTCACAGGTGGGTCGCACGGAGACTGAATCCAAGTAGTATAGGCAGTATACAGTATAGGTGATAAGCGGTGATGAGCCTATTCACTAAGCACAATCTTTGGTCTCAGTCCTTAGGCCTTGCGGATCGCGGGCAGCAACAGCATCTTTGAGCATTTTCTTTACAGCATCCTGAAACAGGACTGCTTCAAACTGTTCCAAGAAGCTTGGAGAATCAAAGGTCACAATCGTCACAATGTGACAACAGACCTCGTGGTATCCTCGCGGCCCTCTTACAGAAAATCACTTTTATCATCGGTGATATATAGAAGCAAAACTTCTGAATCTCGTGCCTTCTCCTCCTTGAGAACACGTCGGGCATCTGTCACTACTTGCTCTTTCATGTCCAAAGCTTCGGCTTTTTCGATTCCATTCCTCCAGGCATTGCAGCACCAGCAGCACAAGGGAAAGTCTGAAATGCTCTTCTCAGTGGATGCCACTGTCACCTCATGTTCCCCGTGCATTGTGCCTTCCATGTCTGACCATGTCTGACCATGTCCCCCTTTGTTATATTTTGTCATTATATATTTCTGAATTATCTCTTTTCTAATTCGTTTCCCTCCTCAAATTCTCAGGATCTCTGGATTCGATAGCATCGCGCAGCTTCTGTCGCACCTCCTCCTTGAGCAGCATTGGTGCGGCGTGGTGCAACGTGGTGCAACGTGGTGCAACGTGTTTGCGATTTTTGCGTTGATTCTCATTGCGGTGCATCAATATTCCTTATCATTCATTTTCACTTTGTGGATTGCTACCCTTTGTATCCCTGTGTTACCTTTACCTAAATCGAAGTACAAAGGATCTCTCAGCTTGATGGATTTGTCTCGGCTGTTGACTTGGACATGCGTTTCAAGTCTCCTTCTCTCCCTCATCAGAAGCAGGCCCAATTTCCACATCTCTCTCTTGCAGCAGCGACTTCTTTTTCCAGTAGCGCCTGAGATAGCGGGATGAAGCAAGATGTTTGTCTACGAAAATGTTGTCATTGTAAAATCAAAATTCAAGGTCCCGAGATGTCCCGAGTTCAGCCGCTACTAGAAATCACACAAATTGTTCCAGCATGTCTGCCAGATGTGGCTTTCAACATGTTCTGGAACTTCCTCAAAAGCTGCAACAAATAAAGAAAGACATCTGCACCACAGCTGAAACAATCAACCAAATACTGTATAAAATGAATAGGACAAAACTAATCAAAATATGGAAATTCATCACTTGGCGCACTCCCCTGGAAAGCAGTCGCGCATAGAACCATATCCACGCTGCAGATTTTTGCCAGGCTACTTGAAGGCCAGATTTGAGACAATTCCTGACCGGGTAACACAAGGTCAATTAGGAATGGGAAGCAGCACACCAGAAACTGACTCTTCGAACCTCCAAAAGGTTGAAAATGCACTTTTGTCCAAACCTCTGCGCAAACATTTCTCTAAATCTTCACCGCATTCTACCAGTACCGGCATTTGCAGCATTTAGAAGTGATTTGCGAAGTTGCATTAATAATTTAGATTCCAAACTCGAAGCCATTACGAAACTGCGCGGGTTCAGACTATGTCAGGATGACTGCTTATCCATGCTTATCCACTGCCTCCAACCAGTACCACAGCGCAACTGCCAACTCCAGCACCAGCAAACGCACCCCAATCCATCGCTCAGTGCGAATCAGAGAAATCCAACGCGCAAATTTATTTTCCCCCAAAAGGCATGTAATTCAGCAGCAGTGTAACACATCAAAAACCTGTAGTGTCCAACAAAAACAAAAACAACTACACTGAGACACTGAGTTTACTGTGCTTCTGGAAGTTTGAGCTTGAGCCTTCCAGGCCTTCCAGGCCTTCCAGGCATCGGTGGAAATTTGGAAACGCTGAAAGCGAGTTCAGCTTCCCCTTCGCATGGCTCAAGCATGCTCAAGGATGCTTGAGGATGCTCAAGGCATCTCGTCACTCAGCTCTAGGCCCGCAATGAATTGTCGGAAATTCGTGTGAATGGTGGGCCTGTATAGTCCACTCTGAGTAAGCAGGATCAAAGAAAACAATCATTGCGGGAAAGAACACATATTTTAAAAAGAAAAAAAACAATGATTGTTAATCAGTTAATCAGTCTTCAAATCGCAGATGCACATCGACAACTGAATCAGACTGAAACTGTCGACTCGGCCGAGTGCACCTCCCGTATTCGGCCAGGAGCAATGCAGGGCCAGGTCGTTTGCTACGCCAAGTTGAGCCAGGCTAGGTCGCCACAGCAAACCGTCCAGGTCGAAGGCCACACACCTTCACATTGAATTGTAACGTTACTGTATCAACATATACCATACATAAATTATGATCAAACTGTGAAAATATAGTTATATATTTTCTATGTACAGTTATATTATACATATATTGTAATATACAAACATATGTACTGTGTATATATATATATATATACATATTATTGCATTATGTACATACCAAATCAATAGCTATCAAACTCCTGGTGCAGCTCCTGCACTATGTATGTCACAGTCCGTCACAGTATCTCCTATTGTTTTGGCCAAAAGGCGTTGCCTCTTGGTCTTTTCTGAACTTTCTCCATTTTGCACCTTGGAATATCTCTTCTTGTAGCTCGTACCCGAAGCCGACTTTGTTGAGCTGGTGAGATACGAAAAGGCTGGAAACCTTCGCAAGAACCAGGAACATCCAGCAACCCCATCACTATTGTTCATTCTTTAATGACGCACAAAGCCAACAGAACAGAATTCTGTAGAAGGCACCTCCAATGTTTGAAGGCCTGCCATTCGGCCCACAAAAACTAGAGTTAGCAACGCTCACAATGGACACAAGCTGTCCAGTGGAGTAGCATCCCCAAATTCCATCAAATTCCAGGGCGCACGGATCAAAAATCAGGGAAAATCAGGGAAAATCTTTCTGTGCGATGCCGTCCGGTCGCAAAAGACACTTCACAATTTGCAGCATCAAAAGAACATGAAAGAAAATTAAAGAACATCAGTGAATTCGCCATTCACGAGCGACGTCTGACACCGCCTAGTCAGCCAGCATGTGAGGAGAATCAATGCCATGAAAGTGCAGGACCGTCCTAGTGTCCTAGTGAGGATGCAAAGGATGTTGCGATGATTCAGGTGATTTCTGTGTGCTGCTCTTGTTCCGTACCTCAGAAAGTTCTTTGCTCTTCATTTCCCTCTCCAGTGTATCATCAGGTGTCTGATGTCTCTGCTCTTCCATGCTCTGCCATCCAGTTGTTCACACAGGGTTGTTCTTTTGAGTTCTTTTGACTATCCACCACTGAATAGTTGTTCTCAAGACTTTGCAGGGTTTGCTCTGACTGTGCACCTTTTACTGTTTTTGTAACTCTTCAATTTTTGCTTATCTAAAGCGTTGCCCCCCGGTCCAATTTACTGGGCTGAGAAGCTGCACTTCACCGCTGAAACCAGAAGCATGTTGTGGCGTGACATTGCGTAATCGTGCCGAGTAATGGCAGAAACTGGCAAAACTATCAGAACTGCGGCGGCATCGCTGCACAATTTCCTTTTGCTCCAGGTTCTCTGAAAACTCTACCGCATCTTATTCAATGCAGCTAGACAACCTGGTACATTATCTTCAGCAACATGACACAGTTGCGCACAGTTCTGCGCAGGATTGGGCCAAATTGCCTCACATAGTGCCCTGACAACTTTGTATGTAGCACTTCTGCCTTTCATCGACAAGAAAGACTTAGTAAATCTTAGTAAGTTAAAGCACTAGTTCATTTCTTCAAGAATTTTCGCCCTTCAAATGGTGGACATGATTCGTCCAGATTTTCCAGGCTCCCAGGCAGTAACTCAAAGCTTTCTGCACGCAGCGCATATTGCGACTCGCGTGGATTTCTTGGCGAATCCACTGATTGCTCGAACTGCTCGTTCTTGCTGGGCCAAGACGCGCAAATCCTTAGGCCCGTTGCATCCCATGGAATCCCATGGAATCCCATGGAATCCCATGGAATCCCAGCTTCATTCTGTCTGGTCGCACTGCTCTGCCAAAAAACAAACTTTGCTCCTGAACGTCCTGAATTGAACATGCATCACTTGATATCACTTGCCTTCATTTTCCATTTCTTGTGGCTTTAGTGTGGTGCAGAAATCCAAACCAAATCCTCCATTAAGGAATAGCCGCTAGCCATATCCCGGGTGGTGCCTGTCGCAGGTCATGAAAAGCCCTAAAGGTGGGACCGATTGGTCTTTGGGGTGCCATATTCCTTTCATATCCTTTCATCACTCATTTTTCCCCTCAAAAGTAGACAAACTACAGAATAGAATAGTTCGGAAAAAAAATCAAGTCAAACAAAATTCACGCCATAAAAAGTGGGGCTGGTTTTTCCACTTAGACCCAATGACCACGGCATTTTCTTGTATGTCCCACTTATGTGTCATGTGGGACCGCTTTCTTCAGGTTTGAGTGGCTTGCAGCACCTGAACGTAGTTGCTGCTTTGGGCTGCCGTTTTCCTTGTGTCCTCATCATTTTTCCTCTCAAAAGTAGACAAAGTGCCAACTACACGAATAGAATATTGGGCAATTCCAAGTTGAATAAAATACGGGCCACAAGAGTGGGACTGTTTCCTTCAGGTTTGAGGGGCTTGCAACACCTGAACATAGTTAAATATTAATTTAATAGTATACATATATCATATACATATTATATAGTATATATGTATATATATATATGATATATATATTATAATATATATATATATATATTATATTATATATACCTAGAACCGGTTTGGTCTCTGTTTTGTATCCAGGGTATCTATTAAGCTATCGTGATTTCGCTGAATCATGAATTACGCCCCTTTTGTTAAATTACACCCCTTTGTGTTTTTTCAATATTTTGTCAACTTCAATTTGGGTGGATATCGGTCTTATGAATGCAACATCACCTAATGATAATCCCAGCACATCTTTTTCTCCGGCGTTGTTCACCTTGGCTGCTTGGCTGTGATGCTGCTGACTGCCTGCTGAAAGCGTTCAAAAACACTCAACATTCCCCCAAACAACACTAAATTTATAACATTCACAAGTTGATGATATATTTTAGGCAGCACTTCAAAACAAACCATTTGAACTCAATCAACGGCTGTATGCATCCATACCCCTCCTATCCCCATCGGCCATTCTCAAAGCACGAGAGGCCAAGATTAAGCTTCTTTGAAGTACATTGGTGTGAAGCCGACGCATGTCAACACGTCTAGAAACACGGGCTGGTCTGCCCACGAAATCTTCTTGGCATTGTACCGAAGTACTGAGTGGGTTTTGAACCCATCTGGACTGAGATGCCTCCCGTTGAAGCTTTAAAGCTATATGGGAAAGGTAGTGAAGTTTTGGTATCAGCTGATACCTGTTCTTACCCGCCCTCAACGACAGGTAGGCAAGTCGCTGATACGACCCCAAAAAGTGAAACATATACTTCGCAACTCTCACGGCTTTGTGGCTGGGAATCCAAAAACCACAACTGTACAAGTACCCAAACATCAGGTTCATAGGTCTTGTTGCTTCAGCCTCACAAGACATTGCTGGCAAGGCCAAGGAATGGAATGGAGGGAAAATGGGAACACATGGAAATTCAAAACAGTACATAACAAATAATTATGATTATCATAAATTTAACATAGGGGAAATATGGAAAAAACTTATTGTTCGATACAAGAGGTAAAATTTTTGCTTGGCTCAACCAAGAAACAATCAACAAGAGGGTTTCATCAGCAGTGTGTCCAGTAACGTACTGCTTGCAAAACTCACTCAGGAACAACATAATTGTTGCACTTGCTGATCCTTTGTTCCATTTCCCAAGTGGTGTGGCAGAACTTTGTGGCCACAAGAGAGTATCACGGTTGATTTCAGTGATCCACATTGGACACTTCTTTCCCCTGCAAAACTCCTGGTACTTCTCGGTGATGAAGCCAAACTTTGTTTCAATGGATGTGAATGGTGCCAATGCTGGTAAATCAGACTCTGCAAGGAGGACGAATGAGGACCCCAACCAGTGTTTTGCTACTCCTAAGTGAAAAATATGCCACAAGTCGAAGTGGAAGAACTCACTTTTCTTCTGGGGGTTGATTGGCATGCCCCTCATGACCACAGGCATTGCAACCCAGGGAGCAACTGTGTCCATGGTAACCTCCCAACACGGATTAGGCGACAAGTCCTCGAAAGGAAAACTTGGAATCCCTCTTGCTTCATCCCCTTCTTGGCCACCAAGGCATCGATGACAAATCCCCAAGCACCTCTTCTTGCTTCTAGCCCCCCTAGGTGTCTGTAGGAAAGATCTCTTGAACCCCCCCAGCTTGCCAAGGGCGGGAAGATCACCCTTCGTTCCCAAATGCACCAGCCAAAGCCTTTGACCCTCAACCTCAATGCCCTGAGTTGCTAGTTCTGCAGCATCCTCAGCAAAAATCGAAACCAATTTTTCGATTGCATCAGGGTTGTCAGTCGCAGCTTGCCGCAACATGGTTGCAAACAAAAATTGCCAACTCCAGCTAGGGGATACGAAGTTCAGCCCCATCTGGTTCCGCTTCAATGGCGCCAAATGTTTCTTTTTCCCAAGATACTTTTTTGTTCCTCTCCCTATGGCACCATGTAGCGAAAACACCCAAATGGCTTCTTTCTTGTAGGATCTTCCCTCATCTGAATGTGAAAAGTAAGGGATCGTCATGCGGAGATCAATGTTCCCAGCACGGGCCATGCCAAAGACATCATGCCCACCATTGACAGACTCATAGCGATGCCAAAATTCTGGTAGGACTCTTCTCATTTTGTTCAAGGAACTTACCCCGCATAGTTGTCTAGCTATTCGTTGAATCCCCAAGAAGACCAGCCAAGTGCTGAACCTGATGTATGGGAATGTCCGAAGTTCCCGGGGTCCGAGATCTACATGACCAACTGCAAGGTTGCAAGAAAAACCATGCTTTTTCAACACATCGTGGACACCCACTTCAGCATCAGAAAGCCGGATTCCCGCAAACTCTTGCAGTGCCCTGCTGGGTTGTGGATTGTTCCTGACCTCGGCCTGCGCCAGCTCCACCACATGTCGACTTGGGGCCTCAGATCGGGCAGTCACAAAAAAGGTAAGGACAAGTTATATAAAAGACAATACTAAGCTATTTGTAAAGCTGTCAACTGGTATAAGAAGAGAATCGCCAGGAAAAATAATGCTCTCACAACCTGTTCATAACTGGTCATTTGCTGATATTTAACGGTGTTTGGTGGTGCTTGGTGTTGTTTGCTGATGCATGCTGGCTGCTGCAGGCAAGTTTTTTTTCCCACTCAGCCCTGGTCATGTCAACCTACCCTTCGGTTTTGATCAGCCCTGGCACCTGTGATGTAAACAAAATAAGGTGGAAATGGTGGGTTTTCCCTGTTTAGGGCTCCTTCACCACCTGAGCCAGATTGGTTCTGGCACCCAACATGTTTGGAAAACTCGCTGACCAACGCCGCTTCTAGCATTTGCACTAGGTCAATGCTATGCGACACACTGATCAACCACATGTGGGTGTAACCCTTTTTGATGTAGGAAATGAAGCGAATCAAAGGGTTTGAAGTGATTCCAATTTTGAAGCAGCAGAGTCGAACGCCTATTTGCTCACGGAAACTCGTTATGAGGTCTTTGGCATGTTCCAAAATTCTACCACAACTGATTTTTTTCTCAAGCTGCCCCCTAATGCAGCGATTGTGCAAGCCATGGTCTTTCACACCAGTCCAGTCAAAGGTGGATGCGTCGAACTTTTCCCCAAGTTCTTGCAAGGCAAGCATAGACTTCCGCCAGTCCTGAGAAAAACAACATTGAGAGATAGGTAATGGTAGGTCTATCAAAGAATTATATAATGAGAACGCATTCACCAGAACTTATCATTGCATATTAGAAAGTTTGTTGACATATCAGCAACACTATATAAAATGGATGTTTGATGATTTTTGTCATTTTTGAATTGCAATTGGCCATGGCAAGCTGCTGGTGCTGATGACTTCAGAGGAGAGGATAGTGGCTTTGGGGCTGGAAGAGCCTCCCCAGTAGACTTGAACTCTCCACGGGTGAAGTAGTCGTCATAGACCCCAACATCATGTGACACAGAACTCTTACATGTATTATCTGGAAGTGCCGCTGGCGACATCGCAGTTGATCCAGCTTCAGATTGTTTCAACTTCCTTAGTCTTCAAAACATGTTGCATTGTTGAAACCAACTGGGCTCTATAGTTTTACCATCACAGCCAGGAAGGTAGGTTGAATTTTGCACAAAGGAATGCAACTATGGAGCTCCGTAGGTTGTTGCAGTTCATCACTAAGACTAGCTAATCCAGCTGTACGCTTTCGTCCAGTAGTCGGGTCATCATAGGTGAGAAGTTCAAGGAGAAAGTCAGTCTCCATGGCAAGTGGGTACTACTCCAAAAAATTGCAGAAATGAACTGGTTGTTCTGAAATATGTCTAATCAACTTGTTTGAAGGTTTGTTCTGCTGGAAACTATAGACTTTATATAATAATTATATATATTGAAATTTTGTTGTAATGACCACCAGTATGGGGTTTTGTTGTTTTGTGAACATCTTTGGTTGTAATTGATGGTGTTACGACCCTGGTTTTGATGAACACGATTCGAACCACAAGCCAAAAGCTGGCGGTCCATGCATCAAGTCTTGACATGTAGACCCCACTGGTTTCAGATCCCATCGCCAACTCTGGACTCTTGAGGACCCAGCGCCATTGCCAATCAAGCGGGCCATGTGCGCAAGGACTTCTGTTGAGTTGTAATATCCTGGCATGGGAGTTGAATGATTGGTGGCAAAGGGTAATGGGGCACAGGAAAGAGAGGGAGAGGTCATTGGGCCCCTGGATTTTCCCCAACTTGGCTTGCATTTAGAGGAGTAATTTGCATTCAGCTGAAACCTTTTTTGTGACAAGATGTGTCAAGCGTCAAACCCACGGTGGCAACTGTTCACGTGCAATGTATGCACATGTTCCACAGCTAGCACATGAAATGTGCTTTCCAAATGCCGCAAATAGTACCGAATCCCTGATGCAACAGCTTCGTGTTTTTTCAGGGCTGCCCCAGAGCCCAAGATCCTAGAGGAAAATGCATGTTTAAGAACATGCTCTTAGGGCCCCCAAACCCCTGAAAATCTATGGGCCATCACTCATTCCAGCTCTCAGCCATCTTCTTCAAAGACTTCACCAAGTTCCTGATTTGGCAGAGAGAAAAATTGGGATTTCTATATTCATGCATGGAAAACCTGACATGCTACTAAAGCATGTGGAGATATGTGGATTCATGCCATTATTGAAAAGTGTTTGAACTCCTTCCCCCCCTCCAAATTTGAAATGAGGGTCTTGGCAGTGTTCTCCGTCGTGGTGATCGATGTGCACCTCAACAATGCAGACCAACAACGTTTTTTAGCATGGGATACTGAAATTTCAACCAGCCGCTTCACCAGGACCGCTGATTGGGGCCAACATTCGAAATGGTCAAGGCACTTCAAAGTCGAGTCAAGGACTTGCTTGTCAATTTGTTGAACCATCCTTGGATTGAGATGGAAGAAGTAAAATCATAAGTTGATCACAACAAAGATGAACTGCAACTTTTTCATAGCATCGATTTAAACATGGTATTGTTGATCCCAAGAGACTGTTCAATACTACTGGCATCCTTCAAAGTTGGCAACTTGGAGACCTGGGCCTTAATGGCTTCACATTGCTGATACTCTCGATCCAACACCTCCGTCGCCTTTTCCAGGGCATCGACTGACCTGAGCAGCGCAGTTGGGGCACCCTGGGGCTTGTGGGCTTGGATTCACAAACAGTTAGAGCAAACAAATTGATTTTGCTGGGAACATCATCGAATTCACATGTCTAATCGTAAATGGGAAATACGATGAAATACCTAAGAATTGGGCTTCTTGACTCGTTTTCCCTCATTTGTCTCGGGCCCTTTGCCAGCTGCATCAGCAGCTGTCTCCAACTCCACTACCAACTCAGAGAGCTTGGTGGACCGGTTCAAGAGTGACGTCGCAAAGTTCTTGAAGCGATCAAACTCCTGCAAAGACATTAGCTACAAAGAAGGTTGTTTCTTTAGAAACTACTCAAGTAGTTGGGAATCCCCTCAAGTAACTAGTGTTTTTGTATAGCATGGACATGGATGTATATATAATAATGAATATAAAAATTGAGCTCCTGCTTGGGACCATTGGTCTGTTTCACATTGCCCTCACGCCCTTCATCATCACTGGACTCATCACCAGAAGAGTGTTCAAAAGGGTTTGGTGGATTAGCACCCTTACCCTTCTTGATGCTGAATGCCACGGGCTTGTCGCTCGCCTGAGGCTTGGAAAGACAACATGTTGGAAGGTTTGGAGTTGAAGGCCAATGTCAAGACCTATGTTCAAGCCTTAGACTCTTCATGTCGCTCGGTCTCTTCAAGGTCGGAGATCTCTGAATCCCCTTCTTCAACCACCACATGAAATTTGTCAATTTTCTTGTTGTACCTGTCCTTCCTGAGCGGGTGTAAGGTAGGGACCCCCATCATCAGGAGAAAATCAGGATAACATCTATATAGTGTCAGTTCATCTTGGAAACTCCCATATGCAATCAGGATTCTTGACCAGTCGCTCATTCCCAGGCTTTCTGCAATATGCGATGACTGACTTGATGTAGGACCTTCACATACTAAGTTGGAGTTGTTTAGCACGACAGTGCACAACAGTAATAAACAGCCATCAAAATATATAATACATGAAACTGGTTGGCTAGATTACGCAAAGGGACTTAGACCAGTTCAGGGTTCGAGCCATTCCCTCCTCAGTGTACCAACGTCGGCTCTTCTTCTTCGTCAACTTGTTGGTTTTCAACACGGTTCGTTGGACATGGGAAACAAAGGCATCCTGCACAGGTGGCTGATACATATGGCTTTCATGTCTTAGATGTTCTCCATGTAAGATACCCCTACGACAGTGTAAAACTGTGACATTCTGTGATAATAACACATCCTACTACCAGTCCTTGTCCCAGTCGCAAGACTCAAGAGCTTCTAAGAGGTCCTCCCGGTCCCTACCACAGTTGTTTTTCCACTTTAGGTGGAGATCCTCTGGCACCAGTAGCTTGCCTGAGGGTTTTCGCTCGCATACCCGCCTAAGGCGAGCACTCCGAGCAGCTTCCGAAGTATCACCAGAAGGTGCAGAAGGCACCACCGGTTTCTCGTGGCTCTTGTCAGGTTTGGCCTTGGCCTTGGCTGCAGTCTTCGGGGCTGTCTTTTGAAACTCCTCATGGCTACTCATAGGACCCGATGTCTCAGAAGCAAGTTTCTCCAGTTGCTTTTGAAGCTTTGAACTGGCCTGCAGCCAGCAATCATCTTGAAATAGTACTGTACATGTTGATTTAAGTTTTAAAAGCAACATTACTGTGAGAATTGTTTTTACCTACTATATCATTTGTGCATATATATAATATAGCTGAAAACCGCATGAACACCAAAAGCAAGAGTGCGAAACTACCATAAATATGCATAAATACTGCATACAGTTTGCCAACAAAATGAACTAAGACAATGGACATATGAGCCTCCACTACATAACCGTCAACGGTCATTAACAATCAGTGTCATGAGTAGTAATGAGTAGCCCAGCCTTCTTTAACTCAGCAATCTGCCTATCCTTGTCTGGATCAGGCAACTTGCTGCGGTGCCTCTTCAACTTGGCTGGGTTTCCCGAACCAGGCTCGGACTCCTGGTCTGGTTCCCTGCTTTTGCGGGCTGGAGTGGCAACGGGTCTGGGTTTCCTGGAAGTCAAGGAAGGTTCTTTGTCGCTCTTGTCCTTATCCTTTGATTTGGCTTTCTCCAATTCCACCTCTGTAGCCTCAAAAAGCACATATGATTGGAGTTTATGACCTTTGAATTGGTGGACAACACACATTCAAGTAAATGAGTTGCAAATCAGGAACCGGTTGAGTATCACTTTCAGCCTCAGGTAGGTTCAGGCATCGGGTCTCAACCTGTATATCCATGATCAAGGTACAGAAGATTAAAGATGGTAAATCACGATTTCTTTTTTTGCTACACATCACAAGTACTAGTAGGTTCAATATGTTTCAACTTAAAATGCATAAACCATAGCTGCTTGGGAACCATTGTCTTCTTCAGCACAGCAAGCTTCGCTTCATAGTCCTGCTGGTTTGTGAAGAGAATAGAATGGGATAAGTATCGAAAGTCATTGGTTCATATGAATGAGTCACCCTTCATATCATGTTGATGATGCTACCATTCACAATCTGAGGGAAACAGTCCTTGATTTGTGCTTCAAGTTCTTCATCGCTGTCATGTTCTTTCTTGGCCTTTACCAACTCTTTATGTCCATTTACCATATCCGAACAGCTCCACTGACGAGATGGAACCTTGCCCCTCTTTTCGGGCCCCGACATGCAGCCTGTCCCTGGCCAGGTTGCACTTTTCACCGCTGAGCCCACTGCAGAGGCTGCACCATGGAGCAGTTTGTTGGAAGAATGGACGGGGGATCTTGATAAAGTCTTTTGGTGCACTATGGGAGTCAAGTTTTAGAACCGAATCCCCTTAAAAACTTGTTTAAAACCATAGGATGCAAAAGGTGATACCGAACATCTTTAGATGCATCATCAATGTATTCCAATAAGATCTGAATATGGCTGACAATCTGTACAAGACATTTGCTGGAATGATTGAGATTCCATAATCACATGTAGGGAGAAAAACAATAAATCAATGATGGATTTATTCTTCAATTCCCCATTGGTTTTCTTAGCAATAATCCCTGAAAACATCATTCATGGGGAGTCAAAATCCATTATTTTGCCTATATATGGATTACGGGCAAATTACGTATAAATTACGTAATTTGTTACGCCTTTTCACGCCCCTTTTACGCTTTTTTACGCCCCTTTTACGGGTGGTACATTCGTTACGGGTTCGCTACGTAATAAATACATATTTTCTACGTAATTACGCATAATTACGCCATAATCCCATGAGATAGCAACATTTTCCAAAATCCATTGTTTTTCTTTAAGGGCAATTGAAAATATCTTGTAAAGCCATTCAGTGGTAAAGGAAAATAGACTCGTTCCTTTTGAGCCCCTTAGGTAGACCAGAACAGTTTGGGGGTCCCATTAAGAAAAGGTTATGCTCACCTTGGGCTTTGGGGTTCCCCATGATAAAAGTTGCGAAAGATCCACTCCTACAATGCACTGGACATCACTGGACCATATTTTTGCGACCGAATTGCAGTTTTGCTGCTTCTATCAAGCAGTCGGGTCCAGCTAATTTCTCACCAGCCACCTCCCATGCCATTACTCTATGGGATATTGGCACTTACCCAGTAGGAATATTCCCCAATAATGGATTTGCTTGGTAGCTGATTTTGCTTTGAAGTTGTTCAGATATGAAACTCATCATCCCATGATTAAAGTTATATGGGGATAGTGGTTGGAAATAAGGGCCTCCATTCGCCCAAGTCGAGGCCTTTTGAACCTCTTAAGTAGCAAAAAAGGTCAAGTAGACCTGCATCCTCCCACATGTCTACTGGCTCCCATTGAAGGAGAGAGAACAAGGTTGGGAGAGGGGTACTCATATCAACAAGTTCCGGTCGGAACGCTTCTCTCTGGGCGCAGAAGCGGGCATGGTATTTCGCCACCCGAAGTCCAAAGCGAGGTGGGTATGTCCTTGGCCGCAGGCAATGTGAGCAAAGATCACTAAAGAAGTTGAAGATGGCAGGTGCATTGGGAATGGAGGGTTGGGGAAGCCCTTCTTTGGTGTTCCTTATAGAAATTGGCCCAAAAGAATCAAAAGATTAAACATCCTGAGGCAATTCTTAAATAAGGGGCCAAACAGAAAACCATTGTCTAAGTTGAATCCAGGTCTCTGCGTTTGTTTCAGAAAGCGAGATCCGGCAAAGGACTTCTTTCCAGATGACTTAGACTTGTAGGTCTTGGAACTCTTGTATGCATGCTTGGACAAGGCTTCACGTGCCCGTTTCACCAAAGTACCCAAGTTGAAATTAGCAACAGTTCTTGAATTTGAATATGCAATGTGCCGCTTTGGTGTCAATCCACCATACATAGCCATCCACCAATAGGCTTCAAAAACCTTCCAGGGTCTTTTGGGGTGCAGTAAGGAACACTTTGAACCAAAGCCCAAATGGTTGATGATACAATCACCCTGTACTCTAATATGTGTTTTCATGAGACGCACAAAAATAAATCCAAAAAAATGTTGACTTGTCCCTTTAGGTAAAGCACCTTCGGCATCATGCGAAACACATGTCGCACCCTAGGGTGCCAAATCAACCTTGATGACCTTGGCTGTTCCAGTATCCATGCCCCAGCCATGGCACTTATTACCAGTAGAAGAGCGCAAATCCTTGGCTATCAGACCAATTGCCCAGGAAGGAAACATGATAGTGGACAAAAGATGGCACTGGTATTATGTTCATGCAGTGGTTTGTTCAATAAAGATCCCTGAAAAATGTTACATGTAGTCAGGCTACCGACTTGTCAGGAGATTTCCAATATCCACGAATTCAACTCCCATTTTCCCGAGAGGATTGAAAGGTGCTCTTTGGTGGGTTCCAGCCGACACAGTAACATAAGAACTGCAAACCAAGCCAATCAGGACCAGGAAGTTTTCGAAGCGACAGTTGAGTATGGTCAGCAAGGCTAGCCTCACATCCACCATGCAATAAGGTGAACCCCATCAAACAACTGAAATATGTGCTGTGTTGATCTATATAACACATGTTTTATGATCTAACCACAGGTCCCATTTGTATTCCAATTTGAGGCAACATAGGCGATGAGGTTCCTATAGTTTTAAAATAGCACCATCCCACAAATAATGTTCCTAAGCCAAACCTAGCAACCCAAAGCCGCTGTCGGTGCACAGATCCATACAGTTTTCATGCTTGGGGTCAACAGTCAACTTGTACTGGATGTCCATACTGGCAGTGGGCACACCTGAATTTCTGACACATTTGCTAGCCCACCCAGCACCAGCAAAGAGCTCCACGAACCCATAGGCCTGTGCATTGATGGCAGGGATGTACATGTTTACTTTGACACATATGATTTCATATATATGTAATACTGCTTTGCTCCTTTATGTACTGTTGTCAGGATCCATCACCCAACCACAGAACCACCAAGCACAACCCTTTTTAAGACTTATTGATGATGCTGCTTGGCAGGGGAAAACTGCAACAGAAGAAAGAGCAGCACCAGGCAGGGCAGGCCTCTGAAAAGACGGTGATGTCCCGGTTGGTTGAAAGCATGATGATGCATGCGAGCAGGTACTTCAGGGATCGCACCCCAAGCTAGATCCACATGGAAATTGAATGGGCAGTATTGATATCATACATTCTATGTTGCACCGTTGCCCTGTTATATATTAGAATATATTATATATATATATCCCCTGGTCATCCTGTATCTTCACAACTTGTAGTTTGGAGCATGGGTAGATTTAAAAATGCTTTCTGATTGGCCACAGTGTTGCCATACTCTAATGATATTGACTTAACTTCTCTAAAAGGTATTTCCATAATATAAAACATAATATAGTATAATATGGTTATCTTCATGGCTATTTCATGTTGGGGTAAATCTTAACATTATTATATGAATTGCATACTTTGGATAACATATACTGTACTAAAGAGCGCCACGGAAAGGGCCCCTGTCCTTTGGAGCTCGAAAAGAGTGTAAGCGCCGGAGAACCAAGTCTAACTTCCTAGACTTTTCAGGATCCATGGTGGCGCCCCCCCCGCCACAGACAAGAATTCGGACTTCACAAATGCCCAACTTGAGCAAAAAATATAGCAAACAAAAATCCATCAATGAAAATGAATGTCCATGCCAGCAGTAGAAACATCCCCCAATTGCAGCACTTTTGATTGAATGGGATATGCTGGGGATGGGTTAACTTATGGAATAATGATTACCAATCATTGGATTTTGTTCCATTTCCTGAATGAAAGACACCACCAACCGGGTGCACCAAAACATGCACAGGAGACTCAAGTCATTGGGACCTCGTCCTTCCGGAAACGCCCTTGGCCTTTCCATGGCTCAGGCAGCACCTTGGAGGCCGAGATGAAGAGCAGGCATGAGATGGACAAACAGGGAATGAGGGTTAAATGGGAGGACCCAAAAGAACACATATATATATATAACACATAAGAAAACATAAGCATATAATACGAAAACCTACCCACAGACCAACTTGTTTCCAATGGTGTGGTCAACAGAAATTTTAAGATAGCCCTGATTCATTGATAACTTGCCATGTTTTTTTTTGAGGTTATCAATGGGACGCCACTTTGGATTTCTCACGGTCGATGTCGCAGCAACTTCGCATGGTCACGGAGCTAGATTGGAGACATGTGGTCTGTACTCCAGGGTGGCCAATACCCCTTGAAGCCCAACCAAAGCAATGATCAATTGAAAATGGATTGAAACCACTAGGTTCAATGCAGTTTAATGTTTTGATGTATAGGCTTCATCCCAAACCACAGTGGGGCTACAGCTAGCACATGCGCAGACTTCATATTGAAGGCACCTGCTCCACAAACACCTGCTCGCATAAATCCCGACGGAACTTGAAGATTGTGGCCACCATGGCCGATTTTGGCATGCCGATAAGATTGAACCCAAAAAAGCATACTGCATCATACTGCCATGCCTTGTGAAAGTAAATCAACATATAGGCTTAGACCTATATATATGGCCTGCTGGGCTCATGAAAAATATGATGCTTCCATTGGGTTTGAAGTGGCAGCCACGGGTGAGAAAATCAGTCGCTGTCACACTTGAGCTGAGCCAGGTAAGCCTCGGCTACGTCGAAGGCCATTTCGTTGAGATCATCCAGCGCATAATTGATATCAGCCCACTGCTCAGTGGCAAAGTTCCAGAACATGTCCTGGGGATGGCAGGCAAATCCTGTCAGAGAGTGGTGGTGAAATCATATTGATGGGTTCGTTCATGTTTACATATGCCCTTTTGAAGTCGAAGTTTGGGATTGGATTTTACCGATGATCTGATACCTTTTTGGAAACACTAAGATATTCTATGCAAAAAGTGTGATGCAATGTTGAAAACAAAGTTGTCGCATATCCTAAACCATTGAAGCTACACAAATGGGGAAGGGTGTGACAAACTAAGGTAACTAAGGGAGCCATTTTGAACTAAGTGAAATCCTCGTGGGCCGAGTAAGTCGTCAGGTAAGGCTTGATACGCCCTTCAAAAATATCCCTCAAAGCCGTCCACTTGGCCTTTCCATTGATAGACTTGGGGCAATACCTCCTGGCAAAGCAAGCTGGTCTGGTCTTTGGCTTCCCTTCCTCATCTGTACCTCTCTTGGTTCTTCCCGCCCTTGCACGTTCATGTCCTTCCTCCCCATCCTCAGTTGCTCGTCTCTTGTTGGTCTTCTCTGGAACCTTCTTGCCTGGATCCTCAGTGTCCGCCGTCTTCTTCTTCTTCTTTTCTTCCTCAGCCTTTTCTGGCTTCTTACCTCGCCCCTTTGGCTTGGCCTCTGCACTGCCACCAGTCTCTAGGTGGTTGGCTTTGACATGTTTTGCTTTCTTCGTCTTGGCACCATTGCCTTCATGCTCATCCGGCTTCTTCTCAGTCTCTTCATCTTCCTCTGGGTTCTTCGCTGTGGCTTTCTTACTCTTTTTCTCCTCAACTTTTGGTACCTTTGGGATCTTGCTCTGCTCCTTCCCTTTCTTTGGCTTGCAAGGCTCCTCATTTTCTGCAACTTCTTCCTTGGGCTTCCTTGTCCTCGTCTTCTTAGTCTCTCGGGCTGGTGTCTCTTCCGATGGGGTCTTCTTCATCTTTTGGTCTTCAGTTCCAAGGCGCGTCTCATCAGTCTTCTTTGCAACAGCCTTTCCCTTCTTCTTGGTACCTTCTTGATCCTGACCATCCTTTGCCAATCCTTGTTCAACTTGATTCTTCTTGCCTTCATGGCATTCCTCCTGCTGGGCCCAATCCTCCCAATCCTCTTCCCATTCCTGGTCCCAAGCTGCTTGACCATCCTGGCATGCCTTTGAACCCTTCTCCCACTGCGTTCCTGAATCCTCTGCCCAATCCTCCTCCCAGTAGGCTTCCCAATCACCCTTCAGATTCTGTGCTTCAACCTTTTTGGTGCGATCTTCAGATGTATTTCCCGGATGGACCTGCTGGTCTCCAGTGCTTGCAGTCTTTTTGCCATGGTCTGTCTTTGCCTTTTTTGGCTCCTTGGTGAATTTCTCGTCTTCTGTCTCAAGCTTCTCATTCTTTGCAGCTGTCTTCTTTGGGGCTGACTTTGCACCTTTGTCGTTCTTCTCAGCTCCCTTTCTGTCTACAATCTTCTGCTCCAGGTCTAAGGGATTCTTCTCTCCTTCCTCACCTTCCATCCCTTCAATCTTTTTGTCTTCATCTGCATCATTCTTCTGGGGGGGTGCTGGTGCTTTCTTCTTTCTCTGCGAGGAATCCTTTGGCATGTCCTCTTTACTGAGTTTCCTCTTGTTGGCTGTGCGCGGGTCCTCATGGCTACTGCTGGGTTTTGCATCCATCTCCTCATCATCGTCATCTCCACCTTTGCCTTCCATTTCTCCTTTCTCTGCTTCATCACCGGGAACGACATCCTTTCCACAAGCTGTCATGGGTTTGGCTGTCTTGGTGCTTCCTCTTCCTCGACCTCTCCCTTTGCCTCCCCTGCCCTTTCCTCGTCCCTTCGGACCCCCCTTCTCAGCCTGTGCTTCTGCTTCTTCTTCCTCCTCCAAGCCCTTCTTTAACCCAATCTGCTCTCGGCGGGTAACCTCAGCCAAGTAAAAGGCAGCAGTTCTTTGGGAATAGTGTGGAACAAAAATATCAGTGCTGCATTTTCTGTGGTTTTTCAAGAACTGGATAAAATTGGCCCAAAGTACATCAATGTAAATAAACCTGGCTATATGGTGAAGTCTTCTATTTCAAAATCAACCTAGCAACTACGGGAGCTTTGGGTGGCGAAGCTAAAACGGGTTCATCTTCATCAAATTGATCAGCAAGATCATCCATAAGAGGGTGGATCTGGGTGTCCATATTGTCCGTGCCATACGGGAGGGAGTCCTCGATTATGATCGTCTTGTCGATGCTCATGGCTTTGCTGGCTGTGGTGGTGGTCAACGATTCTCTTGCCCTCCTTAAGCGGGATAAGCAGAAGGCCATAAAGGAAACCCATGTGGGCAGATTGTTGTTTTGAAACAAGTGTTGCTTAGCAAATGTCCCAAATGATAGGTCCTATATAACTAAAAGATCGGTTACCATGTATAGTGTTTTTGTTTTTTTTTTAAAAAAACTATAACATCAGACAACGAATGAAAACACCAGAAATCCTTATTGTAACTCAACCAAAATTCTTTGCCGTCAGTTCCTTCTTGGCTTGCCAAATCTTTTTTTGCAGGGCATCGATTTGATCACTCATTGAATTGGGGTCCGATGTGCTCTCTTCCTGAATGGTTTTCAAGTCTTCCTCTTCTTGGATTGTTCCTCCATTGCCATCACTGGGGTTCTCATCATCTAAGGGATTCTTGCGTGATTTCTCCGGGAGTTCATCATCCGTGGCAAATGGGTTGGTATGCGCACGAAAGAACTGGTTTAAATCCCCATCCTCAGCTGGAACCGTGTCAGTGGACTCTGCCTTACTATCCTGGGACTCTGAGCCTTCATCTTCATCATCAGAAACTTCTATCTCCTCGTCCTCCTGATTTGGGTCATTTTCTGAACCGGCTTCTTCTTCTTCTTCACTCTCCACTGGATGCTCCTACCCGGGTTTCAACACGAAATTGTCCTAAAGAAAAATCAATTCTGATGTAATCTGTTAATGCCCCTGTAAGGATGCTGCTGCCCCATTAGAGTCTTGTATATCTCCATTGGAATGGGACATTATATAACAGGGATGAATAACAAAGCTGGGGCAAGCTGCAATATAAGTTTGTCACACCCTTCCCTCCTCATTGGGGTCAAAGACCAGCGCCATCAGTTTGCGGAAATTCCTGGATCGACAAACCTGTTGGCGTTGCAATTTCTTCTTGATGAGGACCAAGAATGATTTGATCTTCTTAGCCTCCTTCTTCAAGTCTTTGCTAGAGGGAACCGGTTGCTCCATGATGGTGAAGAGAAGTTTCATCCTGGGATAGTAACATACTGGGTGGTCCATGAGGTTCTGGGAATGTTTAATATGATTGTGTTTGGTTCCATTTTAAAACATATTATATATAAATATTTTGATTCTTATGTGGCATGATGATTAGTATAATGATTTGGCAAAAACAAAAGGCTGAATTGGTGAAGTCTAGTGTCTGTTTTTGGATCTGGGGCATGAGATGCATACCAACCTCCCCATTGCTGTCAACAAGGCGAATGGCCAGTGGTTTGAGAACATGGAAATTGCGATCAGCGTTCTTGATGTTCACCTTCTGGGTCGTCACATCATCCCAGTCTAAGATGCACTTCGAACGCCGAACATGGTCCCTGATCTCTTCAGAACATTCCCAATCCCTTGAAAGATAGGCAAGGCTAGGCATCGCCATGGTTGGCAACAGGCAAGACCCAACTGGCCTCCTTAATCCCAAATGCTACCCAGGTATGTGGTTGACCATCATGTTCCCAGACCCTGGCTCACCCTGTTCCACTGGCGTGTGGTCCCTACGTGCTGCTGAGGTTTGCACCTTCTGTTTCACAAAGAGCTCGACATTGGTGCCAGCTGGTCTAAAAATGTCTGCGGGTTGACTCAGCTTAGCGTGGCAGAGGCTCTTGGACTTGATCACTATGGGATATAGGATCCATCGAACAGATTATATTAATATATTAGAGGTTAGATGATTCTGGAAATGGGTTTACCACCCTAGAGGAAAGTATTGGCACCCAAGATATTACATGATGAACCCCAGGAATAGATCATATCAGGATTGTTACAGTTGGCCATTTTCAAAACATAACCCTTTTCCAAATTACGCTACTTTTAGTTAAAAGACAGTCTTTTACACAAAGGACCTGATTTGTTGGAAGGCATCTCAAAAGGAAGCACACCTGGGACCTAGGTATATATATATATATATGTGTGTGTGTGTGTCTGCGATGATCATGTCCTTCATCTTTCGCTTCAAGTAGACAGAAAGCGAGCTTCCTGCTTAAAAAAGAATCGGAGGGAAAAAGGATGGCTGTTTATGTCGCTTTGGAGTCCTTTGCAACAATTAAATAGAACTGCTGCATAGGGCTGACACTGTCACTTCTTGGTCTGCTTTTTTCTTTTGGTCGTAAGCAAACAGAGGCTTAAAAAAAAACGTTGGACACAGTTCCTGTATGAAAAAAATGGCCAAGGGTGGAACTGTCTTTTTACACATTGAAGGGTTCGCAACGACTCGACATAGGCTGCCGGTTTTGTTTCTTTCATCTTTCACATTTCCGTTTCGGTAGAAAAATCTAGAATAAACAGTTGGACGAACTTTCCCTTCAGAATACTGAGACCGGTTTACTCATTCTTGATAATGTGTGAGTGGTTTGCAACAAGTGAACACAAGTGAACATTGATGCTGCTTTGGGCTGCAATTTTCCTTTCTTCTATCTCCTATTATGTTTTGTCCTCACAAGGAGACAACATTTGGGATAAAGCATTGGGCAAAGTCCCCAAATATCTCATCACGGCCAAACAGTGGGACGTCCTCAGGTTTCATCGATCTTGGAAAAAAATGTCGCTGCTGGGTTGCCCCACCAAATCAAACAAACTCCAGATTAAAATCAAGCAAAGTTGTCATTGAGGGAATTCCTTCTGCAGCACCACTGATCCTTCGCATGTTTTCGATTTGAGGCAAGATCTCGTTTTCATCCCAAAGTATCAATCAACGGAAAACAGGTCACATTTTTTACACATCTTCATGCTCTGCAAACAAATGGAAACAATGGCATACAATGGCAGCCCTTTGCCTTGCTATCTTTCCCTTATCTGAATCGCAGAACTCGTTCAAGTTCACTTCAGAATCTTCAGTTTTCGGCGGGATAGAAACCAACGACCTTTGAAAAGCTCGGGGTTTCTTGACGTTTCTTGCTTTGTGGAGTCGGGAACTGGCGACCTTTCCGCGGAGGACAAACACTGGACAGTTGTCGAGACCAAAGATTTGATGCATGTTAATCAAAACTCTGAGCAAATGAAACAAAACGAAATGAACATCCCAGCAGTCCCAGCACATAAACTTCCCTTGAGTTTCCTTCCTACGCGAATGAACACTAGATGATTTCCCATGATTTCTCAATGAAAAGGCCTCAGGGTTAGAAAAAAAGAAATAGGGACGGATGGTCAAAGCACGTCAAAGCTGAATCCTCCCCTGCGAAGATTGCAATTTACAGGCAGGCCCGTCTCGTATAAAATCTCACTTCCACATAAACTGGTAGTGATTGATAGCGTTCCCTGAACATCTCAAGTATTCTCAAGTGTAAAGAGTTATTTATCCAAACAAATACCACTAAAGAGTCAAAATGAGTCAAGTCAAAGCTCAGTGAAATTAATTAAGTCATATTAAAAAATATTAAATCATAATAAATCCTTCTGTGGCGCCGGCGTCTTGTTGTGGAGTAGACTTGGCCAAGGGTCAAATCCACACCATCTGCATTGGCCGGGTCAGACTTTCGGTAGCGATAGCGTTGAAAGCGCAAATTCCTTCCCAAGCGCATCACGAAGTTCTCTATGCCATCGTGGCTGCGCCTCCTGAAAAACAGTGAAAAACAACATGAACCACACATCATCATAATCAATACATATCAATACCAACACCAACATCACTATCATCGTCACCATCACCAACACCATCACCATTACCATCGCCATCATCGCCATCATCATCATCATCAACAACAACAACATCATCAACATCAACATCAAAAGCATCATGTTAGATTATCATCATGAGGAACGCGATGCCAATCATTTTTCTCAGTGCTTTGCCTTGCACATGTGTGAGTCTTCACAAAGCACAGTGCCAAACACTTCAGAGACACCAAGCATCACGATGCCAACAACTGCTGCAACATCCCAATGTTCCGACAACTTTCCCACAACTTTCTGACAACCATCTGGATCATTGGGTGGGCCAGATCTCGAGGAAGTCCCGCCTCAAGGAAATCAGCACTGAGCCATCTGGAGCCAAGATCTTCTCGAGGACCTCTACAAGCTGCTCCCAGGTCTCACCATACGCAGGTTCGCAAACACAATCCGAACAAATCACCTCACGGCATCGCAGCGTCACAGCGTTTTGACATCTCTGAGAATCTCTGACAATCTCTGAGTCTCTGATCATATCTGGAGTCTCATCTGACCTTACCTGTCAATGCTGTCTGAACTCCTGTCAAAACATTAAAGACATTAAGTCAGAACATCGAGTGTCCTTATCTTTTCGTTACGAGCTCATTCCAAATTGGCAAATGGCCAGCCTTTTCCATCCATTTGCCGCTGTCACACGGCATTAAAGTCAAAGGCGGAAAAATCCATTTTGTACGGCTACGACTCACACAAAGAGGGTGTGAAACACCCTTTCTAAAAATGGAGGGAACCCTCAACAAACAGTTGATCAATACTGATCAACAAATTCTATTCTATAAAACTGAAGGGATCGAAACGTCTTCCAAAATCTTTCAAATCAAAAATCTTGGGCTGAAAATGGCTTGAGTCCTCAAGCTTCGCCTTGCCACATTGCCACCTGTGAAAATAAAATAATATAAATAGCTCTGACCAACCTCGTTGCCTCGTTGGCGCCTGAAATCTGGATACATCTGGGCTATCCATTGGCCCATTGGCTATCCCAGGCGTCCCGACCAAATCGGCCAGCTTTGGGAAGCCCTCGGGTCGGACTATCGTCCCAGGCAACATGATGAAGTCGTCCTGGGCGCTGGCACAAGGCGAAAAAACAACAAGGGAATCCCCGCACTTCCTCTGGATCAATTTTCCAAGATTTGAACTTGTTCACAAAAGTATGTAGCAAAAATCCATGGTAAGAACTTTATCAGTGCACGTGATATCTCGTGATCGGTTTCCTGATATCTTGCCATTGCAGCCTTGTTTCGGATCGCAGTTTGGGCTGTTCTGGAACAACCTTGCTATGTTCAAGCTGAAGGGCTTCAGCTGCATCCTGCAGTCATCATTGCGGCAAACTACAAAGACAATAAACATTACAAACACCAATGTATACAGATTATACAGTATCAAGTAGTATCATTCAAACAGTACGAGCATATCACAAATACATAGAAATAATGCACTATATGAGACTGAATGACTGCATCTGACAGTTCCACAACTTTACAAAACGTGCATCCGCTGGTCCCAACATATCAAAGCATGACAAAACGACGTTCTGTTTAAACAGTTTTTTTGGCAAATGTTTTGACGTGTTCAAGATGTTTGGCTCCATGTCTTGACATCGACCCATTTTGACCGTTTCTCTGACCTCCAGCTCATCCGCTCGACTCATGAGTTTCAGCGCTTCATCACCGTTCCAGCGCAAAGATGTGACGATCAGCGAACCGTTGCCCATGTCTTTGCCTTGCGCCTAGCCACATCTGATGAATGCGTGGACCCTGATGGATGACAAACCTGTATCATGCATCTCAGTGTAGTCGTAATACATATATTTGCATGTTATAGACGATAATAACCATGATGTGACATAATTACATATATATATATGATAATGTTATAATGATATAATATATCATATTATATTATAATGTTATAAAATGATGTATGTCACATTGTGCTTTGGAAATGTCTGTCCCCGGCCTTGCGCCGTGGCGGGCGCAGCTCGGTTTTGATGAGAAGTGGCTTGATGCCATTGGGCCGCACGAGCTGAACCCACCCTTCTTTTGGACCAGTCCCAGTCATCCGACGATAATACATCAAATTCCTAGGCAACGGAGCCCCAGGGTACAGAAAACATGGGAAAGCTCAAGACCGGAACTCTCTGGGATATTCTCAGACACAGATTCACTCCATATTGGCCGTTGAGTTGTTTGAGTCTGACATGTGGTACTACATCACGTTGCAATACGTTCTGACTGGCAGTAGGACTTTCAGACAAGATGCATGTCTTGCTTCAGTTCCAACTCCTCCACCAAAGCACCTTGTGACAAGCGCTCCTTCTCTATCTTGCCACCACGCTCCTCACATGCTTCACGGATCAATCATCGATATTCATGAATAACTCTGAATAACCATCATGTACGACCTCTGAACATCGCTCGAGCAAGCAATGATATACAACAATACACAACAATTGATGTAGAACAATATAACACATAATTCATTATAAATTATAATAGTATATTATAATTTATATATTATATATTATATGTTATAAACGTATTTTGGATAAGTAAATTGTGATTTTTCTTGTGAGGAACTGCGCAATTAATAAATCGGTCGCAAATATCTCATGTCAAAAACATTCTGCTCCGGGTCTCCTTGCTCACAGGCACACCTGCAGCGTGTTTGCAGGGACCAGGTCAGGCGCGAGAATCTATGTAGTAGTTCAGCGCAGTATAAATATGACTAAATAATGTATACATATGTATAAGATATGTATAAAATATTTAAATATGAATTAAATATGTATGTTTAAGTTAAAACAAGTTAAATATGTATCATGACACGTCATGACAAGAAAAGCCCACACCTTCTGAGCCGCCACCTACAACTCTCCAAATCTTTTGAGGCCATCCGTTGGCAGCGCCATTCTTTTCCAAGTCCTCACCGTTGGATGGATCTGTGGTTGGAATTTGTTGGAAGTCTGACTTTGCCAAGAGATGCCAAGAGCAAATACTTATAATCTTACAATATCTTACAATAACCAATCAATACCCATCATCAACCAGATTTATGCTTGTTAATCTTTCAGTGGATGCCCAGGTTCATGGAAGAAATCATTGCATTTGATCGACTTCAGCACTCTGTGCACAGGACTTGCTTGGAAAATTGGGCTGCTTTCCAGATGTTTGTTACAACCAATGTTTGCCTTGCAACCAGATCAACCAGGTCCTGCAAAGCAGATGGAAGATCCGTGGCCAGAACTCGGGCACCCATCGATGCACAAACGAGTGCCGGCAGACCAACGCCGCAGCCAAGCTCCACAACTCGTTTGCCACTCCTCTCGTCTTGCGACTCTGCCAAAAAAGCAAAACATATTCAAAAATATTCAAAACATATCAGTTCTCTTCAGGCTGCATTCAGAAAGGCCGTTGGAAAAACAATGAAAAACAAAACCGTGACACGAAAGACTTAGTCACCCCCATCCCTATTGACCTTTTGACAAGGCACGAGTCGTTCTGACAAAACTGAGTTCGTAAATTGCGATGCAGTGAATTGTAGTGATATTAATTCGATCCTTATCAAATTCCCTTGATGTCCCTTGAGTCAACTTGATTTGGAACTTGTGAGTGGATGTTCCAAATGTTTAAAACATCTAGGCCATCTAGGCTCCCAAAATTTGAAAAGCCTCCTCTCTTCACCTCACGATTTTCCAGCAGTTAGAATGTCTTGGGAGTCCCATCATGTCCCATCCCGAAGTTGCAGCTCCCTGAAACCTTCCGTAAACCGTAAACCGTCCTCAGGAGCTGGCGATGCACTTCCATGACATAGTCGCAAATAGCAACCATGGGACCCCAATCCTGCCATTTCAACTGTTAAGGCTGCAACACAGCGGGCCACTATGGGCCACTGTTCTGTCCACCAAAAAGAGAATGTGTTAATGTCTGGGGATCGGTCCGCAAGAGACAATGAGAATTTAATAGAATTTATATTTTGAAGTGAAGGTAGCAGATTTTTGTTTAGTATTTGGCATTTAGACTCATTTAGCAGTTGAAGGAAGGCCCTGCTTTTGTAGCCTAATGACCACCATTGTGTGCTTTCCACAGCAGCGAAAGGGTGAGGTCTTCAGCCAAAGTCAAAGTTTCGGAAGGAATCCAAGGTTTCTAAAGGTTTCAAAACCAGGTTGATATGTCGCCAAATTTCCTTGTTCAATATATCAACAACTTTTGAATTCCTTCAAGGGGCAGCCCGCACAGCCTCAACACCCCAATATGTTTATAAGATTTTATAAGTTTGTGCGTTTTGGATCGTTTTTAGCGCAAATTCACAGTGTAATGTCATGTAAATCTCTGTCCGAGAAGGAGGAGCCATAGGGAAGCTGACGAACAAGTTGCAGGGTCCGTTGTGCAATGGGTATCTCGCAAAGGAAGACTGGGGCTCCATCATCGGCTCTATCAGCTTCACCTGGAACCAGGTTTTGTTTCGGTATGTTTCACTTCAATCTCTGGATCAAACGTGATGAGACATCATGAGATATCAGTTTTTTTTTAGAACTATAAAGAGTATTGAACTATATTGAACTGTCAATCAAAGTTATTGACCTGTCAATGAAAGTCATCTTGTAACATCTTGTAACATATCATCTTATATCATCATTTGGCAACAGCATTTGCCATGCGTCCTGCGCCTGGTTCATCCCATCGGAAAAAAAGATGGTGTGACGGGCTGGTCGTGGATGGCACTATGAGCTTCCCGTTCTTGTCACGTTCGGGTCCTTTCTTGTTGCCCTCCAGCTCCAGCCTCACAGACCTCAACCGAATTCAAACTTCACTTGGCAAAGTTTCAAGGGCAATTGGAAATTCATGTAAATTCCATATCCTCCATCAGTTCGAACAGTCGATCGATGATTTTCTTTTCATATCTTTTAAATGTCTCGGCATTTCCAAGATGCAAAAGTGAAACCACGAGCCTCTGTGACATAGGTCAGCTGTGTGGCAGCATCTCCAGCGTTCGATCATGAGAGCGACGAGACATAAATCTTCAGGAACGAATCAATGGTGGATGAATGGATGATAAGTGGATAATGAGTGGATAATGAGTGGATAATTGCTCCGGTTGTTGTCCCTCAATTTGGATCAATTTGGATCCTTCGTAGCGACTTCTGTGCATTCCAGCTGGATAGTGCTTGACACCCAAATCAGTCAAGTCAAGATGTCTACTGTTAAGTTTAGATCAGGGGCCTTGAGCATGGGATACCACTGCAAGCGACAAGCACAAGATTTTGTTTCAAGTTGCTTGCAATCCACATCTCATGATTAGTGTCTAGATGATCAGCTTGCACAGTTGTGATGATGGCTGTCGTCCAAACTCTTTTCAACTTCCCCTGGCATGAACAGATCGTCAAGATCTCTTAACCGCTTATCCAAGGCTTGAGGATTACCTTTGCAAACGCAAGGGAATCCTGCAGTCAAGCGACTTTTGCAGCCAGGGAACCAAATGAAGCAGTCTGTTTTCATGACGCACTCTCACCTTTTTACTTGGCAGGTCTGAAAGACCAACGTTCCCTTCAGGCTGGTTGACCCCACTTGCCAGCTTCTGAAGTCTTGGCTGCATCCGAATACCACCAAGAAGTACAAACTCATACAAACTCTATGCAACTTCTAAATTGAAACACCATGTCACACCTGAACCGCATGAGATACTCATGGCCTTCTGCAGGAAGACTCTTCAGCAGCTGCCAATTACCCCTATGAATTAACGAAAAACTGCTGCCTGACAGCTAAACATGTGTGCCCTCAGAGGCCCTCTCGCATCCTCTCGCCCTGTCTGGACATGTCTGGACCTGGCGAGTCCTTGTTTGACAAAGAGATCAAGAGGATTAAACCCGATTAAACCATTTGTGGCTCCGACAAAATGAGAACAAAATGAGACAAACTGAGACAAAATGTTCAACTGTTTAAGATGTTTGACAGATGCCTCCTCGGCGCACACCCCCTATAGCTGTCTGAGCCAAGCTCTCTTAGGCACTTTTAATCAAACGAGAACAGCCGAACAGCACAGGATAGCAATCAGATTTGCAGCGCAAACCGACCTTGGACATATCATGTCATCATCTGACAGCTCGATGCAAAAATGAGTTCCAGACTCCAGACACTGTGAGGACTACGGGTTGCCAAAGACTTGTTTAGGAGTCTGGCGTCGTGAAGGCATTTCCAGCGAGATCACCAAGCAACTTTTCAGGGAAGTCAATGTCCTTCAGATCCTGTGAAATTGCTGGCATAAAACACGCTGTGAAATCTGCGAACACGAGCAGCATTTCGTTTTGGAAGTTCTCACAGTCTGCTGGCTGCTGACAATGTCTTCCACACTGCCGCATATGGTTGCATACTGCCACTTCGCTGACAGTTTCTGCGCATTCTTCGTTTTGGCGCTGTGATGTGTGTGTGTGTGAGTGTTTGAGTGTGTGTGTGTGTACTTCACTTAGGGTTCTAACATGTTCTAATGCTAACTAACATGCTCTAAGGGCAGAAATCCAACAAGCCTGCACCCAACAAGCGCACTGCCTCCGCAAAAATGCCCTGCAGAGCCAACTTCTCAATGCCGAGAACCCATCGGTGCCGGCTTGAGTGCCACAGCATGCCTGACGTCGGAACACTCGGTGGAACTATGTCTAACTATGCACAGTGTAAGTATGTGTAGTACTTCCCTGCAGAAACAAAAGCAGACCTGAACATCTTGTCATTTCAGTGATCAAATCATCTTTCTTTGGTGTAGACTACCTCTGGAGCTCTTCAAAGGTCAGGAGCAACTGCTAAGGGCACAGTTTTTGACTTTGTCGGAGTAATCAAACTCACTGCGAGCCTACTGTCTACCTTTCTGTCGGTGACAGAAGGCAGCCAGCGAATCTGTCGGTGGGACTGACTACAGCTAGTGTTTCGGCTCACCCAGTATTTCTGCAACTTCTGAAACGCCAAAAAATTCACTGCCCTTGATCTGGGCAAGAGACAGACCTTCTCATACCAGATAGGCTAATCACATTGCCACAAGTTTCCTCCAGCTTAACCATTTTGGATCTGTGGAATCGCTAGATTTCATACGGCCTTCAGTGCTTCTCTATTCAATTTTTTTTCGTTCTGCATTTTGGGTCCTTTGGTGTTCGACTTTGACTGCAACATTGTAGACTTCCCTAAGAGTGCGTTCTTTGTGCCTAGGTGATCCAACAATTCAAAATTCAGGGAATCCGTCGTTCGTTTCCATTTCGTTTCCATATGTTCCGTTCATTGTCGTGTCATGTCGTGTCTCCACTTCCTTGGCCGAGTTCCTTTGGTTCACCATTTTGGGTTGACAAAAATCGAAAGCTGGGGAAACTCAGGACTCCAGGCAAACATTGCTTGCCACGAAGCATGCGCACTGGACCGCACTGGCACTGTACACGCTGTACAAACAGCTCCACCTCATGGCAGAGCCTGGCAGAATAGCGAAAATATGCGAAAATTAATCTTCGACGATCTTCATGTCTTCGTTCACAGGGACAATTTCCTCTCTGCAATGTATTTGCGCCCAGGTTCTTTCAAGGGCCTTTATCGCAGTTTATTGCTCAGAATTGAACCGGCTTCAATATCAGCCCGTGAATGACGTTGTTGGTACCTTAGATTGCAAGCAAGAGCCTTCCAAGCAAAACCTAACGTAGCAAAACAAGATGTCAAAGCTGGACGGTACATTTCAGGAAAGGGCAAATTATGCTGGAATATTCAAACTGTTTTTCTTGTATGAGAGCATTGCTATTCAAATGCTAGGAACCTGAGTCTATATTCCAGAAATATGCAAGCTTGCGCATGTCAGTGATTTTAGGCAAAGGTAGTGTAGGTTACAGATCCCAAGCAGTTTGCACACGTAGCAACTCTTCACAGCCTTCAGATCTGAACCATGCCACAATCCTACCAGCCTTTGTCGTCCAAGTTTCTCCTGCATTGCTTCCTGTAAAGCTCTGGTGATAATCGGGGTCTTCATGACGACAAATGCAAAGGAACCGATGGACGCTGCATTTAGTTCCAGCACAACTTGTTTGTATGCAGCAGGATGAATCCTTAAACAAAGCACCACGCTTGCACAACCTCCTCTCAGATGAGTTTGAAAAAACCCAAGAATAACATATGGTTGCCGTAACATATTTCTCCATCAGTAAACCCACAAGCACGGGAGGGCCACGGCAGTAGAGAGAGAGAGAGAGAGAGTGGGTGGGTGAGTGAGTGAGTGGGTGAGTGCTTGGATATGTAAAGCATTGTAAAGCTGACAATACTCGTTCCTATAGCATCCTGTGATTAAGTCGTTTTGTCACTTTGTCATTTCTGTAAGTGTAAATTATTGCCGTTTCTTCTTCACACACCTGTCATGCAACCATTGCATCTATTCTCGCATCTATTGCAACTCTATCTCACCTGAAGGCTCGTTGGCTTTAGATGTGTTCTTGTCAAATGATGGCGATGATCCGATGGGTTTAGCTGCCTGCTGCCAAATCTTCCAACAACGCGATGGCACAAAAGTAAGTAATGATATGGTTCACGAATGTTCATTATATTTCATTATGATCCTATGATATCCTATGATATCCTATGACTTCAAACGGATTGAAACTCTATCACACTGTTTGCACAGTGTCTGCACACTTTGGCATTCGCATCCATTCGCGTGGTTGAGGCCAGGCTCCTCTTCGCATCAATCAGCACGCATATGCCCAAGATGAAAACGAGCCCCACGCGCGTGATGGCCCAAAACATCATTGACAGCACCTGCATCCAAAGCCTGAAGGGACAGAACAATACAGAACGATACAGAACGGCCCCAGGTGTTCAACGTGCAAAAATGTACAAAACACATTGCAGCTGTGATACATCGCAGAATTTGTGGACGTTTCATGACGTTTCCTCTGAGCCCGGGGCCTCTGTAAGACCGACAGCTTCAAGCTCGGCGTCTGTAAGGCATTCGCAATGCCAAGACAAATTGCACTCGAGAAGTGAAAGACAAATTGCAGCATCTTCCCATAGATGGAGCTAGGAATACCATACCTAAGGCCCAACGATGCACAAAAAAATGTAGAAAATCAGTGAAAAACGTGCAACAATCTTGGATTGAATTCATTCAACGTCTTGAAGGTTCTGTCTAAACTGTCCTGTGGGCGCATGGATCTTTTTCAAAAGCTTGGATCATTCTGTCAACGTGACTTCTCAGACCTATAGAGACCTATAGAGACCTATAGAGACCTATAGAGACCTATAGAGACCTATAGAGACCTATAGATTTTCACATGTGTCGTGTTACTTTTAGGTGTGTCAAAGCCTGAAGCTTCTGCGAGTTGCATCAATGCGTGACAATAGGCGCAGGAGATGGTGTGGTGCACCAGCAAAGGCTTCAGCTGCCAATGGGTAAACGATGTGCCTTTGGACGCAACGTGAAATTGATGAGATTGGCGTGCCACAAGAAAGAGAAATGATGAAAAATGTCTGCAGTGACACCAGCGAAAACAAGGAACGATAAGGAACACACGCAGTAAAAAAAAACGGGGCTACAGGTTCTGAAATCATTTGGTGCAAATCTTTGGCATCGCCAGAGTCAAGTATAGTCAAGTCCTCTCAAAGTCTCAAATCTTCTGAATTACGTGCAACATCGGTTCAACATCGTGCAGTGGCAAGTCTGGGCACAAGACCTGTGAACAGCAGCAAGAGGACATCGATGGTGCAATACGCTGGCTCCGCAAGCGTGGCCAAGTGGTAGAGAGTGTCATCCAAACTGCAACGATTTGTCCACGGAAGGAAAATAGCAGAGTCAATTTATGTCACTGTTATTCTGGGCCTTTCGAACTGACAGAAAAACATCCCAAAGTTCCCATCAATTGAAACAACAGGAATAGACAGGGCTTTTGTGCCTGCCGTTTCTGGTCTGTGATTGAGGAGTCTTGAGGAAGTTCACGCCTTGTGATACAAATCGTTGCTGCGAAGCATGTGCAGAGCACACAGTGGTAAAGTACCTCTCGAAAGCCAATAGATAAGAGAAGCGTGTGGAAAGCGTGTGGTTGGTCTCTAAAAAATCCTACGAGAGCACTTTGATATACTTCGATTGTTCTTGAAGTCCAATCGACTGCAATGATTTAGTCTCAGGATGTCTCAGGTCTAAAGCAGTAAATCTTATCACATTGAGCTTGAACTGCCCTTTTTGACAAACCTTGAAAGTTGATGAGTAGTAAATGACAATAAGTGTAAGAAATGCAAACACCATCAGTTAAAACATGTACCAATGCATCAACGCTTGAGATGATTTCTGGCCACGGGCCAAGGCACCTGCGCGGCAAAGCCATAGTATTTGTCAATATCAAACCCTTCCTTCAGGGCAACCCACTGCAACTCACATCCAAAATCATCAAAAGCATTTGCATTTATTTGCTCTGCCTTAGGCATCATATCTGAAAATAGCTCAAAACATCAAGTCAGGTATGGGATAATTTGAAACATATTGAACAAATATGAACGATGACACACTTAGAACGTTGATGAAAATCAAACCGCCTGCTGACCTCAAATTGATGGCGATCAATAATCCGTGGGATGATGCAATGCTTGAGCGCGAGCATGACACCACTCATGTTTAGCACCAGTATCACAAAGCTGCGAATGCCAAGTAGGGGCCGACCCGCACAGACTTTGCACACCTGCGTCGGATGTCAACGAGTTACCGCTCAGTGGGACAAAAGGGACGTAGCTTTACGTAACATAATGTCATATCTGACGCATCATGACGCATCATGACGCATCATGACGCATCATGACGCATCATGACGCATCATGACGCATCGTGACGGTCTCAAAATGGGACAACAATGGCGGAGAACAGATCTATCAGCTTCAGCTTGCATCCGTTACCACTTGAAGGCACACCTTGTGAAGGTGGTTTGGTGCAACATTTGACACCTTTGAGGTAGGCCACCTGAGAGCAATGAGTGCTTGGCAAATTTGGCAAGCTCCAAGATGCCGCAAGCTAAGCAACGGTTCCTTCATGTTGTTCCTTCATGTTCCTAGCATTACCTTGCGCATCAAAACAATGTCTGTTCATGCTGAACACATGTCTGCTCTCTGGCGTGAGCCAAACTGTGATCTGCGTGTCGTCAAGTCATTTCAAGTCTTTACCATGTCTTTATCTCTCTTGGTCTCAGACAGAACGAGGCTCAAGCTGAACAGGAGGAGAAGCGTCGTTGCGACATAGGCCGCACAAGGCAAGCGCTGCCCCACTACCACCGCTGACTTTGCCGTATTGGCACGGATCAATCGCCGTAGAGACACCATAGCGTTCAAGTCGCGGATGTCCTAGTCCTCTTTTACCTATCTTCGAAACAGCTTGGTCACAAAATGGCCTCGAATGCTTTGAGATGGAGTGAATTCATGTGACACAGGGTATTGCAAGGCCACTCAGGCGTTCAACGAATCCAGGCTATCGAATTGGCTGCCTGGAAGGATGCAGGTGGCATAGTTTTGGCGATCACGTCGTACCCGGACGCCTACGAGCACTTCAGTTAGCGTCACTTGCTTTGCATGCTTGCTTTACCGTGCCATAGTCCCCGCCTGGGACTCTCTCTACGCTTTGGCTCAGCTCCCACAGCATCGGTACCACACGAGGATCCTTCCAAGTCATGCAATCTTCGCTACAGGCAACATAGCGGTCATGAATTCGAATCATGCTGAAATCATTTTTTGAATCAGAATTCATTGGCTCTCTCAGAAGTTCTAGCAGCCTAGCAATTCCTATAGCCAACTCCAGAAAACTGGCACTTGTCTCCTTTCCCTGCTCATTCATGATATCCAGGCCTGAAGTGAATAAGCGAATGTCACGTGTAACAGCAGGAAACATCAAGCACGCATTTTCCATATTCCCTACATATATTCCCTCAACATCCCTCAACTTCAATCTTCAAATATCATCAAACATCTTCAAATCGATTCAAATCGCACTTTTCCAATCTTTTTCAGGAAAGTCACGAAATCTGTTCTGTGATCCCCAAGCATTCACATGTGCTCCAGGTGTCTTAGGATTCGGCATTTCAGATCAATCAACTCCTTCTCCCGCTCGTTCAATACCTGAACCACTGTGAGCTCATTCACAATGCAGTTGAGATCTGCTTCACACCAAGTGTCGCTAGCGAACCCCAAGGTCGAAGTATCGTGCCCCAATTTAAAAGAATCACGTTGCTGTTTTCAATACCTCTGTATATTTATGTTGGGAATCTTACATGCTTGTACCAATAATTGCTATCAAAAATAGTATCTCTTTGTCAATCGTTGTGTGGGATTCGTGTGATGCGTCAATCCGCACCTGGCTCGCGACAGACGACGAAACTCTTGAACTGTTAGGTTTATTTTTTTTCGGTCGTTCACAATGAC
Source organism: Cladocopium goreaui (assembly GCA_947184155.2). Lineage (NCBI taxonomy): Eukaryota > Dinophyceae > Suessiales > Symbiodiniaceae > Cladocopium > Cladocopium goreaui. Next base: position 187,689 of record CAMXCT020002358.1, read on the forward strand.
CACACATCTGGGGTTTCATGGACTGTCGCCGTCTATTTGAAAGAATCATGTCTCTTATGTCTGTTCAAGACGGATGCCTTGTTGGTAATCCACAAATGTCTAGTTAATGCGATGTCTAGTTGCCGAAAGTGATGTGTGCGGCAGGCATCTGCGATGCCAGTAAATATTCTGAGCTCAAATTTTTGATCTTGCCTTTCAAGATCTCTCAAGATGTTCAAGTATTATCCTTCAGGAATCCGCCGGCCTGCCGGCGTGTCTTGTGGATCTTGCTTGTTCGTAGTTGTACTGTCTGTTTTGTCTGTCTTGTCTAGACTTTCCCCTTGGCGCGGATTTTTGCCTCGTCTAACTTGAACCCACTCCCTCCCCCCAGCTATTCGTTTCGTCTTGATCTTTCCTTACGATGTGGTGGGCTCAACTCTGCCCACGCCTTGCACAACACAGGCTTGATTTTGCACATCTTGCTGTCATTTCGATGGTTGTTTCCATTTTTTTGTTGTGTTTGTCATCGGTTTGCTCCGTCGCTTCTTATATCCAATGCTTGATCCACTGGCTTTTGTGCCGAACACCTTTTACACGCATAACTTTCTAGTCTATATAAATATTGCCTTTTCCAAAGCCGTTCTCAATATGGCCTTTTCCAAAACCCTGGCTTACACACACATGCTTTGATTCAAACTTAAACCGTGGTTTGAACAAAACCAATGTTTTTGCGTCCGAGTCCAAACCATCTTTTACACAAAGAGCTGTTTCACACAGAAACTGTGTTATCCACGAACACCATGTTTTACACAAAAACCATGTTCTTGCTGGGCCTGTTCAAGGGCTATTTGCAGCCTACAGGATCTCGGCGGAACACGCCGAAGGCGGTTAAATAGTTCTATTGTGGTTCTGTATGTGCCAGCTCTTGCAAACTGGATGCTTCTACTTGTGCCACCAGTTACGATTGCTCAATTTTCTACACCAAATCTGGCATGCTTCCAGTAGCAAAAAGCAGCAATCCTACAATGGTACAAGGATCTACAAAGATTCCCCCCACAGAAAACCATGAAATCCATGGAGAAACCATGGAGAAAACCCTGGAGAGAACCATGAAGAACCTGCAGTGTCCATTCGTTGCCAGCTGTGGAGCCCCAAAGCTTGACCCCGCCTGGAGAAAATCACTATCTCGCACCGAAGTGTAGGGACGGTCGTATTGGTAATCATTCCTTGAACGTCGCAATATATGGAAATGGCTGTAGCAATGGTTGTAGCAATATGCGATGCAATGACATCTTCATCATCCTCATCATCTTCATCATCTTCATCATCTTCATTGTCATAATCTTCATCGTTAATGCATTTAGTCCCAAACATTTAACAGAAATGCAAACAACGTATGCTGGTGAGCAGAGAACGGCAGTGTGGAGAGAGCATGGCACAGCAATCAGAAGTCAAACTATGTCAAACTCAGCTCAAGGATGCTCAAAGCAGCTGCGATGAACGGCTATGGTCACCATGGGCAGTCCATGGCAGTCCATGGCAGTCCATGGCAGTCCTGGTTCGGTGGCTGTCGTACTTCTCAAGCCAATCCTGCTTGGCTCCACGTCTCTTCTTCAGGACCTTGCTGGGAAATGTTGAAATATGTTGAAAATTGTTGAAATTTCACGAAACGATGTGAGAACTCTAATGTTCATGCTTTTGCATATTGTGCTCACATCTGATATTCCCATAAGAGCTGCATGGACACCCAATTAAGCAGCGAGGTTTGGCAAGCTTGATCTTTGGGTCTTGATGGGTCTTGATTTTCAGCTGAGTTTTCAACCGCCTTTCTTTCTTTTGACTTCATCCACTGGAAATGTGCCTTGACCTCAAAACATCAACCGACAACCGTCGACTTTGATCTATCAGAATCTATCATTTCTATCGGAGTCTACCGGAGTCTGCTCCACTTTTACTCTAACATCATCACCCGTCCCGTCTATCCTAACTGGACTTCGCCACAGTTGTAACGAGCAACCCTTGGATGGTCATCATCCAGCATGTAGTCCTCACTGCAGCGCTGCATGTTGGTGCATTTTCAGAAAAAAAGGTCAACCAAGCACTGCTGTCAACAGGGTCCTCGAAGTGAAGGGCACAAGGCTCCTCCAATGCGACCAAGAGATCATTATACCTGGACTCAACCTGTCAGCAAAACACTGTGGCAAAAGTCTGGCAGCATCTGGCAGCTACATTGTGACCATTGTGGCTCTTTGCCATTCTTGCTGCTGTGCAGATCTTTACGAATGAAGATCGAATGAAGTTATAATTATAATCTATGCTAATATTATGTTAATCTCTTAATCGTTTCATCATTTTTCCATATTTTTCCATGGCGATACGGATTGATACGGATCGATACGAAGTGCTCGTTGCGAAAGCCGTCCGGTGCTACGGGTGCCTGCGAGGTTGCAAAGTCCGCCTTCTCACGCAGAACTTTGGACTCTTCCAATGAGGCTGGAGATGTCTCTGAGATCCGAATCGCCCACATCCAAATCCTGCACTCAGCCAATATCAGCCAATTGCCAATTGCAGAAGTCATGTTTTGTTGTGACATGTTGTGACCATATGAGACCATGAAACAATGTCCTGTGACGAATCTGCGGCAGGAAGTAGTCACAACCTTGTAACAGCTTTGACTTGACTTTGTGCTCAAGAGTGCAAGATTCAAAGTTTCAAAGTGAAGTGTCCAACGATAGAAAGAACAATTGTGAAACCGCCCAAATTTCGCCACTTCACAGGAGGTGTAATATCCCAAGAACAATTGTCTCACAATTACTGTATACCTCTAATTTTCTCCCAGACTTCTTCAATCATAACTGCAAAGTCCTACCCAAGCAGTCTTGGTATTACACATGTTTTCATATTGGCATAATATAGTGTTTTTCCAAATTGTGGAATTGGGCTGCCTCAAGAACTGCGGAAACTCATTGAACGGAACTGTCCAACAAGAAATGGAAACAGTATGAAACAGTGAGAACGCCATGACAAAGTTGAGCAAAGAGAGTACGCCGGAACCACGGAATACTGTGTGATCTGGTAACTGCGACAACAAAATGCGGAACCATGCTTCGTTAAAGGAGAACCACGACTAGGATTGGGCAATAGTTGCGACAACACCACTTCAACAAAACCCGCAAGCCCTGCTGGCCTATTCCTCAACCTGTTCATATTTGGCCAGAATCTTACACCACTGGCAGTAATGCAAAGTTGCTTGCAGACAGGTAGGATACACAGTCTGGCAGGGTTAGCATACACTCGCGAAGGGTCAGCATACACTCCGGGAGGGTTAGCATTCACTCCGGGAAGGTTAGCATTGACTCCGGTTAGATGGATGGGGTACACCCTGGCAGGGTTAGCATACACTCGCGAAGGGTCAGCATACACTCCGGGAGGGTTAGCATTCACTCCGGGAAGGTTAGCATTGACTCCGGGAAGGTTAGCATACACTCTGGATGGGTTAGCATACACCCTGGCAGGGTTAGCATACACTCGCGAAGGGTCAGCATACACTCCGGGAGGGTTAGCATTCACTCCGGGAAGGTTAGCATTGACTCCGGGAAGGTTAGCATACACTCTGGATGGGTTAGCATACACCCTGGCAGGGTTAGCATACACTCGCGAAGGGTCAGCATACACTCCGGGAGGGTTAGCATTCACTCCGGGAAGGTTAGCATTGACTCCGGGAAGGTTAGCATACACTCTGGATGGGTTAGCATACACCCTGGCAGGGTTAGCATACACTCGCGAAGGGTCAGCATACACTCCGGGAGGGTTAGCATTCACTCCGGGAAGGTTAGCATTGACTCCGGGAAGGTTAGCATACACTCTGGATGGGTTAGCATACACCCTGGCAGGGTTAGCATACACTCGCGAAGGGTCAGCATACACTCCGGGAGGGTTAGCATTCACTCCGGGAAGGTTAGCATTGACTCCGGGAAGGTTAGCATACACTCTGGATGGGTTAGCATACACCCTGGCAGGGTTAGCATACACTCGCGAAGGGTCAGCATACACTCCGGGAGGGTTAGCATTCACTCCGGGAAGGTTAGCATTGACTCCGGGAAGGTTAGCATACACTCTGGATGGGTTAGCATACACCCTGGCAGGGTTAGCATACACTCGCGAAGGGTCAGCATACACTCCGGGAGGGTTAGCATTCACTCCGGGAAGGTTAGCATTGACTCCGGGAAGGTTACTCTGGATGGGGGGCATAGCATACAAGGGTCAGCCTTATTCACTCCGGGAAGGTTAGCATTGACTCCGGGAAGGTTAGCATACACTCTGGATGGGTTAGCATACACCCTGGCAGGGTTAGCATACACTCGCGAGGGTCAGCATACACTCCGGGAGGGTTAGCATTCACTCCGGGAAGGTTAGCATTGACTCCGGGAAGGTTAGCATACACTCTGGATGGGTTAGCATACACCCTGGCAGGGTTAGCATACACTCGCGAAGGGTCAGCATACACTCCGGGAGGGTTAGCATTCACTCCGGGAAGGTTAGCATTGACTCTGGGAAGGTTAGCATACACTCTGGATGGGTTAGCATACACCCTGGCAGGGTTAGCATACACTCGCGAAGGGTCAGCATACACTCCGGCAGGGGGAGCATTCACTCCGGGAAGGTTAGCATTGACTCCGGGAAGGTTAGCATACACTCTGGATGGGTTAGCATACACCCTGGCAGGGTTAGCATACACTCGCGAAGGGTCAGCATACACTCCGGGAGGGTTAGCATTCACTCCGTGAAGGTTAGCATTGACTCCGGGAAGGTTAGCATACACTCTGGATGGGTTAGCATACACCCTGGCAGGGTTAGCATACACTCGCCAAGGGTCAGCATACACTCCGGGAGGGTTAGCATACATTCAGGCCGCACAGAACCCGCTGCACCCAATGAACAAGAAAAGAGCTGCGTGCTGAAACAAGCCGAAACAGTCATGAACCACGTGAAATTGGCCAATAAACAAAAGAAATTGGATATTTTGGGCACTTGTACCCATCTATGACACTTGCATGCTACTGTCGCAAACATATCCCCGTGCTTGTCATGGTTCTGCTTGTCATGGTTCTACATATTCTGTCAATGTTCTCAATATCTTGTCAAGGTTCCTGAAATCATTCCATGGTTACATATTATATAATTATAATATATATATATACTGAACCTTCGTTGAGCAAAGGGCTGTTCATCAAACGATAGCCGGCCGCATAGCCCCGCGCCTGAAGAATTATCTACATTCCAAACAGGCGAAGCAAAACGTGTTCAAAAACAATCGCTGAATAGGGGCCCCTCTACATGGCCATGTCGTTGTATTGCCTGTGCCTTGGGAAGCCTCCCACAGTCGTACAACATTCTAGATCTGCAAAGCAAGAGCTTTGTATCCCTACAGCTACGAATTTTGGAGCTTGCTGTGAGCATCCGTGAACAAACACCGGGGTATTGAAACAGATCAAGCCAATCAAACCTAATCAACTAGCCACAGCACAAATCACAAAGCAAAATCAGGATCACTCCCTGCGTCGAAGAATCTTGTGGCCTTCAACCCTTCCAAAACCAGCTCAACCTAAGAGAAACTAAGAGACGATAACACCAAAGTCTCAGGTATGACTCAACTGATCGGAACACCGCGGATTGTGTCGCACGCAAATCTGACCTCGCTAAGACCCGTACCTGTCGGAAGCCAATGCTGTTGCTTTTTGCAATAGCCCATACGTTCCTTGGAAATCCAGAGGCAAGACGTGCTGAAGATGCGTTGCACAGGATGAACGTCATGGTGAACAGGAAAACAAGATGGACTCGGATTCTGAAAGAACTCTGAAAGGACTGAACAAAATGCAGATGCATGACATATATGGATGTGGAATGATATGAATAGATTAATGAATATATTTGTAGTGTATATTATCATGGATCTGCGATTGTCCGAGACTCTCAAGAAGGACGAGTTTTGGTCGGTACCTCTCCACCTTGGGAAACGGGCAAAATCGCCACGGCAATGCGCAGCTTTGGTCGGTGCATCTTGCTGTCGTTGTAAAGAAAAGGTCTGCCAAACTGAGCTAAGAAAAAATATGGGCACTGGATGGCACATGATGGCACTACGGTACAGTGTCAATCCACAATTAAGAAACAGGGACAAGAGGGCTGGGTACTGGAGATAGATAAAGCAAGTTGAAACGACCACACTTAGGTAAACCTGTTGTTATAGCGGTGATGGGAAGATCAACGACAATTGTTTTTCACAGATGTTCACAGTGTGTTTTCTCAGAGGCTTCTGCATCAGCAACTTCCTGAGATGTGGGCATAGTCTAAAACACCTCTCAACGTGGAACCAGACTGTCCCATCTCTTGTAGCCTGACAAACGGAAACACGGCATGGTGGGGGCGGTGTGCAGAACCACTTCAGAGCACTCTGAGATCCAAACGTCTTCCGGTAGGAATTCATCATGGACAAGTCCTGGCAAGGCAATAGGGCGATAGGAAAGAGGTGCAAGAAGTACAATGGCCTATACACTCACCATCACCCATAATTTTTCCTCCCTTTTAGTTGACTTTGCATGACTTTGCTCTCTCCTTCACTTAGGCTATCAGTGGCCTATCAGTGGCCTATCAAGCTATCGGGCCTACCTTACCTTGCCACATCATGCCACATCTTGCTATGCAATGCTACGCATGTCACATCCGAAGTGACATCCGAAGTGACTCCTTAAAGGATTGCTGATGATTGCCATGCAGCGCTGCGCCCGGCTGCGCCACGAGTCCTTGCAGCTGAAGCCGGCCACGAGGATGTCCAAGTTGCCGGGGACGGGCTGTGGTTTTTTCGAAAGAACCTGCGCGCTGACCGCTACAACCGCTCCGACAACCGCTCCAATATGCCCCAATAGAATCCAAGTCTCTCTTCCCTTGTTCAATTAGGCAAACCATATGCAGGAAAGGCAATGTCAATGTAGCAACGCACTCATTTTTTTCTGTCGGGCTGCGCGCTCCTGTCAGCTTTGGTTTGAACGCCATGCTCTTTCAAAGTGACACGTGTTCTCTTCACGTGCCACATGCAAAATGTCAATGGTCCCAAATCCAACGACTTACAAACTTCAACTTGCCATGTTGCAAAGGATTCAAATCTCTTGCTGCCACCGCCCGGAGGAGATTGGGGACGGATGGCGGGAAAACTAGACATCTTGCTCCCAGACTGTCTCACACAGCGGTCAATCAAGACACTCACATGCTGGGCGCATGTCACGCGTCTCTCTTCCCTTGTTCAATTAGGCAAACAATATGCAGGAAAGGCAATGTCAATGTAGCAACGGACTCATCTTTTTTCAGTCGGGCTGCGCGCTCCTGTCAGGTTTGGTTTGAACGCCATGCTCTTTCAAAGTGACACGTGTTCTCGTCACGTGCCACATGCAAAATGTCAATGGACCCAAATCCAATGACTTACAAACTTCAATTTGCCGTGTTGCAAAATGTCTGTGGACCCGAATCCAATGACTTACAAACTTCAACTTGCCGTGTTGCATTACCCTACTTTGGACAACAAGGCCGGCACGCACTCCTACCAAATTAGTCTTTTTTAACCCAGGTCCTCTTCACCATGGATCCTTCGAAACCACGCTTTCGCTTCTCGATCCTGCCATTCGCCATGCCCTTGGCTTCTTTGGATGTCTTTGCCAAGGCGGTCTCGTGATCCAACTCTGCTGCCAATGTCAAGATGTCTGACATCACCTTGAACCTTTTCTCCTCATAGACAAACATGCAGCCGCCTAGACTCATCAGATTTTCCAAACTCTTCATTTGTGAGATCATCAGCTTCTTGATTCCAGAGCGTGGTATCCAAGCCAAATCCAGCTCGAGTTGCAAACCTTTTGTCTGACATGCCACTTCCATCAAGATGATTGAAAGCGGATACTTGCAAGAGATGCATGACATGCATGTTTGTACCTGGCCGTCTGTGAAGGCTGTGATGGACAATCTTCCTCTGGCTTGTCTCCACGCAGCACCTCGGGAGAAAACTACCCACGCCACCAGCACTGCTACTAGTTCGAGCGATGCAATACATCTGTAGGGATCCCCTTTCATGTATGCCCAGGGCGACGACTTCCTCGACAGCCGCAAGCTGAACCATCTAGCCATGTTGGGCGCGACCCGGCCAAAGGACTCCCAGCGGCCCAAGACAATCAATTCCTCTTCTGCCTTGGCGTTCCACTCTGGAGATCTCTACAGATGTGGAAGTTGGTAAGAAGGCCAAAGACATGGACTCTTCGCTGATCTGCCGCACCAGAAACTCCATGAGGACTATCGCCGCATCTGGAAATTTCGCAAAACAACCAGGGCTGAGCACTGCCGACCAAACGAATAATGGGCCCAAGAGCCGCCGAACATGCTGGAGAGCGCCAGCAACAAATGTTAACCTTCCCAATGCTGGCTTGAGAGCGCGTCCAAAAATGCGGCCGGCAGACTTGTGCCTCCTCCACCATTCTTTGACCCATGCTACTTTCTTCGGCGATAAGCCTTTGGTGAAATCTCCCACATCCAAGCCGTAGCCGATCCACCGCACTTGCACGCCACCACGCACCTTCCGCCAGCTGACTGGAAACTCGTTGAGCTCCAATAGGAACAACCAAAATAGCAGCTTCCTCCAGAAATGCACTCCGTTGGCCACCATCCAGCCATCGATTGCAAATAGCAAATGCATCAGGCCCAAGTCGTGGGCTACAAGGCGGTGGCCCAGCCTGATCGCGCAAGCCGCCACCCTTTGCCACCAGTATGCAGCACTTGCTATGCCGAAAGTGCCTTTGGTGTGTAAGAAGATGAAACCTGCGGCCTTGCCTTTTAGCAACCTGAACGCCTGGAGACCCCAATCCTTCTGCTGGACAGGACAAGTCTATGGGCTCTGCAGATGTCATAGATCAGCTGCATTCTCGTGGCGTTGCCCGGCTTCGTGGGCTCTTCTTTGACGCGCGCTAGCTCACATCCACTGAGTAGGAGCCGTCATGGATCAGGCGAACTGCCGATGAATCGAGCCCCTGTGGCACTGCACCCAGAGCTGCCACCGCCAGCCTCGACCCATACTGGGATCGAGCCTCCTCCTCCATCATGACGATGCTGCCTTGCTGGACCTCCTTCATCACCTGGCGTTCAATGTCCTCGGCGTTCTCCTCTGCCGACTCGTTATTGTTGGACCACTTTTCTTCCAACAGCGAATCCACAAAATCGCGGGCCCAAGACGTTTTCTCTTCGAACACCTGCGGCGTCCTTGGCAACTCTTCACCAACGCCCAGCGGGGCACCCACTGCGGCAATGTCCAAGAGGAACGTGTGGTCCTCGTCCTCCGTGGCGCTCATCATTGCCTCCAGCCTCCTGTAATTTATTTCGGTGTCCCTGTCTTGCGGTCTCCTTTTGGGATCCTTGCCCATGTCCACCAACACCAGATCCAGCTCCTCTCGGGCTCTATGAAACCCTCAAATGGGGAGGTCGGCTGCTTCCCGACTGCCAACTTCCACAAAATCTGCTGAGCCAACCCCTTCTTCTCCCTTTCCATTTCCAAAAATCCATTTGAGGAAACACCTCCTGCAAGCCGCTGACAACTGCACCGCATCATGCCCATCTGGTACTGTCCTCAGCTACTGCCCATCTGCCTCCTGAACAAAGACCACCACCGTCATGTATCGTTCGCGTTTTGGCCTTTGTAATATGCCTGCAACGGCCTGCCGTTTCCACCTCTTGCTGCCGCAGATGTACCTGCTGTCGCAGGCGTGTTGTCAGCGCAGTTAGCCCCATGTTTGTTGGCCAGTTTATTGCTGCAGCCGGCAGGTTGCTTGTTGGAGCGTGGCTTGTGGTTCATGTTGTTCTCCCCCGACCTTGTTTTAGAGGAGGGCAACATATGTGGCCGGCTGTGCCTCACATGCATGCCTCTCATGGCCGGGCTGGAACTGCCCCGTCATTCGTTCTTTGGCTTGCCTCCTCCAACGGTGTCCTTTGGAGGTGCATTGGTGCCAGGGCATGCATGCAATGGGTGATTTTGAAAACAGGCCATATGCGCAGGCTTCCGCAATCGTATCTGCATCGAGAACTTCTTGGTTGTTCCATCGAAAACAAATCTGCTGCCCGTTGTGGATCTTGAGGTTGCTGTTCAGTGCGTTCTTGCGTTTGCCTTTGCAATTGCCTTTCTTCTGGAACTGACGCGCCCATTTCCTGCTGGAGACTGGAGAATATGTGACCTGGCTTTGGAGTCTTGCACGCTGGTGAGAGCGTTCAGGGATGCTGGAGTCACAAAGAAAAGCTCTTTCAAGGACACACCCTTTCGCACCTTCTCCAAAGCTGCTGGCATCCCCATGCCGTCGTTCATGAGTTTCATGGTTTCTTTTCGGATCTGATGGTCATAGGAGAGCACCAACGTCCATCCTCATTCTTCGCCCTCAAACCCATGACTTGATCGCCGAGCAAGAAATCTATGTAGGTCATGAAATGCTCTGGCCGCAACTTTTGCAAGGCATGCTTTTGAGGATGTTTGAAGCTGGCCATGACATAGCCGTGAGCCACGACCTTCATCCGCTGTCTGAGTTGCCGTGGCGATTTCGGCTCAGTGGTTTCACCATGGCCATTGCGAATTTTGACATGACCAGATTCGTCAATGGAGGCCGCCATGGGTTCGACTTCTGCATCTTCACGAGATAGGAATTGAATAAGGCACATGGTTCTCCATTCCCCGTGCTCAATTTGGTCGAAGATTTGCTCAAGGGTGAGGTCATGAGCTTCTGAGCGGTCCATGGCCATGGGAAGTCCAACGACGGATCTGCGGTTGTTGCTACGGAGCCTTTTTGCTGCTCGCCCAGCTGGAGGGAAGGACATCAAGTTCAGGACCTGCTCCTGGACAACTCTTGCCATCACTTGACACTCATCAACCGGGTCTGCACGACCTTGGTTTGCTCGTAGAAAGTGGGCAATTGTGGTCTTGAGCCCGCAACACTTGCATTCTGAATGACCGATCATGTGTAAGATCAGTAGATGGGGTCCATCTACCCAGTGTCTTGCAGATATCCTCTGGCACATCTGCTGTTCGGACACAGGATCGCAAAGTGATGCGTTCCGAGTGCTCGCTCCAGCAAAGGGAGACACCAGGCAACAGCAGCCGAGACCAGCTGCCATCTTGCGCTTGCGACATTGCCGAAGCTGCTGCATAGTGTGCAATCTTTCGTGCGCAACTGTCCAAACTTCTTGTGGGCACCCACTTCGTCTGCCATCTCTTCACAAAGCGACCACCCTGTAGCCAGCCATTGCGCATGTTTGAGAAATACCCTAATGCTAACAAACACCTTGAGAATCTTCACCTTCTTGGCAGGGCCAGAGGTTTTGGTCCTGGCCAAGTCTGCGCTAATCCCGAAGCTCTGCATAGGCCCTCACGAAGCGAGGCGCAGAGGTTCGCATCACCAGGCAGCTACGTATTTCAGAGGTAAATGAAGAGCCTTCTTTGCACTGCCAAATGGCACCGTTTCCGGTTTCAGATTCACTTCCTCCAAGGCGTTCTTGACCGCACTGGACTGACAAAGTTGATCAAAGTTGTGCATCTTTCTCTATTTCTGCTGAGCTCTCCATGAGCAGCACTGACTTGTAGATGCTGGTGGGTAAATATGGGCTTTCCACATGGCTCAGCCGAGATAGCACGCAACATGCATGGGCTCTGTGGGCCAGCAAATCTGGAATGTGCCCTGCCAGAACCGTACTGCCCTTTCCCATGTCTTCACGTGCGTGCGCGAGGTCCCAGCACGCCGACCTTTTGCAATGCGGCCTGGTCACCTCGGCGCCTGCTTCTGGCGTCAAGTACGCCAGAGCAGGCACGGCGCCTCCTTCAATAGTTTGTACAACTCCTTGATCCAGCGTTCACGCTCGTCTCTTTCAACTATTTCTCTTTGTACTGCATCATCTTCTACCTGCGCTAATCTCTTTCCAATCCTTGTGGGCCATCTGGTTCTTGGAGCTTTTGGCATGGATCCCCACAGCAGTCGCCTTACGCAGACCGTTGAGCCGCTCCTTGGCTCTGGCCAAGCAGCTTGCTTCAACTAAATCGCTGCCGCCGAAGCGTCCCTCAGTAGCCCATCCAGTCTGCGCAGTGGACTGAGCTCCTTCTATGAGCTCACATGCACCTTGCAGCCATCATCAACTGAGTCTTGGACATTGAGCATCAGAAGTTCAATCATTTCGCCGTCGTCATCATCCTTCAAAGTTGTCAGCCTGGCCACGTTCCAACCTAATCTGGTCAGAGCATCGGTCAACCTGGAATCGCATCCCAGGACATCTCCCAGGCTGGCTAAAGATATCATGGCGCATCTAACGCCTCCTACAAAACTCAAAACCAGACTGTCTCACACAGCTGTCAATCAAGACACTCACATGCTGGGCGCATGTCACGCGATCCAATAGATCCTACACATCTCTAACACACTCCAATGCACTTCTCCTGCTTCTCGAAGTTTCTCCAACTCCAACTATCTCCAACTATCTCCAACTATCTCCAACTTAGTCCCAACTTATATACTCAATATATCTCAATATATTCTCAGTAGCACTTGGGCATCAGTGCAGCTGCACTTTCTTCAACAAGTTTTGACCACCCCTCTGCCACAAGTTCAACTAAGTTCCATGGTGTGCTCCCACTAGACCCGTTCCATGTCAGCATTTCTTCACTGCGGTCAAGCTATGTCAAGCTATCTCAAGCTATGTCAAGCTGTCAAGTTGGTGAAGTGTGTAAGCCTTCAATCATTCTGTGGACTGGGTTACTAAAAAGACCGTTTATGATTCAGTATGATCTGACTGACATAGTGAGCCCACAACAAATGTCGTCACTTCAGGCGATCCATTATGATGTCGACTGTCGACCATAAGACCACTCCCACCTCAAGAGCCCTCTTTCGACCCATCTGCCTTGCACACACTGACACAGCATCAGGACGTTTTGCACTGCGACAAGCTGCATCTGGGATACGGAAAGTGGAAACTATTGGAAAGTAGTATGGTGATGTATGGTATACGTATGTATGGTCTGGATTGGTCTGGTGTACAAAGCTTTTGTTTTCGGTTGTGAGTTGCTGGTGCCAGATTAAGAGCTGGACGTGCAGTCCCTGAAGAGCAATGGACATCCCGGAAAGTTTGCCTTCAAGAACTCCTGCCAATGACTGGCCAAATGAATATCGTCTGAATCGTCTGGCTCCGGCTACTAGTTTGACTGTTTGACTGTCTCGTTCACGCGATCTTTGCATAGCTCTACTATTCTCTACTCACTTTCAGTTGCTGCATGCCGCATCATGCCGCTCCTGCTTCCTGGAATCGTACTCCACTGAAAAGACCTGAGAGGCATCAAAAGATATCAAAAGTTCAGAGAGATGAATTTGGATGAGTTTGGTTTGAAATCTTGGACAGTGATTAACTATAGATATAGGATGATATATGATGATATAGGCTGTGATGGCTATGTGAAGCTGTTCGATGTGTCTAGCTCGACGTGATATGACATTATATGTTCTTGCTGCCAAAGCTGCATGATCGAATGCCAGTTGCGAACCTTCTGGTTTCAGCGCACGCTCCAAAGCCCTGTTCGCTGGGGTGGCTCAGCGTGCTCTGCACACGCCACCGACTTCGGACTTTGCTACAGTATTTGCCTCCACTGACTGGCCTCGCCACCAAGACAGGAGCATCAGTGCCGGAGCACATGGTGCCAATGCGTAGAACCTTTGGCACAGGCCACCGGAAAGAAAGGATGTTGAATTTATAATATGAATTCACATAATTCTATATTATGTTGTGCCATTTAATCAGTTTGAGTTCTGTTCTTTGCAAAGCACGTTTACCTTTTCCCTGCCAACAATGCAACAATCGAAAAACCAGAAAACTGATTTGGAGAAAAGGGTCCAATGGCAGAAATATAGACAAGGACTACAATGCCCAAACATGCCCAAACCATCTAAGATCATCTCAGATCCACTCCTGCTTCTGAAGCAATGGCTTTGGTAAGTGCTCGTCGCACATGTCTGACGTTTTCTGCAGTGCTTTCAGTTTTTCAAGCCTCAAAACATGGCCACAGCTGAAGGGATCCACCACAGAAGGGATCCATGACCTCTCTGACGCATGCTACACTGTTACACCAAAGTATACCAAAGTATACCAAAGTATATGCGGACGCAAACATTTGCAAACACATTTGCAAAGTTTCAGATGCACTCAGACTCTGCTATTCCGTTGGTCTCGTCATTTGTGCTTCCGGACATGCAGCGTGTCATCTCCAGCAATGATCGCGGAGCGTTGGATCTTCGCTCCTCCAATTCCCGGAGCCTCACGCGCAGTTCAGAGAGAAGACGTGGGGCAGATGGGAGGCGGTAAAGGTCGGTAAAGCGGGTGCTTAATGAAGTGTTGCACGTTGCTTTGCCGTTTTGATCCGTTTAGTTTACGGCGTGGTATGATATGGAGCCTCTAGAGTTATTTGAACAACTAATTCGAGTTGACCATGTTGAGACCTAAATTGCGTGGACAAAGCCAGGCTCACGATGAAGCATGCAGCATACTGCTAAAACCTGCAAGATCCGTGGGTCAGAGAGGAATCTTTGGCTCTCGCGGTCTTGCTTAAGTTTCTCTGATTTCTCTTGATAGAGTTTGCAGCGTCTCCCACCTGCCTTGCGTCAAATCGAGCCTCTTTCTCACAGAGATACAGTGTGAAGATGTGTGAAGACTTTGGACTGAGTAAGCTACTGTTGCATGTTCTACATGAACATGTTCATCGTTGCTGATCTAAGGTGATTCAGATACACTATGAACAATCTATGAACTCACTATGATACATTGATCCTTCTCGTTTCACTCCAAAGTTTGGCTGTTTGCGCCTCAGATCGAGTGAGACTTTGCGGCTCCGAGCGAGGCCGTGCACTGCGGTTCCTGTCGACCAAACGAAGTAGCCATCTGTGTACTATTTCCTATGTTTCATTATGTTTCATTCTGTTTCCTTGCCGTGTGTTCAAGTTGCAATCCTAATTCTCAAGGCTAAGGCTTAGATACGCTGGAAACGGCTAGAATGTACCCAATCTTGACTAAGCGACCAGCCTGCAACAAGTGGAAACAACATCCAGTTTATCTCAAAGGAACACAAATGACGCTTCTAAGGTTTTTCAAAGTCCTTGTACAGAAACGGCAGCAGGAACCAAAACAATGAGCCAGTTGGGAAGCAATGCGGTCTTGGCGAAGCAAATTGATCTATTGCTGAAAGCTGGACTTCCCTTTCGGCCTTTGGCTACTTCACAGCTCAAACCTCCGATTGCCAAGGCTCAGGCTGCTCATTGCATCACCTGCGAGAGTCTCTCCTGATCACATTGGATCAATTGGGCATGACACTTGATTTGTTTTTCTTCATGACAATATTGTTTGCACATATTACAATTTGTTGCATCCCAAACAATTCTTCCAAAATGTCTAAACTGATCAAAGATCTAAACAAATCGACATAAATCAACACTTCTTGAAACTTGGTGTTACTTCGTGTAATTTGTTGCAACTTCTCTTTCTCAGCGGTCAACGATGCTCAACGGGCGCCTCGAGCCTCAAGAAGATCCTCTGCCTCAGTCGCGACATGCGACACATGGTGCCGTTGATTTCAACTGATTTCAACCGATTTCAACTGACCAAATGTTGGCAAAGGCACGCACCACGACGTAGCTCGATTATGTGCAGATTCATCGGTAATTCATGGCAATTCACTATCAAATACAGTGACCACAGAATGCCTACGGTTTCAAAACCATAATGTTTTTTACATGTTCATACAACTTTATAACGCTCGGGTTGCTTTGTCCCACATAGACCCACTTCTGGATTCCTTGGGCCCAGGCGACTTTCAACTTCTGATTTACAAAGGGACTGGTCGCAGCAAAAAATGTGGCAAAATGACTGTCCGCCAGCATCTGCCAGCCGTGCACCGGCTCCCAGTTGCTGAATCCCGCAGATTCTGAATCTGCAAAAGCCACATTAAATCCATTCACAGTTCGATCAGAAGCATGAAATCTACGGCAGGCCTTTCAAGTGTGCTTTCAGCAAGAAGCTTGTTGTCACCATCAAAGAACCTTGAAATGTCCAAGGAACAGCATGAAAAGCGGCGGCGACAAAACTAGTTTGTGGCGAAGAACGAACAAAATGCTGAGCGCATCTGAGCGGGAGCATTTCAACGCCACCGATATCGTCCAAACGTTCCGCAGAGTTTCGCTGCGCAGGATCAGCTTGGGCACAAACTGCCACTGAGAGCCACCATCTTTTCGTCGCACCTTTTGGTGCACATGTTACAGTAAGCATCAAAGAGATGCAGCATACATTTGTTCAATCTATTCACATTATGCTATCTGATACTGTACAGTCTTGCTCAGCTATGCTTCTCTGGGATTCGCTCCTAGTTGTACTCCGTTTAGGCTTTCAGCAATGAAAGTTTCATGTCCACCATGGCTTCTTGCAACTCTTCAGAACGCAAAACAATTCATGTCCAAGTGCCTGAAACATCCTGAAACATCCTGAAACATCCTGAAACTCTGTCAGTTGGGAAAAGATGTAGGCATGAGCGGCATGAACACTATGGCTGGGAGACATGAACTAAATAACAGAAATAAGATGAAACAAGACAGATGTTACAGATGTTACAGATGATTCATGATGTTTCCTTTTTTTGGTTTCGATTATTTCGTCATGGCCCAGAGCCTGGATGGGTTGTGAGTCGTCTAGGCATTGCACCTTCCGGGGCCACAGCGCAAGATACTGCAACCTGGTGCAACCTGGTCCCTCTGTGACTTGGTCTGCAACAAATTGCAACAACAAACAACTTCCACTTGTCCTGGAGTCCTGGAATTGACTTCTCTTCGAATTCTTCAAGTCAAAAGCTCAAATAGAAAGAATGAATCGACTATATAAATCATGTAAATCAATATAAATCAATGTATCAATACAAATAATACAAGATCATCAATATCAATATTAGCCGACATGCAAAGCTTGCCTTTGCATAGCACCTCAGGGGATGCGATCACCCTCTGGAAACCCACCTGTTGAACATCCTGACCTGTCCATGAGAGGTAAATTATGTAAAATCATAGGTAATTTCATGTATCATGTAATTTCAGCTAGTGTCCGGAAGTTTGGGACGGATCCAGATCAAGAAACCAAAACCAAAGCCACTCAGGCCCATGTACACTCTCACATCGTTCACGTCTCTCATGTCACTGTGACGACTTCGACCAGAATTGACCAGAACTGGGTTCTGAGGCTGGCTGTGCTCCTCCCGATAGAGACCAGAAATTGCTGACAACTCCTGGGATGCGTGGACAGCGAACTGCCATGAACTAAACTGCCAAGACAATCAAGAATAATCAAGACATGTTTCATCCCGACTTCAATTCTGAATCTTCTCTTCCGTGTCCTGGACCTCGAACTCCCAAACCTGTCCCTGGAACAAAATCGATCACACAAGTAATCACAATTTACATAATCTTTGAATCTTGTCCCATCTAATCATCTTGGTTTCAAAATACTGTGAATTTACGATGTGTGGAAACGCCAACTAATGCCAACTATCTCATCTTCCTGAACGAACCTTCCTACTTCGGATGCAACCCGCTGGCATCATTGCGAGGCTAGTCAGCTAGTCGCTCTCTACAAGTCCAAAGGCAGCCATTATTCTTTGAATCACGCTTTTCCTATCAGGTTTTTCAAAACGTATCATCTCGAGCCTTTAGAAGCAATTCAAGTGCCATGTTGAGTCTCGTTGCATGGCGAATAGCAAAAATCACATCTGAAAGGAAAGAGAGAAAGAGGAAAACCGGAAGAGGAACGTGGGAGAATAACATATTGGGAGAGCAAGGAAAAGAGGGACGATGGAAACAGGAGAAAATGGGAAAAGCAGGGAAGAGCAAGAGGAAGAAGAGGGGTCCCGGTGCAAAACTGGAAGATAAACCAAAATGAGGAAAAATAAAGAACGAAAAGCAGGGACAAACCAACAAGTAAAGACAGAAGAGTTTTGAAACAAATGGAAGAACGACGAATTAGATAATTAGATGAAGCACAAGGAAGAAAAAGAACATATTTAGAGGATTTTAGAGGTGTATGGGTTTGTGACCATCACCTTACCGATGGGCGTGCACACGCACACACACAAACACACACGCGCACACACACACATCTTGGCTCTCATCCCAGGTCATATCTACAACCACTACAAGAGTCCTTCAGGTGAAGGCAAACGACACAAAACTCTTTCTTCACACCAATATTATATCTGGATATATCTGGCAGCTGGATGCAGCTGGCACATTGTCTTGTCCAGGCTACTATCTGTTTGTTTCGCTCAGTATCTCTTAGGGTATTTAGGGTAAGGAGTGTCTGCGGAGTGTCTGAGACTCATTGAGATTCCGCACGGTTTTGCACCAGTTCAACAAGGCTTCAATCTCCTCCAGCGCCGATGCTCAACGGAAGGACTTTGTTCCGTGAAACACCGATACTCAGTGTGGAGCACGTGGAATACTACAGGCAAATATGATGAAAACCGGACTCCTTTGCCCGCTTTTCGGCTGCTGGCCGAATCCTCAGGGAGTATCTCACTCATCGTATTCATGTACTCCATCGTACTCCTAAATTGCCTAAATTGCCTATATAAATTGCCTAAATTGATCATTTCAACTGCGGTAGGGGCCAAGTTCCGGGCTGCTCGATTGCCTCGCGACCCAGGAAGGGAGAACTGTTCATGAAACAACTTGGAACAACAAACTGGAATTAGCGTGGAGCAAATATAGCAAATCAATCCAGATTTGTTTGAACAGGCACAAGGACACTGAGGGACTTGATGGGACATGTCATTTTAGGTGTGTTCAGAGCGGTTTCTGCTTCAACATGCTGCAAGGCGTCAAGTGACCCCTGGCCTCCTTGTCTTTTGCGCAGGCCACCTCAAGTTTCGTAAAGAATACCTTGCAGCGCAGTGGAAAGAAGCATGTGAACTGTTCAGAAGTCACCACTGACATCGTCTGACACCGTCTTACTCTGTATATCTCTGTACCAACCTTCCCCTGAGATCCCCTGAGCAAGTGCACTCGGCCGTCTGCTCGTCTGGCAGTGACCTACAAGGCATTATGCCCGTACAGTATGCACTGGACCATTGTACAAACGTACCCAACTAGTGACGCATAAATTCATTGAACCACATCTACTGTTGTACCTTACAAATAATGCTCATATGTTCAGGCGAATGCTCAATACAAGTTGAAGAATTGTTGATGTTTTCAGGTGAGACTTTCTCCCTGTGCCTGGTCACCAGAGAGACGATAACGCACCGTGACCGTCCACGTGTCGTCAAGACCCCAGTCTTCGATGATTCGCCTTTTAAGTCGCAAGGATGGACTCGACAAGAAAGATTGAAACTATATATAAATATATATAAATATATATAAATTATATAAGGATATATAAGGAAAATTAAGGAAACAATCGTTTCGATATCACAAGCTTGGGATGCCAAAGTCTAATGCGGTGATTCAAACACTCCTGAATCCTTGGACATGTTGAATCTGAATCTGAATCGCTCAAGCGAGGAACATGGTCAACCAGCTACCTGTATCATTGTGAGATTCTACTTTCACATTGACTAAAGGTCGTCACATTCTTCACATGGTCTGCACTCGATGAGGTTTTGAAAGCCAGTCCCTGAATGTCAAATGTCTGAAGTGGTGAAAGAATGTGAGAGAGATGTTTCTTCGAATTGCCGCAAGGCAGTCAAGGCAGTCAAGGCAGTCAAGGCAGTCAAGGCAGTCAAGGCAGTCATTGAA
Source organism: Cladocopium goreaui (assembly GCA_947184155.2). Classification (NCBI taxonomy): domain Eukaryota; class Dinophyceae; order Suessiales; family Symbiodiniaceae; genus Cladocopium; species Cladocopium goreaui. Next base: position 207,536 of record CAMXCT020002358.1, read on the forward strand.
ATGAGCCTTCGCTTCCGCTCTCTTACTTCCTCATCAACGTAGACCAACACCAGCACGGCGTCACGGGCATCCTAGGCAAAAGTGCTCAGCCTGACATGTACATTTTGTACATTATGTCCGATACTGAAAATGACATGAATAGTGAATAGTATGTGCATAGTATGTACATAGCATACCATAATGCATGTCAATATATGTCAATATATGTCAATATATGTCAATATATGTCAATATATGTCAATATATGTCAATATATGTCAATATATGTCAATATATGTCAATATATGTCAATATATGTCAATATATGTCAATATATGTCAATATATGTCAATATATGTCAATATATGTCAATATATGTCCATATATGTCAATATATGTCAATATATGTCAATATATGTCAATATATGTCAATATATGTCAATATATGTCAATATATGTCAATATATGTCAATATATGTCAATATATGTCAATATATGTCAATATATTGTCAATATATGTCAATAATTGTCAATATATGTCAATATATGTCAATATATGTCAATATATGTCAATATATGTCAATATATGTCAATATATGTCAATATATGTCAATATATGTCAATATATGTCAATATATGTCAATATATGTCAATATATGTCCATATATGTCCATATATGTCCATATATGTCCATATATGTCCATATATGTCCATATATGTCAATATATGTCAATATATGTCAATATATGTCAATATATGTCAATATATGTCAATATATGTCAATATATGTCAATATATGTCAATATATGTCAATAATATGTCATCAATATATGTCAATAATATATGTCAATATATGTCAATAATATATGTCAATATATGTCAATATATGTCAATATATGTCAATATATGTCAATATATGTCAATATATTGTCAATATATGTCAATATATTGTCAATATATGTCAATATATTGTCAATATATGTCAATATATATGTCAATATATGTCAATATATGTCAATATATGTCAATATATGTCAATATATGTCAATATATGTCAATATATGTCAATATATGTCAATATATGTCAATATATGACAATATATGTCAATATATGTCAATATATGTCAATATATGTCAATATATGTCAATATATGTCAATATATGTCAATATATGTCAATATATGTCAATATATGTCAATATATGTCAATATATGTCAATATATGTCAATATATGTCAATATATGTCAATATATGTCAATATATGTCAATATATGTCAATATATGTCACTATATGTCAATATATGTCAATATATGTCAATATATGTCAATATATGTCAATATATGTCAATATATTGTCAATATATGTCAATAATTGTCAATATATGTGAATATATGTCAATATATGTCAATATATGTCAATATATGTCAATATATGTCAATATATGTCAATATATGTCAATATATGTCAATATATGTCAATATATGTCAATATATGTCAATATATGTCAATATATGTCAATATATGTCAATATATGTCAATATATATATATGTCAATATATGTCAATATATGTCAATATATGTCAATATATGTCATATATGTCAATATATGTCAATATATGTCAATATATGTCAATATATGTCAATATATGTCAATATATTGTCATATGTATATTGTCAATATATGTCAATATATGTCAATATATGTCAATATATGTCAATATATGTCAATATATGTCAATATATGTCAATATATGTCAATATATGTCAATATATGTCAATATATGTCAATATATGTCAATATATGTCAATATATGTCAATATATGTCATCAATATATGTCAATATATGTCAATATATGTCAATATATGTCAATATATGTCAATATATGTCAATATATGTCAATATATGTCAATATATTGTCAATATATGTCAATATATGTCAATATATGTCAATATATGTCAATATATGTCAATATATGTCAATATATGTCAATATATGTCAATATATGTCAATATATGTCAATATATGTCAATATATGTCAATATATGTCAATATATGTCAATATATGTCAATATATGTCAATATATGTCAATATATGTCAATATATCAATATATGTCAATATATGTCAATATATGTCAATATATGTCAATATATGTCAATATATGTCAATATATGTCAATATATGTCAATATATGTCAATATATGTCAATATATGTCAATATATGTCAATATATGTCAATATATGTCAATATATGTCAATATATGTCAATATATGTCAATATATGTCAATATATGTCAATATATGTCAATATATTGTCAATATATGTCAATATATTGTCAATATATGTCAATATATTGTCAATATATGTCATATATGTCAATATATGTCAATATATGTCAATATATGTCAATATATGTCAATATATGTCAATATATGTCAATATATGTCAATATATGTCAATATATGTCAATATATGTCAATATATGTCAATATATGTCAATATATGTCAATATATGTCAATATATGTCAATATATGTCAATATATGTATATATGTCAATATATGTCAATATATGTCAATATATGTCAATATATGTCAATATATGTCAATATATGTCAATATATGTCAATATATGTCAATATATGTCAATATATGTCAATATATGTCAATATATGTCAATATATGTCAATATATGTCAATATATGTCATATATGTCAATATATGTCAATATATGTCAATATATGTCAATATATGTCAATATATGTCAATATATTGTCAATATATGTCAATATTGTCAATATATGTCAATATATGTCAATATATGTCAATATATGTCAATATATGTCAATATATGTCAATATATGTCAATATATGTCAATATATGTCAATATATGTCATATATGTCAATATATGTCAATATATGTCAATATATGTCAATATATGTCAATATATTGTCAATATATGTCAATAATTGTCAATATATTTCATGTATGTCAGCACTCAAACATATTTTGCGGTACATCAGCCAGCCTCCAGCTCTTTGGATTCCAACGGCACAATGCTTCCATTTTGGAGACGGATGCCCTCCAACCGCCTCAACGCGCTGTGTTACATGGCACTAAAGAGTACTTAAGGCAGGAAATGGAAAGAACAACTAAGACTTTGCAGAGAACCGACATGAACTTACACGGCTTCAGAGAGCTGGGATTTGCACCACTCGCCAGCGCGCAGAGTAAGTTCACTTCGAGCAACCTCCAAGTGAGAACAAATTCGACCGCAAGATACCGCAAGCATCCCCAGAACCTCCAACTGCATGAACAACAGAAACCGATGAAACACGATGAAACACGTCTTTATTTCGACAGGTCCGTGATGGTCCGTGTTTGAGTCTGTTCTAGGTCCCCTGTTCCTAGTTTCCTAAGTGCCGATGTGTTCTGAGGTCAAGGAGAAAGGTCTCAGACAGGAGCGGGGCACAGATGGGCACGGTGTCATTTTTGTTCTTTTTGCTTTCTTTCCTCATGTTCCTCTCGGTGGACAGGCACCTGTTGCTTCTGCTCAAACTTGAGGCCAAGTGCCTTGTTGCAAAGGCAGGAAACGACAGCAATGAACAAAGTTGAATACTGTGTGAACTTAGTTGCTGCCTTGAAGATCTTATGCTGTGTGATTTCAAACAGAAATTGCAATCTGGACACACCTGAACAATTTCATTACTGGTGTCCATTGTGGCATGAGCTGAAAATGCCCAAGCATCGCTTGTCATGCTAGGAGTCGAAGCTATTATTTGTTCAAAGGTGTTTTTGGTTTCTTGGTCCTATTGGTACCCTGAAAAACTGAGTTGAAACGTTTTGAAACTTAAATCTACCGACTTCAATGGCCTTGCGAGCTTTCTTTGGAGTTTCAGCTGCCTGGCGTCCAAGCTCAAGCTGCAACAAGCTATGATGGATGACATCGACATCACTGGGGACCCATGGTACTTTCAATTCAGCTCGAGAATTGAGGACAAATAAAGTTGAACCATGTTGAACTTACCTAAACCTTCACAGCCTTAACGAACTATCTGAGGAATGCAATATGCCTGAAGCGGCGTGAAGCAAAGTCCGGGTGGACTGAACGATGAAATGACATTATCACATATTATATCAACTCCGTCATTGCCATTGCACAATACAGATCGATACAACATTACATATTATGCATATGTGACTGTATATACGTGCATTATATACAATTATGATTAATTATATATGTATGTATATATATACAAAACGAGCATGGAGCCATATGTAAATATATATTATGAATCATGAATGAATATCGTTACTGCAGCGAGTTCAAAGCACGGCAAAGATGCCTTCACCGCCTTCAACTTGAGAGCATGCTTCCGAACACCTTCGTTGATTTCGTTCGCACCCACTGAATCTCAAGTCCAGCCGTCCAGTTCAGCTTTAGAACGCATCAAATTAAGCATGTCATAACATGTCCTTGCTGAAAAGCTGTCCCGCAAAGCTTCCATCATAAGCTTCGACATCCCGTGGCTTTGAACAGAGTGCAACATAGTGCAACCATTGGATGAGAGGCTCTGCCTTTGCCTCTGCCTTTGCCTCGCCCAAGGTCTTTCACCTTTGGCAACTGAAGACAAACGCAGCAGAGAACATCGGAGACCCATACGAGAATCATCCATCTGCTAAATCACTCATTCACATCATTCACTCTAGATTCACTCTTCCACTGCAACTGTGGGCAAAAATGAATTCAGGTGCGGGCAGAACGTGCCACGATGGGCATCTCTCCCTTCCGGCTGCTGCTATCAGGTGCACGCTTCAGCCTTAGACCCAGGATACCCAGGATATCCACCCAACGAAGGGCATCAAGATGTCGATTGGCAAAGCTGTCAATGTCGACTCAATGTCGACTGGTCCAAATATGTCAAAATGATTAAAAATGATTCCATGAATAATGCAAAAACGAAGTCATGTCCAAAAGAGTCCTTCTTGGCACCTCTTAGCATAAACCGTTTGTGGACTGTGACATCATGAGATGAATCGTATGGCTCATGAGCATGTCGTGAAAGCCGTAGCACGAAGGGAGCCAAGGTGCTTTGCATGCAAACGCTCTGCCAGCTCATAATCCTCCTGCACTGCTATTTCCGCGTAGTGAGTTTGGGTTGGAAATGTGTGGATTTGTTGACTAATTAAACACAAAAAAGTGGAAACTGATTTTGAAACAAATCTGCTGCGAGAATTTCATTTTTGCCAGTCATTTGAAACAGTCGTGCCTTCTGAACCGCTTCTGAGAGCTGCTTCCGCAGGAGAGCCTTCAAATGCGATCAAACTGTAGCGACAGCCAACTGATCGTTGATGTTCAATGGATAGCATGCTACAGCTGACTGTGCCTCAGAACATCTCAGAACTATTATGAACTATTGCATATTGATGATGTGTTTTTCTTTGTTCAAGCTATGCGTGCTTGAAAATCCAGTGAAGGTTCTGTCTGCATGTGCTTTGTCGTAGTTTGTTAAAGTTTCTTCTCGAAGTTCACCCATGCTCAGTGATGGCAAAGCAAAATGTATCGTTGGTCATGCGCCAAGCACCAACAAGCATCAAGTTTCAACACCGTACCAACAAAACAACATAAAACAACTGCACATCCACTCCTTGCTGTGGGAGGCCTGGCAGGTCGGATTTCAATGGACTTCAGTTTTAGGCACTGAACAATCCAGAGACATTGGACTGGAACCAGCTGTTGCCTGTTTCGTTCAATTTACACTTTGTTCTTGCAATGACAATATTGAATAATATTGAAGCAGGTTCTGATGTGTACATTGATTTGTGGTTTCAATCTTTTTCCTCATCAGAAGGGCCTCTTCATTTCTTCCCTGGCAGTTTCAGAGTTTAGTCGGTAGTGCCATGACTGTGTGTGACGTGAGAACATGTAACAGAACAGAAGCTACTTAGGTTTATGGCAAGTCTTGAGCGAATTGATTACCACTTGGAACTTGTTTTGTGAAAATCTATGAAAATCTTAGTCTTGGAACCACAAGAATAAGAGAATTCTTGGCGGTCCATTTTTGGCAGTGCCTGGGCTGAGAGCATCTGCTGATGCGCTGCTTTCGCTTCTTCTACCTTTTTTTGGGCCTCGCAGCTCCCATCGGTGCATGAGGCTCCACATTTGCCGACATGACCCACTTGAGTCCACCATGTTCATCCATATATCATCCATATCATCCATGTTTATCCTGCATTCTCCGTCACACCTTGGCCTCTGCAGCTTTCACAGCCGCTTCCTGACCAAAACTCAATCGAAAAAACGATCCGAAAAAATCAAAGAGAAGAAGAGAGAGAGAGAAAGTCTTTCGGGCAGCCAGGTTCACCGCATTTTGCTGCCTTGGTGTGGTAGATCTCCGCCTTACCAGGACCATTCACCTGCGGCTGAGCCAAGCGAAATCATGTCATGTCAATGTATCAACGAGAAGCGACTCTTCCAATACTTGCTGTATGATGCTGTTTGCAGCCCTCATAACATGCTCGTTATTCTCCTTATTCTCGTTCCATCTCGTTCCATCTCGTTCCATCTCGTTCCATCTCGTTCCATCTCGTTCCATCTCGTTCCATCTCGTTCCATCATATTCTTTCATATTCTTTCTTGTTGGTTCTCAGTATCGCTTGTCAGGTGGTCCCGGCCTTGATGAGGCGGCCATCTTTCCCTAACTTCACCGCCCAGCCCTCGGGTAGCTTCCAGTCAGCAGCCATCTTCTTGGCCTGGACAACAAACCCTTTCAATTCGAGCATGCGACAGCATGCGAACAAAAAAAGCCAAGTCTTGTCAGACTCTTCAGATATCTTCAGATAGATAAATAAAATCAAACCCAACGACCTCCATCAAGTGACTGTGATACCAACTCATGTAATATTCAGAAAGCATGCCTTCTATTCACCACATCTCCAGTCAAATGACGTCAAACAAGCCCTCTGGTGGAGTAACTCCGAAACTTGATAAATGGCCAATGAGTAAATTGGTGTGGTCTTGGAAGAACTACTTCACTGCGATCACTGACCCAATCCTGTCGGAGTGTTCATGATTTTGCTTCCCTGTAGCTTGAATCTCGAAAATGCGAAAAAAAAAAAACGCAGCAAAGCAACAAGCTCCCATACGCCACTTACGAGCAACGTGATTTGATGTCAAATGCCTGCTCGAGCAACTGGCGATCTATGAGCTTGTACTTCATCGCTGCCAAAGCATGCACCTGCACGCAGATTCACAGAGATTTACCAGTGACATCGCATTGCATCACAGTGATGGTCTTTCAATCAAGATGCGGCATTCACAGTATTTTCATGAATTTTCCGCACTGTTGTTTCTTTTTGTTTCCCAGACTGGTCGGAGTGAGTGGGTCATTGGGTTATCCCCGGTTGCCTCCCTTACACATTCCCTTCCCGGAAGCAAGAGGAAGAGGAGTGACATGTAATTGCCAACATTTGCCAACGAATAATTGAGGACCAAATATTGAGCACAAAGATTCACAAAGCACTCTCCTTCGGGTGAAATTGCTCCCTGCCTTTGGATCTGGGAACCTGATGCCAAAAGGCGACACGAACAAACATTGAACAAATTTGAAATTTGAAAAATGTCTCAGGCACCGGAAGAGTCACTCAGCTCCCCGACTCGTCGTTCTGATGTGCTGCCCAGAAGTCCGCGAACTTTGCCAGCGCTGCGACACGGTCCTATATGCGCGCTGACAATGAGTTGCGCCACGGCAATATGTTGGCAATGTTGGCAATGATGGCAATGTAATGTGGATATGTTTTCACAACGAGTTTCCAATGCCAAGCAAAGCTATGGACCTTGTGGGCGCTGCCGTAGATGTTCTTGACCATTTTCAACTGGGTGAGGGAACACCATGGAACACATGACTCGAAAATGCTGACATCAAGGTCTCTTCAGGTCTCTTCAATGCGGACAAACTTGAGGCCCAGTAAGGGCCGAAAGCTTGGCAGGGAGCTTGGCATGAAAACACAATGATGCTGAGGATGCGGATGCTGCCAATTTTGCTGCCGGTAGCGACATGCCGATGGTGTTCCCGGGGAGGATTGAGCTACTGCCAAACTGCTTGTGAACCAGCCAGGGGGGAGGGGGGGAGTAGCTACGCAGTTGGAGATTCCAGCCCCCCCAAGACCTTGCTAAAGCAAGAGGGGCTTCAGCTAGCACCTAGCTTTCGTGACTTTCACGGACAGCCAGCACTCCTGCTCCACATAGTATTTTGTCGGTTCCCATTTCAAGATTTGGCATTTCAAAGGATACTTCATGATACTTCCCTGAAGTGCGTAGGTTGGGCTGTATAAAATGTCTAAAAACAAATAAAACAATGTAAATGCACAGTGCACATCAGTGCACCCTAGCGGTACAAATTTTGTCCCAGGGGCATATTTGGAAGAAGCCACTGCATCTGGGCTCTTGCCGTGCTCTTCCAGTAGCTCCTTGCAGAACCCAAGAGATTCCAAGAGATCCCAAGAGTCCAAGAGGCACAATGTGAAAGAAAGGACATCAAAAATACTAAAAATTTCCAATATATTATATTAATTTATATTAATTTATATTAATTTATATTAATTTATATTAATTTATATTAATTTATATTAATTTATATTAATTTATATTAATTTATATTATATATCTATATATATATACGCATTTTTATTACATATTTCATCATATTTCGGGATCATGCCAAGGCCATGCAAGGCCGAAGAGCAACAAAAACCAGCTTGGCTCGTCCTTCATCGCAAGGAACATGTCGTTGGCTTCAGCTTCACGCTTGATGGGCTTCTCCTGGAAATTCACCGGCACATTGGCACATTGATCAGTGACAATCAGTTCATCTTTCTGTGCCATGGCAACAACCTTCCAGCAGTAACATCAGTAACCCCAAAAGCTTTCATTTGTTTTTAAATCATTGTTGACTTTTTGGCTTTGATGTTTTCTGGGGCCGTGACAGCAAACAAAAAGCTGCAGCTGCTGAAGAAAACACAGCATACTGATGCTCTTGTATCAAGAAGGATGTCAATACAAGTAACAGCAACTGTTCAGCTTTAAAGGCACAGGGATAGCAAACTCTGCTCCTCTTCTGACTCCCCTTTGCAAAAAGTCTCGTACCTGCTGCGATTCGAGTCATACTGTCATACTTGAAACTTGTTAAGCTCTGACTCTCTGAAGAAAGGCGCTAAGGTGCCAAGGTCAACAATTTGCCCACCTGACTAGTGGGAACTAGGTTTTCCAATTATGTTTCAATGTGTTTCAATTACATGGACAATCCGACAATCCCAAGGAACCAACACACCTATGGCTCTATGGCTATTGGTCACTTGTCTAGAATCCGTGGCCATAGCACCCATTCCTGCAGGAACTGGCCACTTCATTGAAACTGTGCCACAAGAACAAGAGGCGAACAATGAAAATTAGATAAAATTAGTCAGAGTCCATCTGCTGTCAATTTGTGAAGCAAAAAAATCAAAGTTCACCCAATGTATCAGTGGATTCTACCTTGGATCTGAATATTTCTATGCTGTATCGAAGCACTACTGCATATTACTACACCCTGCCTCGTCCGTAGCATTGGGCAAAAGTGCAACACTCAAAGCTACCTCCGTATATCTGATATATCTCTGTATCAAGAACAGTATTCCATGATATTCCATGGATAACTGAGGCTGTTGGGTTGCTCAAGAGCACAGTGAATAGTGGATGCATGTGGAAACCACTTAGGCCAAAGCAGGGCGTTGCCCACGAGCATCCACATCCTGCGAATTACTACAAGTTGTGTTGAAATATGTTGAATTTAATTCTACAAGGTCATGTATGATGTTCATTTTGCGTATGCCTTGCCCTTGATGTTCTGCCAGTTTCATCGTGTTTTTGTGTTTTCATGTTTGGTTTGCCTCCAACAAATAGCCATCATCGTCCAGCTTCTCCAACAACTCTGAGCGCCTCGGGGAAGTTTTGTGGCAACCGTGGAGCATCAAGGAACCCACACATGGGAGTTACATGGAGTTACCTCAATTACTTCCAAAATCTTCCAAACATGGAGAGGTTGGTACTCCAGTACCTCTGAATAGCGTCCGAGTCATTGTTGGCCCCTGAGATCTTCCCGGGCACCACGCCATTTGGCTGTGGCATCTGCCATGACTAGCTCCAAGGGCACATCAACCTCCAAACGTTTACAACAATGGCCTTCTGATGATCAGATGCATCGAAAATATGTGTTCAATGATTTTCATACCAATCACCAGGATGCAATCTGCATCATTCAACCATAGACATTCTTAGTCTTAGACTAGTGTTTTTCTGTAAAGGCTTTGATTGGATGCAAGGATGCAAGTTCACAAAGCTGTTTATAACATTTTATATATAACTCAGTGACTGAGAGATGTCAAATGATGCAGGTGTTTTTCCTATTGCCGTGAATGTTGAGTGGCTTCAATCAGAGGTTGCAAAGGTGCCAACTCCAAAAGTCTTCGTTGCATTTCGTTGTAAAAACATGTAAAAACAATTTTCTTGAGATCACAATCTGTCGATATCTTTCGTATGTGTTGCCCAGCCAGCCTGCAAATCTTCAAAATTCTCCTGCTCCTGCACAAGTTTGCAGGGCTACTGAGACATTGGCCTACAAACACTGTACGTGTACCGCAAAGACATCCAAAGACCGATCCCTAAAGCGATCGTTTGAAGCGCCTAAAGCACCGTTTGAAGCGTTTCGTCTTGCCTTTGACCAAAGTGTCTCTGCGGTGGCTTCCCGCCTTGCCCTTTTCGCGATCAAAGTCGGGGGTGAAGGTGCTTTGAAGCTTCACCGGGTCCATGTCTGAGATGTCCTTTCACGATCTTTCATGCGTTTCACGGATACAGATTTTCCATGGCCCTCACAACCTGCGACTACTACAATTACGAGTGCTAATATGTACTAATATGTACTAATTGGTATTGATCTACCTGTTGTAGCAAGAAAAGCGACACCATTTCACACAGCTGTCCAGGAGATTGTCAAAGCCGCCACTCTCGCGAAACTTCCTGCCAAGGTGCACGGACACACATACACCACATCCAAATACCACTAAACACCTGACACATCCTGACACCAACAGCAACAGCAATCTTGTGTGGTAGACAAGTACCACAAACATCCACAAACAAGTGGCCAATGATGGCCAATGTATTACTGTAACCCTTGCTGCCCTGTCAAATTATAATCTCTGGGTGCCACATGAGTCACCCCTGCCTCAAGTACAAGATGGCAGAATTCAAGTAGCCGTTGCACTTGGCCTCACCGAATACACCGAAGGGATTTCATTTGGATCGCATTGATTTGGGGATGCTTTTACCTGAGGAAGGTCCTTATAGTTATTATATGTTATTATAGGTCCTTGAGATTCCTTGAGATTCCTTGAGTCTTTGAATATTTTGAATGTCCACAATCAAAACGGCACCGAAATCCATCGAAATCCATGTGCTGATCATCCAAGCGGCATTCTCAGGATCCATTCGAACGAGGCGTTGGAAGTCTGGAGTGGCCATATCCCATGATTTCTTTTTGTAGAGCCTCATGCTGAAAACGGCAATGGACCCAAAACTCCGTTTCGTCTGTTCTTTTTGTATCTTTTTGTTGCGGGACTCAAAAGTACTGTTTGGGCATGGGACATACCTGGAAAAGCAATCTAGATCCATGATCTACATTGAATCTACATGATGACTGTATGAATCAAGTTTCTGTAAGGCCTCAAACTGAGGCAACAACTCCATGAGTCGTCGCACGCCATTCATGTAGGGAAAGCCCTGCATTTCAAAAAATATCAGCCCAAAGACCCTAAAGACGCAATGGAACAGATTGACAACAGATTGACAACTCATTCCAAAGCGGAGTTTCTCCTAACGTTGAAGATTGCCTGGCCTGCTGGTAGAAAGTTGCAAGAACACGTGGATAAACAAACTGTAGCTCTTCTTCTGTGGCATTGGGAACATCATCGTACCTGAACCACAAATCCTGGCGTTCAAACACGTCCCGAGTCCGTAAGATTCCCTAAGCATCAGAAATATTCAAGAACATCAAGGTCATCAAGAACCATCGGCATCCAGCAACCAAATTACATGTTGACATTCGACTCCATGGCATACCTTCAGTTGTTTCCCACAGGTTTACACCTGAGGTCAAGGCGAGGACCATCCAGCTTCAAGGCCAAGAGTTTTCTCAGCTTCCCTGAGACAAGTTTGCCGGTACAAGATGCTACAAACAATGAAAAAAACACGCCATGTACAAACATCCGCACAAAGATGCAGAAACATGAACAAACCACGTGATCATCTTTGCGGTCATTCTCTTGCAGAGTCCCTTAGGTACGGCGTCTGCCAATTGTGGTGGTTCTTGCAAGTGCAAGGCTTCCGTTCCAAAATGCCGCCGAAAGGAAAGAATGAGATGGGAAACTGATCAGCTACGAATCCCCTTTGTGCTCTTCATATCTCTTCATGTTCTTTCATTCTGTTCTCATTCTTGCTTCGATTGAGATGAAACTTTCTGTTTCACGAGATCGAGCATGATTAGCTGGTGTGATGTTCAGAGCCAAATCCGGTATACCTTTTAGATCCTTTTAGCATCTTTTAGCCATGGTTGCAAACTGGATCGAGTTTGTTTGCCAACCTTTGGGTCTCAGGAGTCAAGTATATTGGGCCACCATGTGTACAACACTCCGCACACCCTTCCAAGAATTTAGTGATGATGCCCTGGGTCACTGTCGCTCGACAGGCGTCTTTTTCTCTTTAAACTGACAATAGAGGAAAGTTTGGCCAGAAATGTGTTCGCCTGTGGCACATGGTATGTTTATCCCATTTTATCCCTTACCTTATCTTAATCTTGTCTCCTCCAGTGGCTGGTCTTTACGGCATGCAAAGCAAACAGTAATTCTTGGATCATACTGAAACATACTGAATGTGTTTGAAGTTAGTTCAGACACGTTGGACTTATAATGACTGTTAATGACCATTTATCACCATTAATATATTATATGTGTATATATATATACATATATGAATTCTCAAAATGTCTAAAACACTAAGCATCAGAAGCATCCAGACATATCCAGACATATCCAGACATATCCAGACATATCCAGAACAAGTTTTTGCGCGGTGATGCCTTCAGCTGCCCTATCTGTCAAGTTGTTTCCTTTCTGAGCTGGATAAAAGCACGTTTCGCACAGGGTCTTCAGGGTCTTTGTGATTCTATGCCTTCCAAAATCTAAATCTTGCATGGGTTCCTTCCGCTTCCTAGAGAAAACGATTTGAGCGAACCGGCTCATTTAGAATGAAGAATTCCAATCTAATCTATCCCGGTGGGGGAATGCACACTGTGATGACTGCAACTCCACCGAGAAACCCATGGAAAATGATCGAAGGAGATTGAAGATATTGAAGCAAACTTAGATCCAATCTAACAGAATCTAACAGGCTGTGGACAAGAGAAGGGTTAATGAAGTCCTTCTTGTGCGTGCTGGTCCCGAGCAAATCCCAACAAATCTTGGCACATCTTGGCACGGTTCTGAAGGAAAAAATCTACAACTTGAAAATCAGAAAGCAAGGTTGGAAATAGCTGAATAATGGTGAATAGGTGTGCCAAGGTCCCGTGTTTTTGGCAGTCTTTGTATAAGGACGCATAAGGCTGAGCGGCAGTGTGCGTAAAACCAGGCCTTGCATATCCTTGCATTGTGTGTGTGTATATGATATATTATGTGTTGATATGAGAATCACTAATCACGTACTCTTGCTAAATCTTCTGCTCACCCTTCACTTCTTCTTGTCAACCCGCCTTGATGACATGCGGCCGCAACCACGGCAGCTAACATGCTGTTGCAAGACCACATTCAGCAGTGATTGTTCGGAGCCACCTGAGTTCCTCTTACACTCAGAACTCAACCGACTCAGCAGACAATTCACATACCAAGCTCTAAGGACTCTATCAAGTCATATCAAAGCCGCTGATCTTCCAGGGCCGCTGCCACCATTCATCAGCTCTTTGACCAATGGCGCCAGGTTGCTCTTCACCTGGAAACAAATCGAGACAAAGTGATGCGAGTCTATCACATTCTATCACAATTATCATATCATATGATATCTATCATGAGAACACAAAAGCATATCAAAGCCAAGTAGTTGAACATAGTTGAACATAGTTGAACACAAACCATAGGGTATCCCTTTCCAACGTTCAAACCTGCCGCGTTTCGATTCCTTTGCATCATTTTGCTGTCATTTGCAACTCTTCGTTTAAGCCACTCAGACCAAACGGAGAAACGGAGGCACCAACCGAGTATTGCAGGCCTTGGTTGCTTTTTCTGCCCTCTCGGTTTTCTTGACCTTTGCGGCCTCCTTGCCAAGTGTCACACCAAGCTAAATCATGAACAAACATCTGTCAAATCTGTCAACTCCTACACGTGACAGACTGACACGCCATGAGCCCCACATGAGCCCATATGAGCCCCAGTCAAAATCAGTCAAAATCAGTCAGAGTAACAGTTCGAAACAGTTGACAATCTCATCAAGACAAGTCTCTTAACAAGTCTCTTAACAAGTCTCTTGTATGTCTCTTATTCCTGCCTTGGCAAGACGTTCGGTCGCCAGTCTGTCTCTCTCGAGTTGAGTCAAGGCCTCGTGTGTTGCTCGGCGTATGCCAAATGATTTGCTCCTCGTTAATAATGTTAAGAAGGTATAATAATGTATGAAATGGTATGAATTATGTATGATTCCTTCACACAGAGGCAAAATTGTGCAAAAATCATCAAGTATGAGGAGGCTGAAGCCAAAGTCAAATGATCCCAGCTCATGATACCCTGAGACTGAAGCTGCTTTGGACTCTCGCTCCTTCTTGAATTCCTTGTCAGGCTCAAAGGAATCCAAATATCAAAGTGATGACATTGTATTGGCACAGCGTATCATTTGCTGTTCAAGTGCGAATCATCCAAAGTACAAGAAGATATGTTTCAATTCAGAGATGGTTTGAGCGCATCCCATTTGCCTCACTCTGAAGAACCGGATGTTCTGCGACTTTGGATGCTTCGGCAAAGTGTTTTCCATCAGGGGCAGATAAGATCACCAGGTCCTCTCTGCGAAGCCAATCCAAACATGGCTGAACTCGAACTGGGCATATCATGGCGTTCCTATTTAACATATTTAACATATTTAATAAACATTATTTAACCATCTCACAGAAAATTTACAGAAAATTTACAGAAATTGACTATATGTGTTTCTCGGGCATGGGCATCTCTCTGAAAATTTGAGGCAGTCTGTGTCCTCTTTGCGAGCTCGCTGCACGACTCGAACACCCCACGAATCCTCTGCGACTTTCCAGGTGCATTTCGCCGTCAAAACCACACCGCCACATGGCACAGCTGAGGGTCAAATCTGCAACGCAATGCATCCAGATGATTTCCAGATGCATCCAGGCTGCTGGAACAGAATGAGTTGTGCGCACTCTGACCTCCGTCGAATCAATTCGAGCCATCACAGAACCATCGTGCAACAACTGAGAAATGCAGGACCTGCCCATGTCTCATGTCGCATATCGCTGTCACAGCGTGCCGGGACCTCAGCCTTTCTCTCCGTGCGCTGTACGGCACACCAAGGACCTTGCGATGTTGAAAGATGTTGAAAGCGAAGGTGTTCCAATAATTTTCAATGTATTTCATATGTTGAACATCATTGAACATCTTTAACCCGAAAAAAGACTCTGGAAAATCCACTGAAGTGCTCAGGGTCCAGCCATTCTTCATTTTGGCCCAGAATGCTGCGAAAAGCTTGATGGTTGCAGCCTGTGTAGACCTGCACATAATATTGAGGTCTTTTCGAATCCACAAACACATCAATTTGATTCGATTTGTGTTGCAGGTTGAAACACAAATACAGTTGAACACAGTAGGTACATTCACGTACATTCTTATGTGTTGTAGATTCTAATCTATAAAACAGACTCCCTTGAGATCGTTTGATCAGTGACCATGTCCAGGACATTCCAGGACTAGCAAGATCTGCTAAGTCTGCAACTCTTTGGAAACAGCCTTAATGTAAGGCACCTGCATAGGAAGCATAGGAAGTGGGAAGATCATGGAAGATCTACATGCAATCTACGGCAGTCAGTCTTCAAGACAAGGCAACCGCAGCTAATCAGCTAATCTTTCAAGATACGATTGGGCAACATTACATATTTATTATTAAATTATTACAGTAGTAATATATTATACTTATATATAATCATATATTATAATGACATGACATAACATTATGTCACCCAATGTGTACTCTCCAGACTCAGAGATTCCAGTCAGCACCTTGGCCATTGCATCCAGTGATTTTTCATCCTTGCCAAATAGGTCGTGGAGAACCTGTGACAACCGTGACACTGCGATCCAAAGTCAAAGCTGGATCCATCTGCCAGAACCTTCACCGAATTCTCAGCGTCATCATCCTGACAGTGTGAAAGATGTGAAAGAGCTGTGTCCGATGCGACCTCATTCTACCTGAAAATGCGGGTCATTGCTGATCAAATGCTCCGCTGTCCTCAAACTTCTTTTTTTCTTTCAGCCACTGTCTGAACGTAGCTGCCACCTCATGGCAACATGACTCATTGACTAGCCAGCAAGCGCATCAGGTGATACCGCGCATGCCCATCAGCAGATTCTCAGGTATAAACGCAGAGCAGAAAGCACTTTGGGATAGTGCACACTGCACACATTCAAACAATGCAGATAATATTGGGTTTCCGTGCTGAGGGAAAACGGTCAATGTCCTCGTACGAAGCATCTGGGATTGTAGACAAGGCCTGCTTGACTTTTGGCAAATTTTGGCAAGGAACTCTGGAACAGAGGTAGAGGGAAACAATGGAACAAGAATGGCATAGAACGATATGTATAGACCATACAGAGTCAAGCCCTCACCGGATCATCAGGCCATGTTCAAAAAATGCTGGAAAGAATCAAGGCGACACAAACCACTTGTCATCCTCTGTTCATAAGTGCAAATGCAAAGCCATGTAGACAGGCAGAGGCAAACAAAGGCAGCTCAGTTTGGCAAACCAGTTTGGCAAATCAGGCTCAAATGGTGAGTTGTGGCATTTGCAACTGGCAACACTTGCCTTCTTCAACTCTTGAGCTGCTGGATCCTCCTGCACAGTTTGAATAGTTCACATCCCAATACATCAAACTGGGAAGCTAATTCATTGAGCCTGTACATGCCTGTACTTTCTCAGCATGTTTAGAATTTGATAAAGACAACATGCAAGAGCACACTGTAGCACACTAATCATATGAAGGAGAGAAGGAGATTCTGGTTGTGGTGCCATTTGAAGCGCTTTGTCTTTGGTGTTTGGGTTTTCGTTTCGTTGACGCCTCAGCTTCGGCTTCCTCCTTGGAGCGGTGACGGCAATCACATTGTGAATTTTAAAAAAATCACAAACAAAATGACAGATTCGACATTTTATGAATATTTATGAATTATATGATTAACACATTATGACATAAGCATAAGCATAATAAGCATAAAATAGCATAAATGCATTAGGACATCCGTCAACAGCCGTGTCCTCATCGTTCTGGGTTTGCTTCTTGCGACTGGACAAATGCCTAAGTCCAACCAGTCAGCAACGCACATCCACATCCCATCCATCAAGTCCAACACATCCGTTATTCATCCGTTATTCATCCGTTATTCATCCGTTATTCCAACCTTTTACGACCGTTTCTGGGTTGGACTAACCAGCGATCATTGTCGGGTATGATGTCGGCATCATCCTGCCAGTGGTATGAGTTATTTGCATGAGATTGTGACATATAGTGACACTTTTGCGGACGGCAATGTAACTGAACATAACTGAAGATTTTCTGCGAAGCAATCTGCTGGCCTCTTCCATCTTTGAATCTGGAAAGCGCAATGGAAACTTTTCCTGCTAAGATCTGAGAAGTGCTGCTGGTGCAAAATCCAGGATGCCCCATGCGAAGCACTAGAGTCACTAGATCAAATGTGTGAAAACATGTGAAAACAATGCAATTGTATGTAATTGTAATTCTTAAAATAAAATGATCCACCTCCAAGTCTATCCAAATCTGCCAATCCAAACTATCTGCAGATGCTTTGCCTTGAGAATGCCCTGCGCAAAGGAGATTGGATCCATAATCTCTTCACCTGATGGCTGTCTTGCTGCAGATCGGTGTATCTCAGCATCTCCGTACTATTCATGTCATATGTTTGCTTCGACAAGACGCATTGTGTTGAGTGGCCACCTGACTTGCTGAGATGCGCATCAACATCATCGACTTCAGTTTGAAGGTGAAAGGTTGTATACCGGATACCGGTTGTCCAGCCAAGCAGATCCAAAAAGGTTTCCCAAAAGGTGTGCACTACGTCTCCCTGCCCTGCGACGTCTCCCTGCCCTGCGACCTTCGTCTTGGTTTGCATTCGATGAATCTTTCGACTCTTTGGGCGCTGACGTGGCTTTACGCTGCGTGACTTTCTCCTGAGAACTGGAACTATTCTGCGCATTCTCTGAGGAAAGGAAACTGAGTACAAAATGAGTATAAAATGTATAAGAGTCAGGTTTTGCAACATTTGCAGGTGGGCAATCCAGGCAATCCCTTCTCACATCTTGACACATTCTCACACAGCAATCCCATCCTTGAAAGTTTGCGGCCTCAGAGCAACGTCTAGCTGAAGACTGTAGAGATTCCAGCATCACACTCTTCGACCGAATTGTGACAAACACATCAAACACACACCAAAACACAGTGCAACCGTGCAACATCGTGCAACATTGTCAATTAATGTCAATTAATGTCAATTAATGTCAATTATGGTGAGATATGGTGAGATATGAGTCATACGCTTCCAGACAACCATCTTGCTTCTGCATGCTTCTGCCAGGTCTGCCCTGCCGTGAAACCCTCACATACCAAACTGCTGTTTCTCAATCATTCTCAATTCTCACTATCCACACCAAAATTGCCAAATTGTATGAAGCATTATGAATATTTATGAAGCGCATCTCTGATCTTTTGACAGTTCATGGTTCATTTTGTGATACATTTTAGATATGTTTCAATATGTTTCAATAGTCTCTGGGTCTTTGATGATCTTTGCATGTCTTCCTCCGCAATGTCCGATGTTCGCTTCTCAGGTGCTGGCACTGCGCAGCCAATTTCAGTGCACCGCTGAAGCAGCCTGCTGTGAAGACTCTTCGCCTGCTTTCTGTCGAAATGCATGAAATACGCAACCCCTGGTTCGGGGTTGAAGATGTACGATATGCTTGTTAAAACAGAAACGTCATGAAATGTTGTGATGCACGGCATTCCTTTTTGCTGCTTCGTTTGTTCCTTTCGAATATGCCGCTTGGAAATTCTGGAATTTGCAATGAATTTCATTCACATCTGAGGCAATCTGGGGTCTGAAACTTTCCGCAATCGTTACCCTGAAGCCAGCCGCAGCAATGGCAGCCTGTTGCCAAGAAACACAAGGGACAAGCCCCGTTGCTACAAATGCACGACCACAAAGGGTATTGCAGGCCCCACCATCTGTCTCGGCCATGCATTGTGATATACAAGCGGTGAAACAGATTCTGCAGTGGTGCTTCGTAGTCATAGTCTGCGGGGTAGTAATTTGTGACAAGCGCTCTTGCAACGTGCATATCAAAAGTGTAGCCTCCTTCACGTCTTGTTACTTCTTTCAACTGAATCTGTCGGTTTTCAACCTCAAAAGGCTCAATTGTGCGGATTCGGGTTTCATCGCATTCCTCGTTCTCGAACCATTCAATATCCTCTTTAATCAGGGACAAACCCATCAAGCACACCTGAACATCTCCATACTTCATATTCTGGATTTCGTCTAAGACTTGATTGAAGTCCTGCATATCATCTGCCTCTCCATCCGTCAGAACTAAAATCAGCAAGCTTCGTCCACTGCGTCCACTTGACGGAGCCAGGTCACGCAAAACGTTTCGAAGGGTTCGACTCATGGGAGTTGATCCAGACGGCCGAGAAGCAAATAGTGCATCCATCTGCGAAAGAGAACATCTTCGATTCGAAAGATTCGATCCTCCAATCGATCCATTTAATGCATACAGCCAAGGGTCCAACCCAAGGGTGGAAAAAATCCGTCGCCAACTATGCAGGTGATGCCGGGCAAAAAACCAACGGCTATGATGGGGACTCAGAGGACACTCTGCAGGCCTGAAATTTCGAGCCTGGGTGAACCATCCTCCAGGCAGAGATCGTCGTAATGTACTAGCAAGTAGATACGAATTGTAATCGGACGTTGCAGAGATATCTCCAAAATGTTTGATACATTGACCAAACATGTCTAAGTTCATGGATCCGCTGTCATCGAGCACGATTGCCACTTCGGTACCATAGATCAATGGTGTCATAATGTCTCGAGACAAGCTATGGGCATGGCCTGTGCCCATCAGCATGGCTTCAAGTTGGTTCATCTTAGCATGTTCTTCAGCTGTGAACCAGGCATCATCCAGCAATCTGGGTGGGTAAAGCTCTGATCCACTCACCATCTGATCCATCAGGATGGTTGGTTTCCGATGCATCCTCGCCTCACGTTTTCTGCCCCATTCACGCAGAACTTGCACTCTTTCCTTGAAAAATGCATCGCTTGATGTCACTTCGTTTGAAGTCCCTGCAAACTCTCTGCCAAAGTGAAGCGCGCTGTATGTGCTGTCCTCTTCAGTGTACATGTTTTGAGGTCCCACCTCCCACGGTTGCAACGGAGGAGCCGAGGGCGCCATGTCCAGCAATGGTTGTGTCATTCCTTGCCACGGTTCCTCACTTGTCAGAATGGTCTCAGCATGAAAATGCATGAAATATATGAAATGAAATGAATTGAAATGAATTGAAATAACAGCTTCCTGATTCACTGCAACCGGTGACCAGCTTTAGCTTGTCCAGACACTTAAGTCCTGCGGCTTACCATACCTAATTGAGCCCAGACAACAAACGCAAACATGAACTCTTTATCTCTTTGTTTGCAAGACATTTACTAATTTACAGCTGGGTTTTTTTAGATGTCCTCTTGAATCAACTGAAATCATTATGTCTATATCTTGAAATCTTGAAATCATATATATGTGCGTACTATATGCGTATATTATTATATGAATATCCTCACATTTGCACCAAGGTCTGCCCCCACAGTAAAAATGTGTGCCATGTTCAAAGCAGGAAGCGGCGCTCATATCGTGTTGAGCCGGCTGCGAGAGAGGTTGACCAAGTTGACCAAGTTGACCAGGACTAAGTGAAGCAAATGCAGTCGCTGGAGGTGCAGAGGGCGACATCAGAGAGACACTGTTGGCACTGGCAGTGGCAGAAGTGGCAGTGGCAGCAGTGGCATCGAGGAGGGAACAGAGTGCGTAATTGGTGGAGATCTCAGTTGCAGCCGTAACAGCGCGACAAAGTGGGCATTCCACATTTTCGCCAGGAACAGTTCTGAGGGCTGTCAGGCAAGCTTCACAAATGCTGTGGCCACATGAAAAAACCTTGGGAACATGAATGCCAGACGTTCCAGTAAAATGATTCATGCATATTGGACAGTCCATCAGCGCTCGCGCCAACTAGTCTTGAACTAGGCACGAGAAAACTCAGAAAAACTGCCTAGGGCCTAAAAGAAGAGAACACTTGAGCCATCTTGAGCCAGCCCTTCAAATTAAAATGATCTAAAATGATCTAAAATGACTTGAAATCAAAGTCACACAGTCACGACAATGTCACGACAATGTCGACAATGTCGACAATGTACAAGTCTATTGGCCAGTTCGGTGGACAGATTCGTGGACAGCGAAATGATCAAAATGGATTACAGTGACAGGAAGCCTTTCCAGTGACCAAAAAAGTCTGCAACCACTTCGTGTCCTCCCGCACCTTGCCGTATTGATGAGCCCTGACTGCTTGTTGGATGGAATCTCGTATAAGTTGCAGTTCCTTTTCTTGATCTGGCCTGAAATCACGTCAAGTTTGGGAAATCTTCTGCATGCAAAACTCAGATGACATGCTGTCAAAAACGGTGAAACACGGTAAATATTCCATTGCAAGGGTTTGAGAATCTCTTTGATTCTTCTTCGATTTTTCCTTTTCCCCTGAAGGTCAAAGAAAAATATAATTCCTTCGGCTTGGTCGTTGACGTGGCAGCTTTCACCGCTTTCATCTCTGGTTTGGACACTTTGGGCGGCAAAGTCTTCTCTGGAGTCTCCTATGTTTCAAGCACAGAGCAAAGATAGACCAAGTCGTCTCAGTAGAAAAAACTTTCGTACAGTTCCAAATCATTTGCATATTGTGTTCAAAACCTTCAAAGTTTGCTAGTTGCATCAAGAAATGTTCGGTAGTTCAGCCTAAGTCCAAGAGAATGAAGTAAAAGTTTGGGATTCGCAAGTGTACAACGTTTCAAGTCTTTTCCTCTGAGATATGTAGGATTTGTATGGATTTGTCTGCAGAATTCTGCAGAATTTAGAGGACAATGCTGCGACATGCGACGATGTTCTGTGCCATTTTCGGCCTGTGCTGCTTGGACTCGCTGGACTCCGACTCTTGGTGGTGGGCTCACTCCGAAGAAGCCTGATTTAAAGCCGCTATAGCCGCACTGAAGAGCACCGTCTCAGCAAAAAACCGTCCAAGCAAGATGATGCTTTGTTTTGTTTTGTTTTGTGTTTCATTCTCTGACGTCACTTGCAACCGACCTCCCAACGATGTCTTAGGTCTCTCTTTTGGAGGTGATGCCTTCCCAAGAAGAGGACAAACTACACGAGTATGAAAAACAGTCATGGACGTTGAGTGATGTGTGGTGTTTGCAGGCATATCAACAATATAACATAATAATAATACATAAATATACATAAATATACATAATATCTCAACTTGCTCAACCAAATTTGAAGCTTGAATGGTCTTGAATGGTCCCCCAGAACCTTTGATACATTTAGATACTGCTGGGCATCCAAATATCGTTGGAAAGGAAGCCTATATGATCTATGATGCTGCATCAAGCCATACCAAACCACCTGACATTCGCTCCAGGTCATTCCCGAATGCAGTGCTGCTTCCGCATGTCTGTGCAAACAACCTCCATCAGTTTCTTCATATCAGCATGTTTGCTGCCATTGCTCGTGTGTTATTTCTCAATATTTCTCAGCTTGTCTCTGGCAGCAAAATATAACAAAGTTGTAGCCCCAATGTGGTTCTGGCAAGACATGACAAGACTCTGCGGGTTTTCTGCAATGCGAGACAGGGTTCCAGTGCGAGGGGGAGCAAGATTTGTACTGATTGTACTGTCACCTGCTTTTGACTGGCGGAAGCTTCAAAAGTGATTGGTTCCATGGGGCACGTCGACGGCCCGCAGAGATGCACTTTGTGCTGCTTGCCGTCGTAGTAAGGTGAAAGGATCGGGATCGGGGGGTCAAATCTCCAAACAATAAGCAGACAGTTCCTATTATTTCCTGTTTCATGCGTCTAGGGTGTCATGCTGTTACTTCACACTTCTTGAAACAATGTATCCATCCACAGTTTTTGAAGATAGATGATAGTTAAAGGACAATGAATTTGAGCCGTGGCCTCTGAAGCAGCTTTCTCAGCTTTCTCGATCTTCTCAGCTTCGCCCTCTCTTTTACGCTTTCCCCTTGCTTTTGCTGCTGGTGCCTGCAACATCTCCACGACTTACCGCGTGCAAATGCGGGCAAATCATTGTACGAGTACAAGAGGTGCATATGGGTGCATCAATATCATCAATATTGTCCAACATGTTTGTTTCCCATTCCAAGATGATCCAAGATGTCTAGATCTTCTCAGCATTTGATCCATTCAACTCTGAAACCAAATTTAATGGGATTGAGGCAGATGGCGGCATAGAGAGCCGGAC
Source organism: Cladocopium goreaui (assembly GCA_947184155.2). Taxonomy (NCBI): domain Eukaryota; class Dinophyceae; order Suessiales; family Symbiodiniaceae; genus Cladocopium; species Cladocopium goreaui. The sequence goes on from CAMXCT020002358.1 coordinate 231,445, forward strand.
GAAATCGCATCAGTTCGGTCTCCCATCTTTATCATCTTTTAATACACTTTAAAATATGTTTTCAGCGTTGGGATTTTTGTTGCGAAACAAACACACTGGCCTTGCCACGTCTCTGCACTTTTGCCTTTGGCTCGGCAGCCTTGCGGTACAAGTCACTTCTTTTTCCCGATTCATTCAAATGGATTCAATATACAAACAGGATGGATTAAGATGGATCAAGCACATCAAGCCCTAGCAAGCTATATACAAATTTGGTTGAGTTTCTGTTACAATTCTTCCTAATGCGCTCCGTCAATACAGAGAATATACAGCGTAGCACAGGATAAATCTTGCACCTCGGCATTTTCTTCCTGCTTTTCATCCTTTTCGGATTCCCTTTTTTGTGCTTGAGCACTCTGAGTGCTACTCTGAGCACTCGTCTGCTCTGCGGTTTTGGACGGCTCTGTCTCGGCTTTGCCATCGTCTTTCACTTCGTCTTTCACTCCGTCAGCTGATCCACTTGACTTCCGCCCAAAGTGAGCTGTCAGCAAGCTGCGACCAGTGGGCGCTGGCTCCCTGCAGGACGGAAGTGCTAAATGACAATTTTTTTGCCATGACCAGTACCGCAACCAGTAAGATCCAGTAAGCATAAGCATGTCCTATATTTCTTTGATGGCTTCGGGCAAACATCTCATTAACTCCACTCACATAGTATCAAGATGTATCAAGTTTGCGAACGCCAACAGAAAGGTAAGACGTGTCAATATGGAAAGGTGAACTCCGACAAATCTCAGGGACCCTGTTCCGACGCCGCCTCTTGGCCCAGCGGCGAAAATCCAACCTCTTGGCAGCATGGAGGATACAACATGGCATAGTGGGAACAAACTCTGTGATAGATTTGGGATGACGGGGATGGGGCAAGTACTCTGACACATTATGACGCTATGAATTACAGATATCATCAGATATCCATGGAATTCCATGGATATCTATCGTTTGGTTACAGTCTGATACCTTCTGCACCCTTGGCCATGTCCCACGCCATGCCCCATTCCCTCCTGAAGCGTTCGTCGCAAGATGTGGCTTTCACCTAGCAGGCGTACGCGCAAGGCACGAAATGCCGTATGCCGAAGTACCGAAAAGGGCAACACGGCAACGGTCAGCAGGGTAGCAAGATACCGAAAGCTGAGGCTGTTCAGAACCAAAAGCACGCATTTTTTGTCAGCCAATTTTTGTTGTCAGCCAACTGATTCCGCGCGCAGTGAGCAAGGGACGCCAAGAAAACAATGTCCAATGAAAGGCAAACTTAAATATTACAACATAGTACAACCTATGACATGTTTCGTTGCAGAGAAGAAACAAACGTCAACTAGGCGAACAACCCTTCCACTGTCTTGGCACCAAGGGCTCGTAGAACTCAGCGACCTACCCCATGAAGCAGCGTAGCCTGCGAGTCATGCGAATGTTGCAATGCACTGCGTGAAACTCAAAATTCCAGAGAAAACAGACATAAAACACCTATAGCAGCTATCGCATGTCCAAGTGCAGTTGGTATCTTATTATTGAAAGCCAGGTGAATTTGGGCGACATGTTGAGAACCGACTCTCATTGGGATATTTTTAGTTATTGTGGAGCACCATGTTTTTGCAAGGCTCAACATCATTCAACATCATTCAACCATATTCAGAATAATCATCATTAACCACTAATAAGCACTATGAATCATCATTAACCAACATTAATATATATTCATCATATTCAACCGAAGATCCTCAAATAGGCTCGACCAGGTCCATCGCTTTGCCAGCTGGGTGAGACCAGCAATCGCTTCTCAGAGCGCTGGTCCTCACGTCCGCGGAATGGGCTTCAGTCAAGTCGCACTTTCAGATCTTTCAGGATGGGAGTGAGATGGAGTGAGTTTGCAAACGACAAGGATGCCATAGGATGCCCTATTTTGCTTACTTGCCTACAAAATCCTACAAATATCTAGCACTATTGGTTTGCACTTTACACTGACCGAGGTTTGCAAAGGCGTGCTTTCAAGGAAGCAGGATCTGATGCCGAAGAAAGCATCCCCATCTGTGGCTCTGTCTAATTGCATGGCCGAGAGGGACAAGAGTTCACTATAGTAACTAATGCAACTACTATAGTATTACTATAGTATTAATTACTATAGTTACTATAGTTACTATAGGCATTAAGGACAGGACATTTTGGGTTGGCTTTGGAAGTTGACACGTCTTCGCATCTTGGCCCTGAGAATGTCTGAGCCAACATTTATTCTCAAGGCCCTCATAGGCCATCCTTAGTCTTGAAATGTCTTGAAAACATATGTGGGACATCTGTGGGACAAATTTTGGGATGTGGCACGGATGTGGAGATTGAGATGCTCCTTCGCATCCAGCATGCGTTGAGCAGTAATCGTGGCACGCAGGGCTGCCATTGTTCGTTCAGGCCCGGCCACGTGAATGATGGCCTCACTGAGCTGGCTGATGCGACGAAGCACTGCCCCTGCGAGCTGGCCGCTATTCGTAGTCCTCAACTTGCAAATCAAAACATATCAAAACAGACAAAAACCCAACAAAGAAGATTTGATCGTGATTCAATCTTCGCAAATCTCAACAGGTCCTGAATGCATTTACCATTTCATGTCATGCCGCAATGCCGCAATGCCATTTTTGTTACAGTTACATTGTCAGAGTGACTAGGCAGTGAGAGTCACTATGCCATTTTGACATATCTTTACTATCACACTATATCACACTCCTGCCCACGAGGAGGGGCTTCTGCTCCGGAGCTTCCTGTCTCGTCATGAGGCCATAGAAGATCCGCAAGGCTGTAACCTCCATGTCACCTCTAACAGATTTGAACAGATTTGAACTGAAGGAAAGTTCAACTTATAGTTCAGTCTGGCTACAGGCAGCTACGGAACCTTACGGATTTGTCAGAAGTTGCATCTGCAAACACCGTTGGGCAATTTTGGACCCTGAAGCCTTCCTCTAAAGCACGACCGTGAGCCGTCTTCGAGATCCATTGCGGTGCCATAGCAATTATCTGGCCATCCAGCTCGTTGCCTGCACAACACACGGAGAGCTCTGGAGTCCGCTGGGTATAGCAGACACAACGGTCCGACGGTCCAACATCATCAACGGTGCAACAGAATGCTTGGATCAACCTGGATCAATTCTTGTCCATTATCAACATCTTTCAAAATGAATATGACTCATATGACATGACCTGACACATGGTGACACACATGGTGACACACATGGTGACACACATGGTGACACACATGGTGACACACATGGTGACACACATTGTGACACAGCTATCAAGGCCTGCTGTGGCACAAGCTTTGACTGCCAGGTTGGCGGCACGGATTCCCAAAGAGTCTGTCGCCACACCCTCTGCTGCTTCTCTCGCCAAAATGGCGGCCACTTCTTTCATCTCACTGTCCGACCTGAAAATCTGCGAATTCAAAGGTCAAGAAAGGTTAAACAAAAAATGCAGATGTAGGAAGAATATTAGATTCAAATGATTCAACAATTCAACACAGTTCAACATAATACACATAATTTAAAATTGGAGTTTGATCTGAGTGGCTTGAGTCGGTAAATTTTCCTGGTCTTTTCTTCTCGCGGCTGCAGCGCGGGCAAAATCTGCGCTCGACGCGCCACGTCTCGAGCGTCTCGAGGAATTCGAGCGTCTCCACGACAGCCACTTGGCGCCACGAACAGCTCTTGGTGCCAGGCAAAGCACACGGCGCACACGGCGCACACGGCCCACAGCACTGCGCGACACATGCGACACCGAGCCATGTCTCAAAATCTCTGTGTGGAGTGTCTATACGTATCATTACGTATCTGTGGGCTATAGAGTGGCTATGGTGGTATGGCCAGGTTTGGCTAGGTTCGGATAGGTTTGGAGGTTGAATAGGTTTGGTGCTCGGTTCGTTTGCTTGCTCATGGTTCAGTGTTTGACGTTTTCACGGATATCTTTTCATTTTGGAAACGGGAGGAAGTGGCTGGAAAGCTTCTGATTCGCCCCCACAAGAAAGCCACTGGCAAAAAGTGAGTGGCAGTCTAAGGTTGCTCGAGCATCAGCTGTGACAAAAACTGCAAATCATTTTGCGTCAAGCTAAATAAGAGCATCAAATGCTGTGGATGAGAAACTAAATCGCAGGAGTGAAATAGAAACGCAAGGCTTTAGCTATCTTTAGCTGACTATCGCTTTCACATGCTGTCACATGCTGTCACAAGGTGATTCCGAAAGAGTCGAGGCGTTGCATGGCGCCATGTCCTGCCTCCCAAGGTGTTGCAGCCCCTCTCTCTTGCACGAAGTCCTGTCTAGTGCCAAGATGTGCCCAGAACTGAGATGACTTGATCTGTTTCTCACTGAGTTCTCACCATGGAACAAAACATGATAAAACATATTCCAAAATCAGCCAATGTTCCTCCAAATGTTCCAAATGTTCCAGATTCACCAAATTCACCAAAAATTCCAGTTCCGCTTCTGTTCCGAAATTTTGCAAGTGCGCTTCCAAAATCTTCCAAGGCTGTCTGGTCCGTCCTGGTCCCAATCCCATCTGAGGACACGACGCGAAACTTCTTCAGGCCAGCACCGATTAGATTATTCCTTTTCACGTTCTCCTGGTGCACAGACATTGGCTTCACCGAAGCCCATATTGACTCTAAACACTCTGGCCACTTTACTTAGCACACTTCAAAGGACTAGACAAAACTATAAATACATGTATGTATGTGTGTATGTATACATATAATTATATATATAATATATTACAATACATATAATTATATATATATGTATAATATTATGTCTCATATGTTAAAGATACATATATAATGCCAAAAGATATTTCTTGACATTCCTCTCCCGCAGACCACAGAGCCTGCGTGGCTTTGACAACGTCGAAGAACTCCTGTTTCAACAGTGCAACTATTGGCAGGGGCAAACACACTCTGAATCTTTGAAGTTGAACATAATCATCTCGAATCTCGTGGCTTTGCCTGGCCAACCATAGCATCAAGGTTCAACTGGAAGCGCTCCATGAGCATCTTCACCTAGCCGGTCGTCATTTCCCAAAAGAAGAAACATTATCCGCAGGATCTCCTTTTCTCAGTGCTGGAATCAAGTGAACTTGCTGACTCATAGAGCACAAAAAAAAATATAATACAGTTTGAAGCAGTGGCGTGCATTCCAGACATGGTAAGACTGGTTTGCAGAAATCAAATTGGGACAAGCACTTGCAAACCACGCAGATTTTTGATGATGTTTGTTTTGCACAGTGCACCTGCTGAGCGTAGTTGTCTGCAGATTTGCTGACCTTCCCTGCCATCATGAAGGTATAAAACCTTGGGTTTCAGGCCTTCAGGGTGCTTCCGTATACAACTTGAAAGCTGCCATTTTCGGCCATGAAACGGAGTTAGAGGATGGCAATAGATTCGTTGTACTGCAATGACAGAGTTCAAGAACTAACCCATTCCGCATGAGCCCAACTGTTCAGCAACTGGTGGTCCAACTGGTGGTCCCTCCAGTTGTTTTCCAAATTTCCAAAAGTTTGGGTCTTACAATGGTGTAGACACAGCTTCCCAATGTTTCCCGTATGTTCCCGTTCGATTGTGGCAGACTCTAGGTGCCCTGCGAAGCCAAGGCATGTGGAAACATGTCCTGAAGACATGCAGCGACACGCTTTGAAGGCAAGGCTGCAACAGCAAGACATAATAATTTACATAATAAGAATGTGTTTACTGCTTTTACTCGTCATGTTTATTCTGAAATATTCAATGATTCTGAATGTCTATTCTGCTCGGATTCTGCTCGGATTCTGCTCGGCATGTTTTGGCCGGCTTTCCCTCCTGCTGATCCATTGTGGCCCTGGGAAAGTGTGCAAAGGCTTCTTTGTCCTGTGGCGGCTCAATCTACCATCTCTCTTGGGAGTGGGATACTTAGCACTTGCCAGTCTGTCAGACGAACTTGAACCATAACAACACAGTTGAATAACAACTCTGCTGATCTTTCAAGAGTCCTAAACAAATTGTCACCACAAAGAACTTTGATGGAGTGGCGAATTCAATTCTTGCATTGGTCAAAAATCTCAAGCAATGTCGCTCTGAGATCTGAACATCCAAGCTCACGCTGCCCTGGGGCCAGACACCATGAAAACATGTGAAAACTCTTGTTCGAAAGGAGAATCAAATGCATCGAATGATATATTAAAAAATTATTCATTATATAAGTGTCATACAACAACTAGCCGGCATTGGGCTCAGTTGGGTCTGCCTACAAGAAACAACTTCTGCAACTGCCCTCAGGGCCAGATGCCCTCAGATGCCCTCAGTTTTCTTGGGCCATGACATTCAACTCCAGGCGACGCTTAACTTCCTGCATTGGCGATGCATTTTGGAAAGGTCTGATCAGACCACTCGATGCTTTTTTGTCAGTTTATATTATCAATTTATTCTGTGTTTCATGTGATTTGTTTTTGTCCCATTATCTCCTGAATCTCCTGCAAACCATGAACAGAAACTTATAAATGTTGTGTGTTTTCATTGATTTTCATCATTGTCAAATTGTCAAGCTGTTCCCTTCGCCCCGGCACTTCCATGGCACTTCCCGTATCTTCCCGTCCCTCTCCATCCATTTCTCCGTCCTCCTGGCGCTTCTTCTGCATCTCTTTCCATTGCTGCCTGGACAGCACCGCCTTTGTACGGCGTATCTCTGGCATGGCACCGGAGAGGTTCAAGTCACCACGGCCAAAACACAGCTATCCCATGCTATCCCATGCTATCCCATGCTATCTCCAATCATGGTTTTGTTTCGGTGCATTCTGATTGAATAATGTGGTTCTGTTGGTTTCCCTGACAGTAGTTTCTTCTAACCTTTCTAAACTAATCATATCTGCTTCTGCACCTCTAATTTCGGTGACCAGTGATGTGTTGCTCAGCGCATGGGCATTCAAACATTTGAACATATCCATCGAAGGACATGATGCTTCTACTAGAAATTGGGATGCAAACAAACCATTGACTTGCCTTTTAATTATTGCATGTGTTGTAGGTGATCTATTTGCAAAAAAAATCCTTGCATCAGTCGGAGTCAAACATTCACCACAGAAACGAAGTTGTCGTTGAAAAAACATATGAGAGGCGTACCACCGTCACAAAACTCAGAAAGCAAATATTGATCTTCCAATCCTGACATGCAAAACTGAGTCAATGTCAAAATTGAGGCGTGTTCTTTGCTGAATGGACTCAAAGAACATCAAAGAACCATGATATTCTGGTTTGTTTTTTTCCCTCGCAGCCTGGAGTGACCACAACTTGCACTGCAAATTTTGGCAGCACAAGCTACGCAACGCCTTAGGCGTTGCCATCTGTACAGAATTGGGCCACATGACCTCTTCCTAAACGACGCATGCACGTGTTGCAGCAAATAGCTGTTGTCCACTGTTTTTTTTTCCGCATCTTTGACTTCGCGATCTTCACTTGAAATTGATTGAAATTATTCATGCTTCTTATGCTTCTTTACTTGCTCCAGTCTACAACTGTGCTGTTTATCCTTCCGCATTCACCCCTGGTCGCTCAGGTCTTCCCCAAGTTCCTGCTTTGCTGACAGTCCAACCAAACAATTCTTACACTGTCTGTGACCCATAACCAAAACATATGATTTGTGATTCCAAATGTACATTGGACATCATTGGACATCATTGGACATCATTGGACATCATTCCACTATTCCCAGATATTCCCAGGTGTGCATCCCATACATTCAATTGTTCCCGAGGCTTCGCATGCTTCGCATGTCCGCCTGCATGGCCAAAATAATTGGAATCCCCCGACCCGATGCAAGAAGGGCGTGTGGAGAGATGACAGCAGCAGCAACACCAACAACACCAGCCACGCCACCAATAACGGCAGTGAGCTACGCCGTCGGTACAACAAACTAGCAGGAGTATCTTGGTAGCACCAGGGTCTGATGATCAAGCCGTCAGTCGCGAGGAACACCAGTACCTTCAGAAATCCACTCCTGTCTATCCTTTTCTCTCCTCCCTCCTCTTCCCTTCTCTTCCCTTCTCTTCCCTTCTCTTCCTCCCCCGTCCTCTTCGAATACATCAGTTTTTGCACGAATCAGCATCAGCGTTTAAACCAGCCACGTTCCCCGTCGACTAGCTTTCGTGCCAACCTCCATCCCTCTTCTCGCCTGTATGTACCAGTATGCTGTATGCATATATATTATATCAGCACGTCTGCATGTACATACGTAGTTTTGGTTTCAATATTTAAATACAAGAGCGCGTGTAACATGTGTTGACGGCGTGCATTACATAAAGCCGCAAAGCACCTTTTACGCGAAAAGCTTCGTGCACAAAACCTCTTGTGCTTATGAGAAAAGCCTTTTACGCAAAGCAGCTTGCCGCCAGGCAGCTTTTGCAAACATACTTTTACACCCTGCACACCTTTTATATCCACTCACTTACCAGCTTCCACATCAAGCTGTGTTTGCAAAGGCATCTCGACATAGCATAATTTTGCCAATGCAAACTCCCAGAGCCTGGCTGGTGGAATGCGCCGAAAGCAGTTGAATTACTTGAGCACAAACGCAACATGGGCTCTACATATGCTTAACATAGGACGCACGGTATTCAAAATTCTATGTAAAGACTTTGGATATAGACCAGATTCTTGAACACTGCAAGCCTTCTACATTAATATCCTGTTGCACTTGCAAAACATGTTACACCGAATGTCTTAAACACCGCAGGTGTTTTACATTATTTACTTAGGGCACTACTGGATACTACTGGCATTCGATGTGATACGTTTTATATGGCATGTTTCACGCCAACCCTTTACACCAGAACCTCACCAAAACGGAATTTTGCTTTGGGTGCTCTTTGTCGCGAAGCGACTTGTGTCTTGCTTTTCGTCACCAGAAAATCAAGGCTGGCATATGCTGGCATTCCATTCCATTCATGTCAGAAAAACAGTGTCCGACGCTTAGCCACACCCTACGGCCAGGGTGTAAGACGTCCTCCTCATTCTCCGGATTCTCGTCCGATGGAGTCTTTGGGATCTGTGGCACCTGTGGTTTTGCCATCTCCAAATTCTCCGATTCTCATAACTTTCGTAACTTTCATAACTTTCGTAACCTTTCCAATCCGTTTCCAATCCCTTTCCATCTTTCCATCGCTCTGCCATGCAAAGCATGGCTCCAGGTCGCCTCTTCACCTCGCATTATGGCCATCTTCGCCTTCAGCACAAAGGAATGCAAAGGACTTTCCAAAAACGGATACGATACGAGACAACAAGTTTGACAGGCAGCTTTGTCTTGCTGCTATATGCTATCATTGTACACATGATTTTAAACGAGATAAATCAAGATAATCAATGATATGATTGTTCACCCCAGAAGCAGCTACCTTGAGGTCAGCAACCTTCTGTGATGGCAAAGCCATGTCCTGTCAATGTGTCTTGAAAAAGCCTGGCGTTGAACGCTGAACAGCTTTGATTAAGCTGCAGTCAATATAATATGCGCAGCTGTAACGAAGGGATCTCAAAAGCTCCAAAGACATGATCGCTTCTGCACAGCAAAATCATTTCACGCGACTCTGTGCAACGATGAGCTCCATCTAAGATGATCTAGGTCCTCGCTTTCCTCTTCGGATGACTCCTGCGATCTGATACAGTATGAAAGTATGAAATGCTTCTCCTATCTGTTTCTCCTATCTGCTTCTTTGACACTGGTTCCTATCCAACTATTTCCATTTTTTTCATTTTTTTTCCAATTTATAAACTCGATATGAACCTCCCAAGAAGCCCTTCCCTGTCCAGTGTTGCCTCGCTGAAACCCACGCAGGATATCACGGATTGAAGGCAATTTCAGACTGAATTGAGGCGATCTCTTGTTTTTACATGTTAAAAAACAACATAATCTCCACATATCTCCACCATCTCCACACATTGCAGAAGCACTGCAGTCAACAAAACTCAAGCTGCGAAAGTGTGGCGTCCTTTGTTGAACTTTCGAAAAAGCAAAGAATCCAACTACGGCTCGTACGAGAGAGATGCATCAAACATGAGTTTCCCATATCTACCCTACTAAGGCCCTATGGCCCTACTCTTTTTCACTCCGTCTGTGGCAGTGCCATGTGTTGCCCATTGCGTGGCTTTGCCTGTCCTCTCCCTGTAGTTCACGGAGACGGGCCTGGGGCAGCCGGGCAAAAGTCGGGCAAACTGCATGGACACAGTGACGTCACAGTGACGTCGACGTCCGTGTCGCCATGTCCATCGAGCCATGTCGAGGCAGAAAAATGATGAGAAATCAATGTCTCATCAATGTCTCATCAATGTCTCATCAATGTCTGCATTGTCTGCATTGTCTCCATCTCTCAGACATTGATGAGGCTTTGCAGCGTCGACTTTGGCGACTTTGCCTTCAGCTGCTCGATCTTCTTGGCATTTAGCTGCTTCCTCTCCTGGAGAGCCTTGCGACATGGCGTATCTCTATACATATCTCTACGTTGATCGCCCCAATACAAGATATTCCAAGCCAAAAGATTGCCCAATTTCTAGCAATCTCTTGCTTTCAACTCTTTCAACTCTTTCAACTCTTTCAACTTTCAACCCCGCCTCTGCCGTGACGGCACTGAGTCCAACGCCGCGAAAACCGAGCCTTGCACAGTTTGAAGAAGCAACATGATGTTAACATATTGCAACACAATCAGGGCAATTCTGAAGCTGCCGTCAAGCTCTCTCCATTGCTTTCGAAGGGCTTTACATACAAATCATATAACATCAAAATCATTGACAGGAAAAACAGTGCGCAAACCTTTTCCACGCCACTTCCGCCCAGGTCAATCTCTTTGCTTGGCCTTTGTAAAACTAACGGTGAGTGAGTTGGTTTCTTCTCACATTCAAATTCCTCCAGGCCTCCAGGTGAGGTCTTAGCCAGGAATTCCACTGATTTTTCTGCAGAATCTTGCAGAATCTTGCATGAACTTCCACCCGAATCTCTTCACTCAATGGACTTTGCCACTTCATGCCACTTCAGCTCTGCGTCAGCTACGAACCTCGGTTTTGCATGGTTTTGCACGATGTTGGAATCAGCAAATATCAGCAATTCATAAATTTCATAGACTGCCGATATTGATTATCTGCCTCTCATTTGTCAAAAATAAAACTGGGATTTGCAGTTCCTTTGCTTTTCGGAACTAGAAAAGGTCGACTCTTTCATTTCAACACATGGCAATGGCTCAAAACGCAGACACGAATGTGTACAGATTGTAGATCCAATTTCTATAATTTCTTTAATTGTCTGAGTTTTCCGGTTTTCTTCCCACAGTGGCTCTTCTAGAGGGTTGTACACCTCAAACTGTTCAAAATTTTAACATATTCTGACTTAGTTGACTTGTTTTTGGGCTATGTTGGGCTCCCTCCGCAAATCAGTTTCTCGTTGAATGACAAAAACTCCGACTGCGAGCCAAGCTGCAGGGGTCTGTGACGTCAGCTGCAGCAACTCGCTTTGCCAGGACGGATACGACAGATGCCTTTGGGCCGTCGGCAGCAATTGTAGCTGCCATAAGGGTACACCTGGCACTGCAATGTTCTGTCCCAATACCCAAACGTGGACAGCAAATGTCTCAATGCGATTCAATGCGCACATTTCCGTTACAGTTTGAAAAAGTTCTTTGCAGACTGGCGTCCTTCGATTCACTTGACCGACATTTCTGTTTTCACTGTTGCAAAAAAAAGGGTAACAGCTCATCTCTCAGAATCCTCAACTGCAGTACAAGGATCTCTAATATTCAAAACAAACTCAGCCTCGAAATGGCATCAAAATACATCAATATAGTCAGATGTTGTTTTTTTTCTTTGGTTTTGGCTTGATTTTCCACCTGCGGACCCTTCTCAAGGCAGCATCCATGCGTCTCACTGTCGTAGAGGGTTTGACCTCCACAGCAGCTTTGTACGGCCTCAGATGGCTGGTGGATGCTGGTGGTTGTTTTCTCATGTTTTCTCGGAGCCATTGAAACAGAAAAGCCATGAAAAGCCTCGATCGGAAAAGCCATTAAGTTGGATAAAGACATGGACAGTCTGCGCTTCACGCCACCGAACTTTTGAATCTCCGAGTGTCTTTGGTGTAGATGCGACCTTGGCAGCAGCCCTCAGTCTGCGCCTTGAAGACTACGCCCTCGCAGCAACCCTGTGGAGGCAGAGCAGTTTGCACATCAAGCAGTGCACTTGCAATACATTTCACAAAAGGCACGTACACTTTTGTCAATTCAAAAAGTTTGCATTGAGTTAAATGTCTATATAGCACCGGACAGCATGGGTTGATGACAGCTACAGATTCCCTACAAAACTCATCTCTGCCTGCGCGCAAAAGGATCTGTCAAAATCCCTTCACTTTTTTTGACAAATTGCATAGCAATCAGAGTCTCGACAAACAGTCCTTCTGGACAGCCGCTGAAAGCCAGGAATCCAAGGGACTTGTCTCTCCTCCGATTTAAAGAGTTCTCGCTGGCAACAAAAGAATTCGTAGTCTGCTGAGAGCTAAAGTCTCCCTAGCTGCCCTAAATGGTGCAGAGATCAATGTCCATGCAAAGCCATCACAAACCAGTCTGATTGATCGCAAGTGTGATAAACTGGTATGTTTTCTTTATCTCTTGAACCGAAGAAAAGAAAGCTAGCAACAATACCTCAAAAGTATCAGAAACTGTGAGCTGAGCTGTTCGCAAAAGACCTCAAGAGAACACACAAGAGCAGAGATTTCTTCATATTTCTATCATGTTTTATCCGATACATTCCGATACTATCCCTTCTTACCGCAGCTGATAGGAGCCTTTCGGTATCTCAGCGGCTCACTTTCCCAAGAACTTCAGCATCTCTGGCACCTTGGTGAACTTGGCAGCTGCCTTGCCCATCTCTTGGCCACAACGAAGTTCCTCCGCCTCTAGGCGTTTCCAGTCCTGAAAGCCGACCACTGCAGTTGTTGATTGCAAGGAGGTCACGAAACTCTCAGCTGTAGCTTTGGCATTCTGACTCTGCAAATCGCTCCACAGCTTCGCAGCTGTCTCTTGAGCGTCACCAATGTTGGAGGCGATGATGCCTTGAGGACCCCTTTTCAGCCATCCAGACACGTAAAGACCACCCAGGTCATCGGAAGATTGTTCCACACAACCCTGCGTGTGTGGCACTCTATTCGACTTCAAAGGCAGTCCTTGGAAGGGCAAAATGTCAAAGCCGACACTTCGCACAACCAAGCCACATGAAATATCCAGAGCAGCATCAGAGGATGGAGCCGCGACTTGTCGTCCCGCTTCACCTTGAAGCTGCATCCGAGCTAAGCGAATTCCTGTGACGACACCACCTTCTGACAAGACCTCCTGAGGTGATCGCAAGAAATGAAGACGGAGAACACGTTTGCTGGTCTTTTCAACATCTGCGAAATTTGCTGCCATCTTCTCTAAAATATCCACGGATCTTTTCTTCATTCGGCTCTTGGAGAGCTCTTCTTCTGACGCTGCATTGCGACACAGCGCCAGTTCATCTGGGTCCACCACGGGCAGAACATCTTCCGAACATGTCAAAAGTTCACGAAGCTCAGCATTGGTAAAAGCTGCTTGAACAAAACCACGACGGCCGACGATGTGAACTGTTCGCAAACCTGCTTGTTGCCATGCCGCGATTGCATTCACTGCGTCACGTTCCATGTCCGTGGCATCGAGCTCTTTTGGTGAACGAACAAGTAACCGAGCTACATCCAAAGCAACATTTCCTTGACCCAAAACCACGGCAGATTCACCTGCAGACTTTGGGAGCTGCAGATCTTTGTAGTCTGGATGTCCATTGTACCACTTCACAAATGCTGGGGCGCCTAGAACTCCCAAAGAATCTTCTCCTGGGATTCCTAGAATCCTTTCACCGCTGGCACCAGTGCATAACACCACTGCATCATATGTCTTTCTCAAAGCTTCCAAGGATGGCTGTGTACCAACTTCCACATTGCCATAGTACTTGAAGTTTTTCATCTCAGCAACGGCACCAAAATCATTGATGACATTTTTGACCTCAGGATGATCCGGAGCCACACCGAAGCGCACAAGGCCAAAAGGTGTTGGCAAACGTTCAAACATGTCGATCTTCACCTTGTCACCAGCCTTTTTGAAAAGATACTTTGAGGTGTAGAATCCTGCTGGGCCACTTCCAACGACAGCGACGTGATAATTTCGGCGCCCGTGTCTGGTTGCCCGGACAGCCTTTGGAAGAAAGCGCGCCCAGGTGGATGAAGCAAATGGCTGCATCTTTGCAGAGTGAGTGCTCACGATTGCTCGCGTGTCCTTTTCTGAATAAAGTTCATGCTCAAAATGATCAAATTCATGCAAAATCATGTGAACATATGCAAACTCCACTTGAGCTAATCATGTGTTGTCACGTCGCTTGAGTGTTTCCATGCAAAGTCGCTTCCACTAGCGACAGGATTCAGGTCAACAAGTGTAACTGCTTCTCTCTCTAACTTGTAGCCTGAGCTCGAGCCTTCCACAAACAGGACTTGTGTCACAACGGTCACGCCCACATCTCACAGCATCGCTTGGAACAGAAAAAACTCGAGCTCAACGTATTGACAGCTCATCTTGGGGCCTCTGTCTGGCGGTCATAGACCTTGCCCTTGCAGCAAGCTTGCCTTGCAGCCAAGAAAAGCAGGTTCACTAACATTAGTCACACACACACACATTAGAGTACATTAGTCTACCCCCAGTCCTAGCAAAAAAAAAAACGAGAATCCTGCCATGTTCCAACGTGCTCGATTTATCTCCCCAAACCTCAACGCATGATGTTTGTGCCTGGTATCTTCCATTGTCAAGTCGATGCAATGTGGCCATGCCAGGCTGCGTATGCGGAAAGGAGTTGCTGGTCATGTCAGTAGGCTAAACGAGTTTCATGGTCAAATAAAGTCAAATGAAGTCAAATGTAATCAATCTATATCAAACAGGTGTGTGTGTGTGTGCGTGTGTGCGTGTGTGCGTGTGTGTTTTCCAAGTTCCAAGATACACTGAAGCATCGTACATCTCGTCACCACAGCGCTGACGGCGACAACCGCTGCCGTCCCGGTCGAAGACATAGCAGGTCTCGCCATTGTAGGCAGTGGCCTTCCCAGACATGTCCAAACATCACTTTCAAAATCTTTAAAATACTGTATAAAGAATCTTTGAAGATCTTTAAAGAGATCTTTTAAGTGTTGAATCGCCTGCACAGAAACACTGCCAAACTGTCCCAACCCAAACCATGACATAGACATCCATAGACATACTGAACACGGCTTTCCAGTACAATGGCAGGCCTTCTTCTGGCAAGCATCCAAGGCTTTCTTCTCAGCATCGGCCAAGCTGTCCCTTTGCGCCAAGGGGCTCAACAAGAACAGAACACAGCAGCTGTCCTCTATCCCTCAAGGCCTCAATAGGCCTCAAGGAATAAACTTGCCTTCCAGCTGAAATTTGCTGCACTATGTCACAATGCTGCTGAAGCTCTGTTTGACTGACAGCCAGCCCACTTTGCATGAGGGAGTCATCGCCCATGCCATGTGCTGACCTGACCAGGGGCTTCAAGGGCTATGTGGTGAGAAGTGAAATATAGTGAGATGGCCATCCACATCATCCACAGTCCACATAACAGGTGCAGCTCATGGACTGAACAACTGGGAACTATCTGAATGGACTTCCTACGACAAATGTAACGACAAATGTGACGCAAATAGTTGCCACCTGCTGCGCAGTACCGAAGCCAATAGTTGCCTGCAGGTCATGACCATTAATTAGACGTTTTTTTCTGATACAAATAGATTAAAACTGATTAAACATTTAAATTTAAATATAACTTTGTTGTCTGTCTGATCTTTCTGAAGCTAAAGTTTCTGTTCCTTTGCGCACCGTACGTTGCAGGTGGCCAATTTGCCGCACATTCGAAATTCACATCCGGGTTCTCCCAGTCTGGCTTGAGAACTTGAGGAGTGCAAGTCCTCGATCAAATGCCAAACGCTCCACTTGCCATGCCATGCCATGATATTTATGCCACATGCCATGATGGAACCATATGGAACCCATGAAAGCAGAGAAAGTCAAGGGGTGCAGAGCAAGACAAGAACCAGCAATTCACCAGCATTTGCAAACCTTAATATATTCAATTTGAATCAATTTGATAATTAATGGTAATTATATAAGAAGTTAACCACTTAGTCTTATGTGTGATCCTTGTTGCAAAATATGCACCGAGCTTCTCCATCCCATAAGTGAAGACATGATCATCATTGCAGCAGCCTCATGCAGGACTCATGCACATAGTGTTTCCACCAGACGACAGCTTCCAAGGTTCAGTTTGGCATAAGGGACTCTTCAAATTATGGCCTTCCACACACTGTAGTTCTCTTCTCAATGTAATGAATTGCCAAACCTTGTATGCTGCTCAAATCATGTCATAATCATGTCATAATCATATGTTTTCTGTATTCTTCCGTATTCATCAAATTGCATAGTTTTACCACGTTTTCTTTTTTAATAGTTTTGCAATGTGTTGCATGTTACAAGTGGCATTGCATCAGTGGCCTTGCTGGGCAAAAGTGTAGATAGAGCTGTTGCCACAACAGCCCTGTGAGGTCAGGGAGTAAATTTTGCCTCGCCGAAGCCGCGGTGGTCTTTCTTGTCTCTTCACAGTTCTTAATGATATTTAAGTATATTTAAGTGAGATATGTGTGGTGTTTGTTGTTTATCAGTGTCTATCATAAATTTATATTTATATATTTGATATGTATTTCATGCATTTAAGTAGAGCATAGTAGAGTCCACTTCTGGTCTTTGCCAAAAACAACATGTTTTTGAAATACCTGACTTGACTGTGGAAACTCACGGCAAAGCTTGTGATCTTGGTTATGCGAAGGCCGAGTTAAAATTTGGATGTCAAGTTAGAACATGTGGAACTGCTGGTGTGGAAGTGATGTGGAAGTGATTTGGAAGTGGTTGGCAGGGTGCAAGTCACAAGGCCCAGAAGGCCTCCACAACAATTCTCCTGAGACTTGTCATAGCTCTCGCCGCCGCAAAGGGCAAAGCTTGGAGGTCCAGTGCTAAGCTGCATCTCTGCCTCCTGTCTTTTTCCCAGCATTGTAACATCATGTAACATCCCTAAATCCAATGCAAAGAGAAAAGAAAACAACTTCGGCAGTCTGAATACAATCCAAAATATCCAAATGAACATCAAACAAGATGTCGTCAAACTGACCTTGCTGTCTTCAGAAATCGTCTGGAGTCCGAATTTGATCCATGCATCGCTTTGTGCCGCTTGCGTCACTGTCTCCTCGAAAGCTTCTGCCACATTCGATGAAAGCCTTCGCAGGCGACTCGGGCTGGTGCAATTGCTTTAACCATCTTAAACCTCCTTCCATCTCATTCCATCTCAGTATTTTGCCCCCCAATTCTTGCCAATGCAAAACCTTGGGAGGTTCTCAAAATTTCTCAAAGCCCGAAGCACCAAACTTTCTGACTGAGGGGCTGCGCAGCCCGGCGCTGCAATACAGAAATGGCGCAGTTCTCCTTCGTTTCAGGCGATGCTTTTCACTTAGAATCTGAACACAACACCTCTTCGACTCTTCGACCTCTCGCCCGAACCTGTCCTCTGCGCACTCATCGTCAATGTCAATTGCCCTGGCCGGCATCGTGCAGAAAGTGTGACGAACACAAAGCACGATAGCACGATAGCGTCTGTGCGGTCAACGCGTCATCTGCGCACATTGAAAGCGAGTCATCTGCGCACATTGCAAACGAGTCATCTGCGCACAGAGAAACCGCGTCATCCGCGCACAAAGAGCGGTCATCCGCGCACATTGAGGCTGGGAACCAGCCATTTCGGGTTTGGTTGGGGGGGGGGGGGGGGGGGGGGGGGGGGGGGGGGGGGGGGGGATGATAACGTTCATGTTCCTATGCACACACAGGCACAGCAACCTCATCATCTTTCTTCCCGTAGAGCAGAGACAGGCACAGCTCTTTCATGATGAGTTACCGGTGGGGTGGGGTGGGATGATAACGTTCATGTTCCTATGCACACACAGGCACAGCAACCTCATCATCTTTCTTCCCGTAGAGCAGAGACAGGCACAGCTCTTTCATGATCAGTTACCGGTGGGGTGGGGTGAGTTAATAAGGTTCATGTTCCTATGCCTGCACACGCACAGCAACCTCATCATCTTTCTTGCTGTAGAGCATTTCCTCGCACTGCTCTTTCATGTGAGATGAGTTGTGTGAAAGAACTTGGGTGAACTTCAGTGAGAGAACACGAAAGCAGCTCCACCAAATGGCACACGAAAGCAGCTCTTGAGTGAGTTGAGTTGTGTAAGATGAGTTGTGAGAGATGAGTTGTGTGAGATGAGTTGTGTGACTTGTGAGATGAGAGGAGTTGTGTGAGTTGTAAGATGAGCGGAGTGGTGTGAGATGAGTTCTGTGAGTTGTGAGATGAGTGGAGTTGTGAGATGAGTTGTGTGAGTTGTGAGATGAGTTCTGTGAAAGAACTTGGGTGAACTTCAGTGAGAGAACACGAAAGCAGCTCCACCAAATGGCACACGAAAGCAACTCTTGAGATGTTTAAAAAAAACTAGAAGAAGAATCATGTTACAGAGATACAATGACAAAAACACACAACAAAAACGTGCACAGACGACCAACCGTCTGACGTGCACAAACGACCCACTTTTGACGTGCACAGACGAACCCTGAACCCGTCTGTGCAGCAATCAAAGCATTCACAAAGCGCCTGGTCCTTGCAGAAAATAGGATGCAGCAACTCAAAAGTATCCACATGGCTACAACCACGGCTTTAGATAAAATGGCTTCACAGCCTTGAACAGCGTCAACTAGCAGCATCCTTGAACGTGGGTATAACGTGGGTATGCATGCTGTTGGCTACAACTTGTGCAGAACACATTGTTGGCCAAAACATATTTGTAAGCAAGCTCAATGTCTTTGATCAGACATGTTCTGTGCACTGGATTCGGCACTGGAAGAAGCTTTGAGCGAGGAAAAGGCTAGCAAAGCAACCAATTTTTACCAATTTCAAGTTGCTATTGATGTCAGTGTCTTCAAGCTTCTGTCTCGTCCCAGCATAAAGCTTGTGCAGTATTCATGAAGGTTTTTTTAGGGCTCCATCCCTCTGGGGCGTTTGCAGAGACGAGACAAAGAAACCAATGCCTGGAATGGCAACACTGCAGTGACATAAGGCACCAACGTTTGGCGTCCTCTCTGCAGGCTATTGATCAATAAGTAAATATAAGTAAATATAAGCACATAAATCATCACTAAATCATCACAAACAACCTGTTAGCATTGAACTGCTCGCACAGTCACAAGAATGTCGCAAAATAGTTTTGTGATCCCAAAACCCAAAGGCAGCGACGTCGCCGCACATCGGGTGGCAAGCTGGACAAGATCCTGCGTGGCGCATGGCATCGCATCGCATGGCACAGCCAAGTTCTCCGTCTTTCTCCATCTCTCTCTGTCACTGTGTCTCTCAGGGCTCCTTCGAAAGTCGGCACCAAGTCGCGCCTGTCAAAACTTCGTACAGAGAGTCGACAGGTCACATTTGGTCACACAATGTCGCGCCAGCATGCGCCAATTCGCACCAGCTGCCAGCCTCCACGGTAGCATTCTTTGGCAAATCCGCCTGCATCAAGTGTTTCATCTTATCTCATGCAGTGCTCATCTCTGGATATCTCTGGGAAGCTGCCATATCAAACATTGCATATGGACGTTCAGATACCTGCCAGAATTCAAGTTGAAACAAATCTGCACCAAGCTATGCTAAGCTTCAGATTTTAGAGCAAAGACTATAGACTATAGATATCTATAGATCAGCATAGATCGGCATAGATTAGTTCAAAGCTTGAGCTCCCAGCGCCAGCTTTGCCCAGCAGAGCTCGCCGGAATTTGCTGTCCTTTGAGCATCTTTGAACATCTTTGAACTCTGGGGTATCCATGAGTCTCCATTAGCCTGAATTACTGCAGTGTCTGTCAGCATCACGCAGTCACGCAGTCCTTGTACATGGAGAAGAGTGGAAACCAAGCCTCAGCACAACTCAGAAGATCTCAGAAGATCTCAGAAGCTCAGCAAGCCTCCTGTATCATCTGCCTGTGTTGCTATCTGAGAAGCGCGCAGATTGTTTGGCAGTCTGCTCCTCGAGGTGTATTTTCAGAGCTCTGTTTTCACCTTGCCATGTCTCATTCAGGGGCGATACGACTGTTACGGGTGAACAAATGAACAGTGCGACACAGTGGGCAAAATGATGATATTTTGTCCATGACATTTTGAGATGAATCCGTGGATGATGTGACAAGAGATTGATCTTGGGCTGCTGGCTGCGTGCATTGGTGAGCTGCTGCACAAGTTCGTTCTGTCTCTGGTCGAACCTTCATGCAGCGGAGTGCCAGAAATCATGCTGATCAAAAGAGTCAGGGGAGGAAAGTTACCAAGGGCGCATGGCACTGGAAGGCTTATCTTAACTGTGCCAAACAATCCTCTTCTGACAGGAATGTCCAATCATTCATGGCAACTACGAAATCAATTTTGTTTCGCAATCTATGTTCATTTATTGTCTTTCTTCTATTAGTTCATATTGATTCTATTGTCCTTATATGTCCTTATATTTGGCTGTTTTTCATTTTGCAATATGTTGGGGTTCAGACTTGGTGGTCAGGGTTTGTTTCAGCTTCTCCAACTGCGCAGGATGCTTGGCCTCAAACGGCTTCGTGGAATGGATTTTGGTTCCAGAAGGTCCAACCCAAGATGAGAACCGAAATAAGTAATCTAATGTGATCTAAGTCGATATAAGTTATAAAATGTTATGAGTTATATGTCTTTAAGATTCTTTAAGTAGAATCTTAGAGAATCTCATAGCTCCATTTAATCCATTTACAGCACTAAAGTGAGTCGTTGAAAATTTCCAGAAATCGTCAGTCGTTGCTCCCGCCTTGAGCTCTGTGGCCTCATCTCGAATCCTCTGCAGCTCTGCCTGGTGTGGCTCTGGTCACGCTGGTGCCGCGGTGCCGGCCACGGCGGGCCATAACCAAGATGCACGATGCACGATGTGCTGGAAAAAATGAGGATCTCCGATGTTCGATACATCTCGATACATCTCGATACATCTCGATACATCTCGATATATCTCGATACATCTCGATACATCTCGATATATCTCGATATATCTCGATATATCTCGATATATCTCGATACTCTGCATATCTTGGTCCAATTTGGTTTGCTGAGCTCCAACATTGTTCTACGATGTTCTAATGTTAGAGGACCGAGGCCTCACATTTTGCAGTCTTCTCCTGGTCAAAGGACCAAGCGACCAAGTGCAAGCTCCATCCGGTGAACCAACTCAAACAGATTTGACTATCTTGCAGAATCTTGCAGAATCTTGCACGGCATCTGACAGATTCTGACAGCGCCTTCTGTCTGCGCAAGGCTTCTCTGGCTTCAGACAATGACTCCTCAAACAATTCGACCTGGCTTGGACATGCAGACTGTTCGCTTATTAATCTTATTATTGTGGATTTCAGTATTTTCATTGTTTCAAGAATTAAAAAATTGTAGTGGAATCTCCCGGGGCAGACCGCAACCAGCATGTTTATAGTGCTCCTTGTCTTTTACAAAGCCTCTGATCCCCATCTTGGCAATAGAATCAAATCCCCATCAACTCAACAAATGCAGTCATACTTCACAGGATCATAAGAAAGGGCAATTTGCAGCTCTGTACGATTCTGCAGCATTCTGCAGTGACTATCATATCTATTCATAACTATCATAAGATGCAACAGCTGTCGGAACAGCTCTGAAAAATGTCGGCTTCTATCACTGTAAACAGCCGGAAGGTCATACGTTCGCCAGATCTTCTCCAAGACTACCCCACGCTCGAGGCAATGCTGAGAAACCTCCAAAACATTTGGAGACAAAGAACTGATATCAAACAGATTCAATCCGATTCAAATAGCATGTTTTGTTTTAGAGGATTGAGGACATGAAGTGACACTATCATATGCTATCTTTATCTATCTACTGCATTCTGCTATTCTGAATGTGCAGCAGCCCTGACCCTAGGAACTATTCGACATTGAATCAGTTTGGCAAGAGAGCAATTTGAGCCCTTGATCTAAGACACTCCCAACTTGTCTCATCTCCGTGACTAAACGTGTTTCACACGATTTCACATGTGCGTTTCACTGCCTGACGGACCACCTCATTGAGGCCTATCGACAAAATAGGCACCAACTCCTGGACCTTTGAGATGAACATGGAGCCATGTGGAGCCACAGCAGACATGACATGGTCAGAAAAATTGCCCATTCATGAGATGAGCACCTCTGTGCGAAATCTCCGATTTCCAAGGCCAGCACTGTCTTGCTGAGGTCTTCCTCAAGATTTTCCTGCAAAGTTTGAGTCTTGCAGAAAATGCTGTTAATAAAACATAATAAAACAATTTTACACATGTCTTTTTGTTTGGTAAATGCATGGTGGTCATGGTGGTCGTATGACTTCACTCAGGTCATGCCTTTGAGTCCAACCGCTGGCGCCGTGCATAGCTTTGGAACGAGGTGCTGACCTCACGTCACAGAAGTGCGAAACAGGTCAGGTATGTCAGGTTCGGGCTTTAAGGAGCCTGAACAAAGACTCGTGACGCTAAACAACTGCACTAAACAAACTATCAATGCTGCACAATTCAATGTTTCTGTGCGTTGGCCACCGTCGCAGACAACATCTTTTTACATCTTTTTACATCCGAGATTCATTTCGTCTGTGGCCCTGACCCAGCGATCTAAAACCTCCGCATCTGCTCTGCTTGAAGGCTTGTTCGCCTCAGAGTCAAAAGTAGAAGTGCTTCTGCAGTGCTTCTGCCCTGCAAACGTTCAAATGTGAGTCTAGGGGAATGAAGGCCAAAAAGTGAAACATTCATGTCATTTCATTACACCATTGATTGCAAGTACAGAAATCTATCTAGGTCATTCATGATCCTTATCCTCTACGATTCATACGATTTCATAAGATGTCTATAAAAGATTAAAAAAGTAAGATAAAGTAAGTGTATTTGCACAAAGCGATGCTTAAAGGCACGTCTAGCGCTGTGTTGCAGGCTGGGAAGAGGATCGCCTCAGGCATCATCTCCGGCCAAGTTGAGAGCCTGAGAGTCCATGAGATCCTAAAAGATCTGAAAAATATATCACAGATTATCAAAATGAATTTAAAATGGTTCATGAGTTTCTGCATGTTTCGGGAAGTCTGATTCTGTTTGTCAATATTCAGAAAGCAACAGGAAACTCAGGCTAAAGCCGTGTTTCTCTGGCTGTTTGGCCAGTGAAACCCACACTGGCAGCTGAGGAGACAAAAGTGGAGACCTGGCACAGTCTCGTGGCAAAATGGCAGAATGGATCAGAATGGATCAGAAACCGCCTGACGTTGTTTCCACATGTTTCCACAGTAACATGGCAGCCATACGGATTGCATCCGACGATCGAGCAGCCTCTCCAAGGGTTGACGCTGTGGTGAGGCTGCGCCTGCCATGTTCAAAATGGATCAAAATGGATCAAAATGGATCAAAATGGATCAAAACATAGATTTTTGCTTCGAAAAGGCAATAGATTCAATAGATACTGTTTTGATTCTGTTCCAGATTTGTTCCAGAGATTTCAGTGTCAGAGATTCATGGATCCCCAACGGTCAACTGAGCCTCGTGGCACTGAGACGATGGACGCCATGGTGACAGCTGAGATCCACTAAACGCAGATGTCTGTGTTCCATCCATTAGGGAAACATCTGTGACATCTGATGCTCCAAATGCTACATACTTAACCGTGGCAATCTAAGACTCAAGGAGATGATTGTCAGAGTATGCTGATGTATGCTGATGTATTGTAGTTTCATATAGCTTTGTGAAGCTGCCATGTGATTGGAAGCGATGAAGCTAGTGGGGAAACGCCAGTTGGGAGCTGCCGGTGTAGTGTATAGGCAGTACAGTGCTGGAAAGTGTATCCTTTCTCACCCTTTTGACATGGTAACTGTTTATTAAATCATCCTCTGAGACAAAGTCACGGGAACGTATCACAAATTGGCAATTTGAAGCCCTCTCCTAACAATTCCTAACAAATACACACAATACGCAACATGAGGCTGCGCCAGGGGCACTTTTTCTCACGTACTGCACAAGGTGTGGAAGTATAAGCCTGAAACGAGACAACGTGTGTCACAAGATGTGGGTCTTCAGCTGCGAAACATGAGTTCACGATAGTTCACGACTTTCACATGCCTCTCTTCAAAAGTCAGGGCGCAGTCCTATGAAAACAAACAACAGGTTGATTTCGACATGACTTTCTGGAAGGAGACTCTCCGCTGGTACGGATGTCCCCCTCCAGTTGTTGCAGCTTGAAGTCCATATTCGGCCGTATCCAACCCGGCTGTACAATCTGCAGGACAGAGAGGGATGGATCTTGATGTGTAAGCGAAGAGATTGTTGGTCGATGTCATCGCAGGTCAAAAGGATTCAAAAGGCAAGTGATCAGCAAGCGTTTTGAACTTCGAAGCCTCGGCATTTACATCATCTACAAGTATCACCTGCGGATGACCACCTGCTTTGCCAGCAAAAGTGAGAACGAGGCACCCTAGCAAGAGTGGAACCCAATGAAAAATCGGCGGAAAACAAATGGATTAGTCAGATTGGTCTTGCAGAAATTCTATGCGTTGATATGTTCTGCTTGAGCTGATTCTCTTGCTTAAAAGAACAGGTCTTGTAGGAACAAGTGATGATACTTCTTGAGCTGTGCGTCATTGTCTGCATCCTGACAAAAACAGGAAAGTCTCTCAAACCAAGAGCTCTTAGTCACTGACCCCCAGTCTTTTTGAATCTTTTTGGCTGCAAGAAAACATTTGAAACATAAAAAAAAACAAAGAGAAACCGTCCAATCATCCACCATCGTCCACCTACAGGCAAAGGTCCCAGATCGAAAAGCACGCTACGACTGGAGCTAAGAAGTTCCTCCGGAACACAGCGCGCCTCTGCGTCTCATCGAGTATTTTAAGGGATGCCAAGTTGCCGCACCGTTCACAAACGATACCATATGGGTACCCATATGTCTGTGGAGAAAACGATTGGCATCACCCCTATGTGCATCGAATGTGCATCGAGATGCTCCGAGGCACCTTTTGTTGCCAATCCTCTTGGAAAATCTCCTTTTGGAGGTGTCAAAAATCCTTGCAGAGCTGCAAACGCTTTTTGTTGTGGAAAAAGAAAACAAAACTGGCCGCATTTGGCGGTAGCAAAGGGCTGCAACGACACTCGGAAGGCATTGATCAAAGCTCTAGTCACTAGTCAATCCAAAAACCTGTGTGTGTGTGTGTATGTGTAGATCATCGTTGGATTAATCTATCAAATGGCAGCATGAAGCAATAGAGTTCAGCTTCAACCAAGCATATTGCTGGAGAACCTTCATGAACCTTCACAGTCAATTCATCTTGGCCTCTTACCTCTTCTTACCTCTTGCCCATTCACAGCTCTGCCGGGCCACAAGACGTCGGACGCATTCCAATCAAAAGTCACTTGGTGCCTGCAGGAGGCAAGAGGCTCCAATATGCTCCAATCAAAAGAATCACTACAGACGTCACAGGGAAATATGCACGTGAAACCTGAAGGAAACTCAAGGCCCACACGGCAATCTTGTAAGTAGCAACGCTGCAACCAGCGAAGGCAATATTATTCTGTTTGAATCTGCTGTATAGATTGCAGCAATTTGGCAAAGTGACACATCGAGAATTGCACCATGCAATGTTTTGAAACAAGTAGAACAGAGGTGGGAAACACCACCAGAACGGTTGCAACGTGGTAGACAAATTTCACGGTTCCCTGTTAAGTAAAATGACACAAAGCCAGCAGAACTAGGACACCTCGAGTCAGATTCGAGCTGCAGTTGAAGCAACACTTGAATCAAAAATCATCAAAAGGCGTATCTACCATCCAGTCTTCATGTTCCATGATCAATGGTTGTATCGATATTCTAAGACGACAATGTTGGATAATGTTGGTGGGTTCTAATGATTCTATTTTATATTATTTTATATTATATTCCATTATATTATATTATAATATATATATATGGGTTAATGTGCCCAACTTCTCGGCTATTCGCAGCCGCAGTCCTGGCGGCGTCCGAAGTTGTCCTGAGGCCTCAGGACATTGCGATTTCACTCTGCCAGGCTGCCAGGACATGAAAAATGCGGAATTTCATGTGGAATGTGGGAAGAATGGGAAGAATACAGGACAGTTTTCAGAGGATTTCACAGATTTCAATATTGGTGTGTTGACATGTTTTTAGGAATCGACTTGCCCAGCCGCACTGCGGAAGGCGTTTCTACATCGTTTCTACAGTCGGACCAATCTCACTGTCATCTGCCAAGGCACCCTGTAGAAACGCTCCAAGATGGCACCTGCAGAGTCCTCCAAGTTTCACAGACATGAAGTTAGATACCCTCTGGTAATTTAACATAGCTATTAAAAATGACCATATATAGTGGATTTTCCCATTAAAAATGGTGATTTTCCATAGCTATGTTAAATTACCAGAGGGTAAACCAGGATAAACCGAGCACATGGACAAAGCACGAGAAGACTCCAGTCTCGATGCAGTATGGTGCAGTTCACTGATGAGTCTCGAAGACTGATTTCAAGATATTTTAAGATTCGAACCAGGTTCCAACCAGTGCAAGTTCTTGATTCAAAGGATATGTGTGTGTGTGTGTCCCACAAGTAGAGTGGACCTCCTCACGTGAAGGCGGCTCAAACCTCATTTCAGCGAAGCTGCCCAATAAACTGTCGCCAAAATGTCTACCCCTGATGATGTCTACCCCTGAGGCTGCGGCTTGGAGGAGCCTCAGGAAAAAAAACATGGGATTCATAATGGATTCATGGGATGGTTCAAAGTGGCTCATGGTTTCACCAAAAAAACAACTCGTGGATTGTTGAAACATGTTGAAACCTCGAAGCCTGTCGAAAATATTGGTGAACAAAACCCAAGCATCTTAAAAGATGAATGCTATCGTTCATGGTTCGGTCTTAGAATTGAAAAATGATTGCACTGAGGGCCCTGACTGGAGCCAGGTCCGGAGCAAAGGCCTCCGTACCTGGTTGAAAGAACAGCAGGAATAGATCGGTATGGCAAACATCAGCAGACAATAGTAGACATTGGTAAACATTGAATGTAAATGAATATAATGCGTATAATTATATACATATATATATATATATTATTGTGTATAATTATATATATATATATTATTATATATTATATGTATAGTGCAGCGATGTACAGCGTAATAAAAAGTAGAAGCAAACCCAGCCAGGGGTCCTGTTCTTTACTGTAATCACTTTTGTAATCATCTGTCATCCACAAATATCCACAATTTACGGGCTGACATATCTGCCATAGAAAGCTCAAAGGGCAGATGCTACGGCTGCTAAGGTACGCAATGATTGTGTCCAGGTTTGGCTCCAGGAAGTATGGCACTGAGTATCTATCTGTGTCCTAAGCGCGGCAGCGCGGCACAAAGCTGAGACGGGGCCAAAGTGATGGCACTCTGCACAGACTCTGCACAGAACTGGGAAGGGAACACTGGTTGTGACAACACGGTGCACAGTGGACCTCAGCATCGTCAAAACTCAAGACATTGGACATGGCTTTGTCACAAAATGTTGTGAATCATGGCTACTTCTGACATCGTCACCTGAAAATTTGAAATGCCTGGACTTACGGGCTCGATGATGCCTTATTTTCAGACCGCATGCGGCTGTCTACAACAGCTTTGATTTCTCACCATGCAGCCTGAACTTTGCCAGGGATTTAGTGAATCATGGCGAATCATTCTGAATCATGGTGAATCGTCCTTCCTGTTTCAAAACCAGGAAGCTTTGAGCAATGGCCTGCCCTTAGTGTTTGCTCCAAGTTTGCCGGCAGCCAAGGTTGATCATACACTTCGTACACAAATGAAGTCGGGACATGTCATTATATTACAATGAAATAAACATCTCAAGTACATGCCATTCGCTGAACGTGTCATATTGTGGAGTAAAACACTCCAGACATATATGATGTAGTGATACATAGTGATACGTAGCTGGTGTATGTTCATGTTTGTTCATGATTGTTCATGATTGTTCATGCATTACGCTTTGTTACGCTTTGTTATGCTTTGTTATGCTTTGTTACGACCTTGCCCAAAACTCTCCCCGTGCGCATTCCGGATGCATCTGCGTCAGCCTCAGTCGAGGCCATAGAAGGAGTCAGGCACAGCAAACAGCGACACCAGGTCCTCGGCAGGACGAGCTGAACACTGCCAAGCACGTTTTGAAGGCTCTTGCCATGCTTCTTGCCATGCTTCAACTATCGTTCAACACTATCCGTAACAGTTATAAGATGTTATAAGTATCCTTCTGATCCTGCATAAACTCCCAAAGGCACACCTTGTGAGTTGGTCCAAGAAGTCACAGAACTAACAAAAATCTCAAAAATGATGAAGCTGCCCATCATTACCCATCCCAATCTTCATGCCTTTCGCTTTTGCCTCAGAGACACAAGAAATATCAAGCATGTTCTTGACATGTTTCTTGACATGCCAAGTGGCTAGTTTAGGAGGGAGAGATACGGACACATGAAAGGTGTCACCAGCTTGAAGGTTCTCCGGTACATGTAGGTCGTAGCGCACTCCCAGGTAGTTCACCTGTGCCAAAAGGTTGAAAACTTGAAAGTTGAAGTTGGTTTGAGGCACATACATACCAATATGTTGTTCATTGTTTTTATCAAGTGCAATCAAGCGGAATCAAGCGGACTGGAACATCCAGTAAGTTTGACAATGGACATGTTATGTCAATGTTTACATTCTCAGAGGACTCCGGACAATTCCAGCATTGCTTTGAAACATTTTGAAACTGTTCAATCCTGCACCATCTGCACCTGAAAGGGGTCGCCAGGGCTCAAATCCGGCGGTACCACAACCTCTACGGTCTCACCAGCTTGACGCGACACCTGACCGCCAGATACCGCCAGGACTCAGAGAGAAAACATGAGAAAACTCACACGAGTTTTCGCCGTGTTTTCACTCCAACATATTACAACCATTGCTTGCTTGACAATATGAAGACACTGTGAAGATATTCAAGGCATTTCAAGGCATCTAGGAAGCAACGGTTTGCAAGTCGATTTGGATTTCAGTTGATCGAGTCTTTGCCAAAATAAATGCCTCGGAAAAAATCCTCGGACGAAACAAGTGGATCAAGACAATGCCGTTCTGAGAAAACTTTTGCAGGGTGGAGATCTGTGAAGGTCTGGCTTGGCCTCTGAAAACATCACCGACAGGAAGTTTTCGTAGACTTCACCTCACAAACACTGGCGTGTTTCACCAACCAGTCCAAACCTTTTGCAAAGCGTGTGATATGAGCGTGCTTGCGCTATTTTGAATCATGGCACTCGCGGTCACAGCTTGCAAGAAAGCGTTCAAACCATCATCCTCCTGAAAACCATGTCCCTCAGCTGCACAGTACAAACGAGACATCGCAGATGCACTGAAAATTGTGGGCGAAACTCAATTTTTTGAAAAATGAAAGAGTCTTGGATGACAGAATAATGCCAATTATTCCGGCCCCCAACTCGTGGCTGCAAACAAGACTCAAATTCATTTCGAAGCCAAAGGCAAAGTTCACTCAACTCTGACTCAGTCATGTCCAGAGACTGCAGGATTTTCCTCAGCTTTCACAAACGACATGTGTACATATTTCATCATATTTCCTAGTTGTCCTTGATCCAAAAAAAAAACAGATCCCATTGGTCATCCTTGCTGTGTCTATCAAGGATGCACCCAGCTAGAAAGGACTCGTGCAGAACCAAGACTCTGCATCTGGCGCTCAAAAATGGATCGGTACTCATTGTGGTATGATGTCCAAGCCTGCCAATGATCCACCACTCTTTGGAATGGCTGTCGAAAGTTGTTTTCGAGATTGCCGCAAACATGGCCAAGAAGGCAGCTTGCGAATGCCAGGTCAACTGGAAATGCAAAACCGCTAATTCTTAGTGGAATACCCCAGAACCCTACATTTGCATCATTTTGAATCAAAGATCAAAAACGATCAAAGACGATCAAAGACTTCCATACCGGATCTGGCTCAATCTCAGGCCGGAAGGCCATAGGATAGCTCCCATCTTCACAAAGTTCGAGGAAGGCTGGCGCTCGCGCAACGATGAAGTCCTTCCAGTAGCGGAGGTGACTATAGGCATTCTATACGCTATAGGTGTCACAATGTGTCACATGTTCCAGATCTCAAGTGTAAAATATCCACAAAACTTGGAGGAATGATTTCAAACCGGTCAAATCTATATGTTTAAACAAATACATTACAGCAAACAAATGCTGGTTGGAGAGGCCGAATATCGGCAGTGGCTTCCACGGTATAGACATGTAACAAACTGTATCAAATTGTAATACTGTAAAAAATGTGTATTTCACATCATGTAACGCCATAGTAACGCCATATCCGTTACTGTGGTTTTCTGATTTTCCAACGCGAGATCGATCGAAATTCTCCTGGAGCTCCTGCCGAAAGGCTGGATCCTGTAAGAATCCACTGACCAACGGCTCCAGGCACGAACCTCAGCAATGCCATGCCGCCTGAATCGACCTGAATCGACCTGAATCTGCTTGGTCTGGTTGTTTTACCTAATCTCTTTGGGTGTATCTGGTATCTTATTGATGCTTGTAAATGAGAAATGACATGAAATGACAATGATGACAACTGATGTGAACATGGATTTAGAATGATTTAGATCAAAGCTCAGCAAAGTCACCACAGACAGGGGCCAGAGTAGCAAGCCGCTCATAGGTTGCTTCAGCACCCACCGCAGCTGGGGGTGGCGGAGGTTCATCCATGAGCGTCACACCAATGGATTCAGCATGTCGAGAAACATGAGACCTTTGAGACCTTTGTGGGGTGGTAAAATGGTTAAGTCTGCGACATTTATCTTGGAAAACCTTTGCTTATGGTCGAGATTTCTTCTGAAACAAAGCAACATCCCGCAGTCAGACTTTGTCTAGGAAAGCCTTGCACCAAATGCTTCCGGGAAGTCCTTTCTTTTGACTTGTGAGTTGTTGCATGGCGTTTGGCACGATTGGCACGTCAAGTAATCGCAAATGAGGCGGTCTGTCAAGGCATTCACAGCAAGTTCCTTGAGAGGGCGAGATTTCAGATGATTTCAGTCACGATTCGACGATGCGACGATGCTGTGAATCCATCCACTCTGGACTCGTCCGGTTTCGGACAATTTATCTGTGACAAATTATTCTAGAAAGACCAGCAGAGGACAACTGAGAAATCATGAGAAATCTGGTGCCCCGCGCTTAAATCGATGCGCAGTCCATCTGCCAAGCATGTCCCCAAGATTGATGACATAGGCATTCTCAACCTGATTTGGATGCCAGGGAAGTCATATGAAGTCACATCCCTTAAAAGAAAATAAAAGAAAAGACCTTATATAGATAACAAGGAGGTACTGATATCACCGCTCGTGAAAAACTGAGTACTGACATCACGCATGGACTCAGAGATGATCTAAGGCTATCTCTGGGCAGCAGTGGATCCAAACGCCATCTTTGGCATTCAGGACCTGCCCGTGCGTTTTGACTCGATTTGATACAGCGCTTGGAATGATTTGGACATGGAGTCTGAATCTCAAACGAAACCAAATGATCCAGCGATCGAAATCTCCACGATTCAATCACTTGGAATCACAATGAGCAACACTGCAGAATCCATCAGAATCCTGGTTGCTTTCCTACACGGACATGTTCGGTCTCATTGCATGATCCAGCCACCAATCCATCCCGACACTAACCTATGTGCACTTTATTGCACTTTGATGCCTATATGCTGAACGTTGGGAGATCTCCATTTTGTGACGAGACCCAGTTTTGTCCTTCCTTTGGAGGAGCCCAGAACCAGTGAAATAACATTCAACAAACCACAAAAGTATAGCATGTCATAGCATGGTGTGGCACAAACAAAATTGGTATGAGTTCATTGATCTGAATTGCAGCATTGCATGCTTAAAGATCCTTAAAGATGCTTAAATCACCTTATGAACCAGCTTGAACTCTTGTGCAATTTTCTGTCTTCCGCTGCAAAGGATCTGCTGAAGCATCATGCTTCAGGCATTAAGCAATGTGTCACGACATGCATTGATATTCAAAGCATCGACGTGCCCATGGACGTGCCCATGGATGTGCCCGTGGTCGTCTCCGTCTGAGTCTGAGATCCAATTCGCCTTTTGCGTTTGAGGACATTGCGACATAAGGGACAAGTGGGACGCGACTGTGAGGTTTGAAGCCAACCAGCCAAGCATGCGCTATGGAAGACGTGCTGCTCGTTCTCGCATGGCACCACGACGCTTTGATTGTCAAGGATATCTGCGAGACAAATTGAACAGCTGTCGCAGTGTTTCGCTGGGACAAGCCGCAAATGAAAGTCTCGGAGCAGATTCGCTGGATCATTCGGAAGTCGCCGGCGTTTCACATGTGGCCAGGTCACAGCAAAGAGAGCGACAAAGACTTGCAGGAGGTAAGGTGTGAGCAACAGCCAGCAGCTTTGCCTCAGGATTTTGCTGCAGTCGGCATGGGCATAGCACAAACAGATAAATGTCACTGTGGGCCAGCCCAAGTCGAAAATCATGGCCAACGGGTTCAAGACACACCAGAACAGCTTCTTCATCCAGGGGCGATCACCCTCATCATTCCACTTGGCCAACGAAGCAAGCACGAAGATCTTCACCCAGAGAATGATCCAAAACCACTGTTGCAATGGACCAATTGGCTGATTGCAACTGTCCTCCCAATGCCCATAAAGCCAGAAAACCCATTCTCGGAAGAGCTCTGCACCCCAGATCAAATCCCAAGTCAGGGCAATCAAAAAGCTACAACACGTCAGCAGGAGGATGATGAAGGGCATCAACTTTGTGTACATCAGCAAGATGCCAAGGAGCTGTTGGACGTGTTGGACGTGTCTCGCTCGAGGCATGGCTAACGGCATGGCTGTGGCCGTGATGTTGGCCTGCAACACTGGTTTCAGGTTGCTGTGCCGTTGTGACACCATATGACCATATGAATGGACCGTATGTGTACAAGTAGAATGTGTCTGTGTATAATATATCAGGAAATCGACTTTTGTAAGTCTGGATAAATGTGGCACAGAGCGCTCATCATGACAGTGACTAAGACCACCATATTATGTTTCAGATTCTTCCAGATTCTTCCAGGCTATTCCATGTTTCATAATGTTTCATGATAATTCTTCATATGTTTCATGATGTTTCACAAATGAAATGCACTCAATGTATTGCCTGCTGCCCAGAAAATGTTCAGCACCGGCTCAGCTTTGACATTTGGAACAGGAAGAGCCGTCAGCTTTGCGACAGAAAACACCAACTTCACACAGGCACAATGTGCAAATGCATTCGAAATCCTATGAAATCCTACATACAACCCAAGCGCACCAAGTTGGATTGAAATTGCGACCCTGCAAAATCTGCAACTCCAAAAGGATCCAAAGTCGGACTTTTCACTACTTTGTTTTCACTGCAAGCTGGACTGCTATTAAATGCTACATATTTAGGTATATTTAGATTTAGTATGGCACATCGTTTCACCCGCCTGGAGTCCACCCACCATGTCCTCACGGAAACGGGAACAACGGGATGGCGATTTCAAAATGACTCGCCGTGTCTCGCCGTGTCTCGCCGTGTCTCGCTGTGTCTCCCCGGCCCGGCCTGCTTCAAAATGGTCAGCAAACCATAGTCCGTGTGCTCTCCGACACCAATCTCCTTCTGGAAATCCTTCAAAAATTCATCACAAATGACATAAACAGAATTAAACATACATCAACAGCCTGTCTGAATGTATCTGAATGTATCTGAATGTCAGATTCCCTTTGTCTTTTAGGACAATGTTATGTTTTGACTTTTTTCAGTTGTATTTTGATACTGAAATTATGAAACTTGGAGGTTGTGTTTTGAAATTTGTAAGACTTAGATGGTGAGACTGACAGTGTGAAACTGCAAAATGTTGTTTCGAAACTGCTCGGCGCAGCTTCCATCGTATGCGCAAGTTGAATTGAACGTTATTGTCCCACCCCGCCACACTCCACAACTTCTCACATTTTGTTCACAATAAGTTGTTCATTATATTTTGTCTTTTCGTTAACACCAGCCTTGATTGGCCAGTAATGAAGTAAGCGGTGGGTAGCAACCTGAGCACATTTCAGCAGAGCCGATGGCATGAAAAAAGCTACAGTTCCAGCGTCACCTTCTGAATCACTAGGTAAAGCAGGTTGTGATTCAGAAGGACCAATATATACCTAAGATATAAGACCTTCTGATCTAAGGATATCACTTGGTCTTAGGATATTCAGAAACCATTTCCAAATATACCTAAGACCTTTCAAATATCCTTAGATCTGAAGCACTTTATAAAGCACGGTTCAAATATGCCTCTCCAACTGTCCAAAATTGTGGAGTTGACACAGTTGCAACTGGGATCACTGCAGGCTGATCAAGGAACCTTGGTGCAATGTCCACAGCAAAGTGTCTCTCAACATCTATGACATGGCCAAGGGATGCTAAGGGATGCTAAGGGATGGCAAGGGTAAAAATATGTGAAAATATGATATGTGTGAAAAATGTAAATATGTATATATATATATATAATTATAATATCGAAGTTATCGAAGTGTAATGATAAGAATGGTAAAGATATCGTGTGCCATGGGGCCATGAACCATCCAACAAGATGATCGACTGAGCCAGGTGACTGGTCGAAGAAATGTTTGGGTTTTCCCAGGATGAGGGCCATGAACTGCAGCAGCCTCGCTTCGACACGGGCATGGGGATGGCATGTATGAGACGGTCGAGACTGTGAAGTGAACGAAGTGAAATCATGGACCATTGCAATGACATCTCTCTGAGCCTCTTCGATAGCTTGAACATTTCCATGGCCTTGGGTCCATACCATTGTGATTTGTAATGGTTGTAAGATGTTGTAAGATGCTGTAATATGTTGTAAGCCAAGCAAAGCAATGCATGACACCTCAAATCACAGTTGTGACAAATCACTACATTGGGCAAATATAGAGGTCTGCCAATTCTCGTGTTTGAGACTCTGGCATATCTCTCCATCACCTCTTTGAAGCCAGGCACATCCTCCTCAGCTCTTTGTCGCAAAGCTTGTTCATGTGTCGTGGTTGTCACATTGCTGAACCACATGACTGACCACATGTCTCCACCTAAGGAAATCATGGAAATCCATATCAATGAGACGTCGGGTATTACGGTAGTACAGGGTACGGAATCCAGGAGCAGCAAACTGTGCCTTTTCAGACCTATGCTAAACATAGCGGAGTGGGAAAATGACATGTACTGTAAGTTAATTTCTGCTGTAGTATGACATTTCTTTGACCTTGCAATTAAGGATAGTTAGGGTATATTAAAATATATCAAAATTATTAAAATGATGTTAAGTGTTTCTTTCATTAGAAAGCATGTTCTGCTCTGTTGGCTCCTCAAAAGGCATCTGCGAGGGCCTCAGGCACCAAAGAGGGGGCGCTGGGCAAACGTTGGACGCATTTCACAAATTATATAAATTATAACTTATTATATCTGTCTAAATGCTTATTGAAATATTTAGAGGACCAAAATGTAGACTGAAGTGGTTCAGATTCCAGTTTTGTTGCTCCAGTTTTCCAAATTTGGCCTTATGATGCCTTATGTCACAACTTATGTCAGTCTATGTCAGTCTTGTGATCGTAGCAAAACTGTTTCGGAGTCACTGGCTGCCGGGCTGGCCGAAAATTTCTCCAATGTAGCCTCCCTTGGGCTTGGCCCAAGGTACACCATTCATATCCAGGGCCTTGCATAGTGAGATGGGGCAGATCACTGCAGATCCCATTCTACTTCTATCTATACCCTGAATCATATTGAATCATATTAAATCTACATCTTAGTTCATCTTAGTTTCTGCCAGCTGTCCTCCTTGCAGTCCTTCCGAGACTTTTGAATGGAATCCTGGAGGAAAACATGATGAAAGTTGGATTGCAGCCGACCATGCAGTGACTGTGACACTCAGTCCTTGCCGTTGGCTTCATCAACCTGCGATCAAAACTGCGCTGTTGAACCGAGTTGAGCCCCTTCGGAATGGAAAGATTCAACCTCGCCATGCGATGTGCTGCCGATGATGCGACGTGCCTGCTTCTCCAAAACCTGATCCAAGTCCTCAAAAAAGGCACAGGACTTATCTTAACACATCTCGAGTCCATGTTGCAAGACGATAGACATCGATAGACATTGGCAACACGTGACGGGTGCTCCTCACCGCCTCGACCGAAATAGCCCCGCACGGGACCTTGGTGATCCAGACTGTACGTCGCAAGATGTTTCCGTTAAGCACGCGTTAAGCACGCGTTCAGCACGCATTAAACACGCGTTAAGCACGCGTTAAGCACGCGTTACAATGCTGACACGTTTATTTGGTAAGAACAAGTTGGCTCAAAGTTGGCGCAATCCTATGCATGGTATTGCATGTTCCTTCTCGCTTTAATTCGCTTTACAAATGCATACAAATGCAAAACATGGAAGACATGCAAAACTTGGACTTGGAATATTTCGAATCAGAGTTTGAATAAGAAATCATAGGAACTCTGTTTCATTTTCTTGGCATTTTCTTGGCATGTCTTCTCCATTGCCCTGAACTCACTGAGTTCAAGTCTCTCTTGGCCCAGCCTCAATTTTTCCTGCTTTCGCACAGAACTGCATTAAGACCATGTAAGACCCATGTTCAAGTTCACTAAAGGCTTCAAAGTTTAAGTAGTGAAAGACCCGTTGTTGCACACACGTGAAGTAATGTCATGCAGTGTGTCCGTGATTTTTGTTCACGCCTTCTTCTCCGTCTGAAGCGCGAAGAAGCGCTTTTGCAGCTCCTTGGCATTCGACCCGCTCCCCAGCAATTGAAGAGAGACGAAAAGACACAACCAGCTTTGATACGGCCCACAAGTCCCTACGCTTGAAGTCTCTCAACTCTACCAGCAAGGCTCCATAATCAGGATGATGATAAGGATGCTCAAAATGAAAACGATGATGATGATGATGATGATGAGGATGAGGATGAGGATGAAGATGAGGATGAGGATGAGGATGAGGAGGAGGAGGATGATGAGGATGAGGAGGAGGACGAGGAGGATGATGAGGATGAGGAGGAGGAGGATGAGGAGGAGGAGGACGAGGAGGATGATGAGGATGAGGAGGAGGAGGATGATGATGATGATGAGGATGAGGATGAGGATGAGGATGAGGAGGATGATGATGATGAGGATAAGGATAAGGATGGTGAGGATGAGGAGGAGAAGAACGAGGAGGATGATGAGGATGAGGAGGATGAGGAGGAGGAGGACGAGATGAGGATGATGAGGATGAGGAGGAGGATGATGATGAGGATGATGATGATGATGAGGATGAGGATGAGGATGAGGATGAGGATGAGGATGAGGATGAAGATGAGGATGAGGATGAGGATGAGGAGGATGATGATGATGAGGATAAGGATGGTGAGGATGAGGAGGAGGAGAACGAGGAGGAGAACGAGGAGGATGATGAGGATGAGGAGGATGAGGAGGAGGAGGAGGACGAGGAGGATGATGAGGATGAGGAGGAGGATGATGATGATGATGAGGATGAGGATGAGGATGAGGATGAAGATGAGGATGAGGATGAGGAGGAGGAGGATGATGAGGATGATGAGGATGATGAGGATGATGAGGATGAGGAGGGAACGAGGAGGATGATGAGGAGGAGGAGGATGAGGAGGAGGAGGAGGAGGACGAGGAGGATGATGAGGATGAGGAGGAGGAGGATGATGATGATGATGATGAGGATGAGGATGAGGATGAGGATGAGGATGAAGATGAGGATGAGGATGAGGATGAGGATGAGGAGGATGATGATGATGAGGATAAGGATAAGGATAAGGATGGTGAGGATGAGGAGGAGGAGAACGAGGAGGATGATGAGGATGAGGAGGATGAGGAGGACGAGGAGGATGATGAGGATGATGAGGATGAGGATGAGGATGAGGAGGATGATGATGATGAGGATAAGGATAAGGATGGTGAGGATGAGGAGGAGAACGAGGAGGATGATGAGGATGAGGAGGATGAGGAGGAGGAGGAGGACGAGGAGGATGATGAGGATGAGGAGGAGGATGATGATGATGAGGAGGATGAGGAGGAGGAGGAGGATGAGGATGAGGATGAGGATGAGGATGAAGATGAGGATGAGGATGAGGATGAGGATGAGGAGGATGATGATGATGAGGATAAGGATAAGGATAAGGATGGTGAGGATGAGGAGGAGGAGAACGAGGAGGATGATGAGGAGGAGGAGGATGAGGAGGAGGAGGAGGAGGACGAGGAGGATGATGAGGATGAGGAGGATGATGATGATGAGGATAAGGATGGTGAGGATGAGGAGGAGGAGAATGAGGAGAATGAGGAGGATGATGAGGATGAGGAGGATGAGGAGGAGGAGGAGGACGAGGAGGATGATGAGGATGAGGAGGATGATGATGATGAGGATAAGGATAAGGATGGTGAGGATGAGGAGGAGGAGAATGATGAGGATGATGAGGAGGAGGAGGAGGACGAGGAGGATGATGAGGATGAGGAGGATGATGATGATGAGGATAAGGATGGTGAGGATGAGGAGGAGGAGAATGAGGAGGATGATGAGGATGAGGAGGAGGAGGAGGACGAGGAGGATGATGAGGATGAGGAGGATGATGATGATGATGATGAGGATAAGGATGGTGAGGATGAGGAGGAGGAGAATGAGGAGGATGATGAGGATGAGGAGGAGGAGGATGAGGAGGATCAGAGTGTCAATGATGTCAAAGCCCTACAAAGTCAGAAAAATGTACAGCAGATGACCAGGGTCCCAAACCATGGCGCGTTCCTGCAGTTCAACTGATATGCCATGCCTCAGCAAACTGCTTTTGGGCGGTGAGACTCATAGCCAACTGCCGGACTGCATCAAAATCAAATGGTGAATTGGCTGCCACACATCAAGCAGAGATCCGCAAGATATAGCAGAAAATGCAATTACATGTAATTATGCACATTACCCTTACAAACGGGAAAGATATGCAGAAAATTGCAGAAATATTTCACTAAGCTCACCACCCCGTGACCTGCATGAAGCCCACAACCTGGCACGGCCAAGGCGAGGCACAGCGATCAGCGATCTTGGCATCAGCCCGGCTTCGGTCATCGGTCAGGCCTCGCAGGCGAACTTCAGCTTTTTCACGATTTCTTCCTCGAGTTCGACAAAGGAAAAATGGGAAAAAACATTGACGAGAGCCGCAAGAAAGGAAAGGACCTGCAGGATATTCTTCAAACATTCATAAGTCATGCATGGAAAGCTCATAGCTGGAGTTCTTTCTCAAGTTGTGTTGCATGCGTGCTGCAATAGAGTTGGTCGTTATCCCACCTATACTCAAGTTGTCAATATCTATAGAGATTGTGCATGTCGCCTCGTCCAAAGACAAGTCGATGATGGGAACTTCTTCGAATGACTTTGGATCCACAATCTTCGCCTTTTGTCTTGCTCTCTGCCGATTAACAGAGAATAGCAGCTGAATAGCACAGAACTCATGTTGGATTGAAAATAAATTGTGGAGAGACACGGAGTATGACAGGGTTGTGGTTTGCGCCTTCAATGCCTCTGGAAGATTCCGAGGTATGTTCGGCTGCGCTGTAAGGATTTCTGCAGGAACTCTACCTGCACACAGTGTCACAGGCATTGATTTATGATCACAAGAAGAATGACTTGAAACATTTGAAACATGCTTGAACACATCCTGTTCCCAATTCGAACCAGAGACCAGTTCACAATAAATCTGACAGGGACACCCCGGCACCAGGCCATGGCGAAAATGCTTTGACCATGACCAAACATTGGGGCCACAATGGGCCACACCTCGAACATAGATGTTGTCCTCACGGTCGTCGCCAGACTGGACCTTAAAACTCAAAGCACGAAGATTGAAGAGAGAAGAAATGGACGCTTCTGGGTGACGAGACTTAAGAGAAATTCACGAATCAGCAAGAGGATGCACTGTCCACCAAGTCGAAATCTGCCGCATCGGCTAATCTGCTGAGAGTTTGGCTAGTTCCAGATCAATCCCCATCTTCTCAGCTTTGCTGGTGTCAATAACCTTGGGACATGGCTCAACTTTCAGCGCAAACAGCAAGAAACAAGGCAAAGCTCAAGCTGCGAGCTGAAATTCTATCTAAATCTGTCCGTTCAGATGGAATTTGTGACTGTCACTCCAATGGATCAATCAATGATGTGTTTTAGATTCCTGCGCCAAGCAACAAAGATTGCATCTGGTTGCCGATCGAGTCCAACCTGCTCCTTGTCGACGAGAAAATTCGCAGCCTGCAGAAACAAAGAGACAAGATGAGACAAGATGAGACAAGATGAGACAAGATGAGACAAGATGAGACAAGATGAGACAAGTGGAAAACACCTTGGAACATGGAAAAAAGATGAAAAAAGTGGCTGCACCTTGAACCCTTTGCCATCTGACTAATCCATGCTGCACCGCTACATTGCGCAGCTTGCTAACATGACACTGCTTCGTACTCGGTGAGAAATCTTTGATGTTAGCTACAGCAGAGGTGCAGCCTAAAGTCAATCTGGTACCTCGATCGCGTTCCCTATCTCACTCCATAATACATCAGCTGTGGGTGAACTAAGAGCGAGGAAACCTTCTGAACGATTTCTTCATCAAGACCCATATATTGCATCCTGCGAATCCTGCACACTAGGCAAATGGCATTTTCGAGCGCGCGAGCCATCTGCAGGCCAACAGGAAGAGTCCAACACTACCTCTGGTATAATTGGTATATAGAAAGCGATGAATTAGAAGACAGGTATCTAACTGTTCTGAGTGTCTTTGCGTGGCTTTATGGGCCTCACTTGGACCTCACTTGGACCTCACTTGTCCTCGGATTCCTTGACATCAATAACTTTCTGAACCCATGGAGGCCGTTGCTTGCTCTTGTATGAATCCATGCCTTCCTCGCACTCCTTTCCTCGACGAACTCGCAAGTATTCTTTGGCCGTGTACTCAATGAGACTGTTTGAGATTGGTTGGTTGAGGCAATCCATCAGCACTTGTTTTGTTGCACCAACAGCACCTGGTGCTAACAACTGGATCTTCTGTGCAACTTCTCGCACAGCTGCTGAAAAGTCCCTTGGATGGTCAACGATCTTGTGAACCAGTCCAATCTCCATGGCTGTCTGCATATTGGCATTTTCTGCCGTGCAAAACAAGCGCTTGCAGTTGGCAGTGCCGATAGTTCTGGACACATGGGGCGAAATCACGGCTGGAATGACACCCAACTTCACCTCAGACAGTGTTGCGTGCGCCTGTTTGGTGGCAATGACATAGTCACAGGCACACACCAATCCGAATCCACCGCCCATGGCAGAACCATTCATGCAACAAATGGTGAACTGTGGCAAGGTGGCCATGGAATACATGTCCCGGGCAAAGCCAGCAGCCGACATCTTGTTGCCCTCTATCAGCATTCTGCCAGACTGAGCAATGACAACTCCAGGTGGGGGTCCTTGGGCTCCTGCTCCATCTGCACCAATGGCACCTGCCTGTCTCTGTGCGGCTTGGAAAGATTTGGGATCTCCTCCAGCACAAAACATGCGGCCGTTGCCGGTGAAGACCACGATTCGCACATCCAACCGTTCTCGAAGAATTCTGCAAGCATCATGGAGACCACCACCAATGCCATCATTCATTGCATTGTTGGCATCTGGCCTGTTGAGAGTGCAATACGCGATGCCTTCTCGAATCTCCAAATGGAATTCAGGGTTGTCCCATGTCTCATAGTCTTTGCAAATGGCCACATGATCTTTTCCCAGCTGGTCAATGATGGGCAGGTCCCATGGGCGCTTCACCAGATTCGTGTCACGCTCGATGGCAAATGATCGTTCTGGCTTGTACTTGTAGCCCTCTAAATGATCCTCCGCCAAATCGATTCCAAAGGCCTTGAGTGCAGCCTTCTCAGTCTCAAACTCTGACACTCCAGATTTTGGAGGGGTCTTTCCAAGACCCAAAGCACGAGCTTCTTCGAGCGAGACTAATTGTGGTGCCATGGCTCAGGAATTTTGACTTTACCACGTTCGGAGATTAAAACAAACATGTTGAGTTTTAACTATGGAAAAGTGATGAACCGCGCATCTTTATATGCTTGAACTTGTGCAAGAGACTCTGAACATTTCCAACCAATCCAATGTGACCTGCATGTCTTGCTTCTCTCCTTCAAACCAGGCAGCGTTTGACACATTCTAGCGCATCTCGATGATTCTTCCGGAGTACAAATCGATTGTCAGACGCCAAACTCCAAGAGATCAAAGAATCGAAACTCAGAAATGTATCGAAAAAAATAATGCAGAATTGTGAAGAAATCAAGACGATATGTGTTGTTTATGGTGGTTCACGTTTCTTCCGAATCTGGGGTCTTCCATTCTTTAGTAAAAGCACCAGCCCTTGGCCGACCTTCATCTCGGGGCACCCAAGATCTGTGCTGCCTGGCAAGGCATTGCCGACCCCATCGAACATCGGTGAGTTACTCAATGAACATCGTGAACGAATCATAGGTATCATAGGACAATGCCACGTCTCCCGCGTTGACATATGAAAACGCTTGAAAACACTGCGAAGATCGGCCCAAATCGGCGGAAGTCAGCTAGGTTCAGCCAAGCAAGAAAGGGTGACGCATGGTGTATACATGGGACCTCAGATTCAGCTCCACATTGCTGCACATTCTTCCATATTCTCCCATATTCTTCCGCAAGATGCAGAAACTTGGGTCTTGGAAGCTCCATGCAAGGTTCGAACCTTCAGCCTACGGGCCTACACTGGGCCTACACTGGGACACTGCTCAGCTGTGGACTCTGCGCCCTGCAAGAGATCTTTGAAAGGCTTTCCTCAGCGCCGTGCAGCTGGAAAGTTCAAGTGTATCCTACGACAAGAAACATGACAGTCCACTGAACATGCAGTGACCATGCAGCCTCATGCAGCATGTTCAATTCATCTCTCCATGACACTGCCCAACTTCGCACTAGC
Organism: Cladocopium goreaui; assembly: GCA_947184155.2. Taxonomy (NCBI): domain Eukaryota; class Dinophyceae; order Suessiales; family Symbiodiniaceae; genus Cladocopium; species Cladocopium goreaui. The sequence goes on from CAMXCT020002358.1 coordinate 274,740, forward strand.
GCTGCCAAGTGACTAATATCGGAAAGAGGATTTTTTGCTGGCACAATGCCTGCAACCACTTTCATATCAGTTTCTGCAGTGTCATTCAGTTCAATGTTGCATGCTTCACATAAGAAATTCCTTGGCTCGTCTTGGCAAGCTTCATCCTGCCTTCAGCGAGAATGCCTGCGACGTTTTCCCAGTAGGTGGCATGCAACAGGTACCTTGGGCTGTCTCCGACCGCTGCCAAACCAAAGCACAGCAGGGAATAGCAAGGAGTGCAAAAATGAAGATGCTTAGAATTAGAAGAAGCCAACAAAATCCAACAAAAGACAGATGTGGCAATGTGGCAAAAGCCAGCATGAAAGTGAAGACCAACAAAGAGACCAAAGGAATTTAAGAGACAAAAGAAATAACAGAATATGAGCAGAAATGAGCAGAATATTAATAGAACGAATAGAAATGAATAGAATATACAGCAAATATAGCAAGTTCCGCCGAAATCGTGTGGCGCGCCTCGGCCTTACTGGCCCTTGCAGCTTGCCCGCCTGAGGCCAACGCTGCGAGAGACTCAAAGGATCTCGACATCGGCATCCTTTGGAAAGGTACACATTGAATTGGTACACATTCATATAGATTCATATAGATTCATATTAGACTAATGTAAGATCAATAAGATATAATAAAAACATATAAAATCAATATCAATAAATAAATTATACTATATAAATATATGTTAGTTAATATGTTATTCTATGTTCATCTTCAGTGCACGTTTCAGCATGCATTCTGAATCTACCACAGATATCTCATGATTTTGGGACCCGGACCTGCATCAGCGGATCCTCTTTTGATTGGAAGAGAATGTTTCCTTTTCCTGGCTGAGCAGCTGATCTCATGGCAGCTGGTGGCAGCTGGTGGCAGCTGGTGCTGGGTTGGGGCTGCCGGGAGCACCTCGTCCTCGGCGCTGATCGATGACTTTCTGGAAGAACCATGGTCGGATCCTCGGAGATCCGTCCATCGAGACGTCCATGGATGATATACGTCAATCGGTTGAATCAAATATTGTAGAATCGTAGAAGAAGATGAAGAATTTGGGAACTCAAATCTGGATATATCTGGATTCTTTGGATTCTGATCCATGATGATCCCAGATCCCAGATTTGATGATTTGATCCATCCCAAATGAAGTCCTGGCTGAGTGATGTTGTATGATGTAGTGGCTTCCGGTCTGAGGTACCAACACTCCGTCAATTCCTCGTGTCTTCCAAGTGCCTTCTCTGGCCTCGAAAAAGTGTCGCAGGTTGACAATCTGTGCCAATGCATGTTCTCCACTCACGTGGTTTCACACCGTCTTCACACTGACTTAGACTTCAGGGCAGCTGGTGCCCAGAGCTTCTTAAGAAGTCTGCTTCCAGGCAATAGATCTCCGCAAGCATGGGCACTGAGTCGCATCTGAGTCCCGTGCATCATATTCGAAATGCATATGCTCTCGTCGTGCCTGCCCAGTTCACAGATGTTACGTAATGTTAAGAGGCCAAAGAATGAACTCGTTTGGCGACTTGATGTGTTTAATGTGTTGAATGTGTTGAATGTGTGTTACTGTCACCAATTTGCCGGGCCAATTTTGTCGACACCTTGTCCTCATCGATGAAAATTAGGATCTCTGGTGCTTGCTTTAGCCCAGGGACCTCACAGGACTCATATCTGGACGGTTCCGGCTCCACAAGCGTCATGTAAGATATGTAAGATGACCTAAGCACCCAACACGACCATCTGGCCGCACATCGTCAACCATGTAGATCTCACTCTTTGCAGCTTTCAGTCCTTCCGGAAGCAGAATGTGTCATAAAGCTTCACCAACAGGAGGAACAGCAGCGACAGCAGCCGCAGTAAAAGCAAGGGCAAGAACCATGAGCCTTTTTGGCGGCCAGTGATATGGTGAAAGTGGAGTAAATACAGTGAATATGAATAATTAAATGCTTTCTGATCATCTGCTCATCATCTGCTCTCTTGATGACAATTGTCATCATCTGTCCTTGTTCCATTATTGGACCAAAGTTTCTGAACTTTGTGCCATGGACAAATGCGCCACTGTTCCGATAGCGTGGCCTGGCATGTTTCTTTGCCCACACAGGTAGACTTGTCGGTAACCAGGTAGATTCGTCAAATGATGGAATCGTATGTACCAATTAGAATTAAAATTTTACCAATGATGGTTTCATCTACGTTTCATATCATAACTACGGTTTCATAACTCCTGACATCTCCTGACATCTCCTGACATCTCGAACTGCAGACAGGCGATCCAAAGCATCCTGAGGGTCCTGAGCCCTTGACGGCGCGGAGAAAGCGGAAAAGGGCTTGGACTGGGCAGCACGTTGGACGTTGAAAGTCGGCGCAACGTGCAAAACAGGATGATTGTTTCGATTGTTTCAAAACTTCCAAGTTGCAAAGCGAAGCCAACTTGTACCAACCATGTTGAAGCATGTTGAACGGTAGTGCTGTACCGTGCTGGGCCGGGCCTGGTGAGAAAGCAAACTCGCTTTAGTATCGCTCAGCTGCGACACCTGACCAGCGCTCTCATCATTTCTTGGCGCTAAAAATCGCGGCGAGCGGTCAGCGAATCCAGCGAATCCGGGTCCACTGAATCACGCAACAACATGTACCATCTAGTTATTTAGCATAGCCATGGAAATCACCATTTTTAATAGGTAAACCATCTATAAATGGGTCATTTCCCATTGCTATGTTAAATAACCAGAGGGCAACATATATAGATTGCAATAGATTACACATACATACATATACAGACAAAGAACGACAAAGAATACACATTACACTCGCTCAAAATGACATGCTAGGTCGATGCAGCCAAAGCGGCACTTCCAATGTTGCTGGCAGCAGTCACCTTAGAGAAAAATCAACTGTGTGAACCCATATGATCCATGTCAATGCATTGGAAAGGTATGGGAAAATATATTGAAAACATTGTCTCAAACATTGGAAACTCTACTTTTGCAAACATTGCAAACGTGGATGTTCGACCTTGGCCATGCGCGACTTGTAACAATTTGACGCTGCAGTTTTTGGTCAAATTGCTAAGGTCACTGCAGAACAGGCATCGTTGGCGTCGTCCACATTGCTGATAGAGTCAAGATCCTGGCGACTTGGTGTTTGGAATCTGTTTCTGAAAGGAATTCATGTGCAGGACCGGTGCGGCAATATGTATACATATATATATATATATACGTGTGTGTATGTATCATAATCTATAAATTAAATATCATTTAAATATTATGTTGTTTCCATACGCAAGATATGATCTATGGATCTATGGATCTATGATGGATCCATGTATATCTATGTAACGTTTGTGTAACATTCATGTTTCTACACAGCTACCGTCCATTCCCACACTTGTGAGGGTTAATGGGGGGAAGACCTCCTGCAAATCCCGAACCTCGAGCACGGGCGGTAAGTGGGGTAGAACCTTTCAGGGCTGCATTCTCGAGCTGCACTGGAGTCAAGCGCTAAAGTTCTCAGAATAATCTGGCAAAAATCAACAAAAATCTGTAACATCTGGCTAAAGTATCACAAAGTGAAGAGTCTGAAGATATCTGGACTCATAAGGATTCATAGCATGACCTTCCTTTTTGATTTCGTATTTCGATGTTCGCATTGCCTGTGGCGTGGTGGTGATTGAAGGCCGCTGGTGGCATTGAATCATCTCCGTCGATCTGAGTCGGCTCTGACAAAAAAACTCCGTCGATGAGTAAAGGGGTCGGCGATGGTCGGCGCTTCTTATCTTTCCTCATTTTGGGGGAATGAAGAATTAAACATCATTAAACATCATTAAACATCATTAAACATCATTAAACCATATGAATCAATATCACACATTGACTTTTTGGTGAGCTAGGTGAGCTAGGTGAGCTAGGTGGATCTACTCGACCAATCACATCATTTCCTCCAGAGATTCTGAGATTCTCGCCCGTCCAGGTCCGCAGCCGCGCCCCGAGGAGAAGCTATGCCAGCGATCGGGTCACACAGTCTATGTCACACTGCGGATATGTTTGACAACTTTGCAATTGTTTTGAATTTGTTTTGAATCTGTTTTGAATTTGTTTTGATTCCATGTTTGAGATGTTTGAAGTAAGGCAATTGTGGCGGTCCAAGGTGGCACATGGCACTATTGTAGGGGACGCTGGTGTCCCACTCTGTGCAGTTTAGAGCCCAGCCACAGGAGTGACCACAGATGCCAAAGTGCCAAACGATGCAAACATGTTAAAACATGTTAAAACATGTTAAAGTTAAACCGTATTTCAAGCCATACATGGCACACAAAATGATGGGGCAAGTTCAACTCAAATAACTCAATTCCCAACAAAATACCTGCCCTTTGAATCCCTTTGATAAAATGGTCCTATGTCATGAGGAAGGCGTGTGTCACCTCGCAACGGCTCGAAAAAATCATCCGACTGCATGATGACTGCAGTGCGATGTCCTGCGATGTCCTGCGTCACTATGTACATGCTGAATGCTGATCCTAATTGATCATCAGCTGGTGATGTGCAGGAAAATGGTTTTGACATCTACATGAGCTTCCAGATGAGTGCAGGCTTCGAAACGATTGAAATGGGGTTGGTGGCCTAGTTCTGGTCTGCAAAGAATTGTTTTGCAAAGATAGTGGAGAAGCATGGTGAAGCTCTGAGATGCCCGTTTTCAAGACGCTTTCAGCTCATGCCAAGATGCAGCATGTCGCCTTAGTTCAAAAAGTTGCAAACCATATTTTCCAAGCTTAGACATGTTGAGCTCCAAATTCAAGTCATGCCTTCCATTTATACATATATTATAATATATTATATAACTTTACAGACTATACAAAACGATTCAATCTGTCCGAATCTGTCCGACAGCCTGTCCGACAGCCAAGCAACCATTCTCTCGCACAAGCTTTACCCCACGCTCTGAGCAACGGAGAGAGACAGCCCTGGATCGGCGCAAGCGATTGCAAGGGCGCTTCCAACAAGAAAACACCTTCAAGGCAGCTGATAAATAACGCAAAACAGAAAAAGAAAGATAATTAAGAAAGAACAACACAATTATTGATTATGGAAAAATATGTCTAATAAGTCTCATATGTAGATCTTCAGTGGCAAAGTGCTGTTTTAAATGGACCTCAAATGATGTCTGCACTACATTTCGATTGTCCTCCAGTTTCCAACACCCTGAAGAGGTGGCAACCTGAGAAACGAGTAGAGACGGTGACCAGCACTTCAGCAAAGATGTGGAACAATTGTTTTTTGGGGCCGTACGAAATCATGCATCAGATTGCATCAGTATCACGTATCTGTTTCAAGAAAGCATCCGGATCTCATTCCCTGTCATATGGTGTTGAAACTTTAAAGTTTGGTTTCAACTGGCTGCGCTGGTTGGAGTTTTCAACATGACACCGCTTCACAGCTTGGCACTCAAAATAATATGCCAAGGGGCATCTGCTGGCGGATGCACCGACTGCTTTGGCCGAGCCCAAAAAAACCTGCCGCGCAGAAGCATCAGACAACAAAAATACAAATGATCATTCGAATAATCTTGAATCATCTTAAAACAAATTGAATCAGTTTAAATTTAAATTGTCTTAAATCTAAATAATTCTAAGCATTTCTAAGCTATATTCAAAAACCACCCCGTCGCACATCATCATGAGCACTTTGCCTCCAGTTCCTGTTTGCCACAAACGCACCGTGGAGTCCAAGCTACTGTACCTTTGCGGTCAGTGCGCAAACATCAGACATCATTAGACCCACAGTCGGTAGATGCTGTCTTTACATGTCTTTACATCCAACAGTTCATCATGATGCAAAGAAAGCTTCTTGCCTTCGCACGCAGGTATAACAGATCCAAAGTTAAACGAACACTCTTCAAGCAGCCTTTCTGAGCTCCCCAACGATGCTAAGCGGGCAGCATCTTGCGTGAACGCCAACCCAGCCACCATACCGTTGTGACCCTGCACCCCAAGAGGATGAATCTAGACATGGCTTGAAACGGAAACTTTCAAGAAATCATTTGTGCAGATCCGCTATTTCAGCCAAATCCAGTCTGCCGCAGTAGCAGAAGACGCCACACGTGCACCTCGAAGACGCGCCACTTCGTTGCAGTTCGAAGGTCATAAACCAGGATAACTCCATCGCCAGTCCCTACTGCGAACCTCAGTGACAAGGGAAGCTGGACACGCGGCCAGACAAATGCGGCCGGACACCTCACTGTCCGGAACAGCAGAGCTCCCTGAGCTCCCTACTTTTGGCTGTCTTGATGGAAGTCCTCAAGCTTCGTGAGCGCAAACGTGCAACTTGAGGATTCTCTGCAATTCCATTGCCATTTCATGCCATTTCAATGCATGAAAATGAAAGTTGACGCGTTTTATGATGCTTACCATTCATTGTGTGAAAGGGCTGGAAAACTCACCTGCAGAGCCAAGGGTCTACCATCGGAAAGGTCTGCACCATTTCGTGCAAGGCACTTGTTACCGCAAGAAGACTGGCAAGGTCACGAGAGAATTGGAGAACCCATCAGAATCCATTCACATCCACTTCCAAATCCAAACAGATTCGGTGTAGGCTTGGATTTTTTTGGATGTTCTGACCGCATTTGTAATCTTTGTCGAATGTCCCACATAGGACCATAGGACAACCGGGCACGGTTGATGCTCAGCCTGTGCCGTCGCAAGGTTGGGTCTGAAGGCTCCAAGCAGCGCAACAATGCCTCGCGTTGCGGTCATAGCCGGTAGGCCACAAATTTCGGCAGAACGGATATATTTATGGATATATGTTTTTGATTGATTTAGTATAGATAAACGCATCGATACTGATCACTGATACATACTGATACTATCTATTCCAAGAAACAAATGGGACAATATGTCGTGCATATCAGCAATGCAGGAGCATTTTTTGCGCCTCTGCGAAACGAGGCAGAAGTGGACAAACCTGCCCAGCATTGCTGTCAGCATCTCAACAGCGCCCAGCATTCGCCCATGTCAATCAAGTTGTGCAAGTCGGGTCCACGAGCTGAGCCTTCTCTGGAGCTCGTTGCACAAAGAGTTGCAGCATCAACAAAGCTGAGGACCTTCCAACCACCAAATCATTAAACCGGAGACCGACTAAACATGCCATGAGGGACCAAATGTGATCAATGATCAGACATCAAGTGACGACGTTCAAAATGCACAATCTGGCAGAGCTGAAGAATCTGTTGGCCGATGCCCGCCAAAAAAAAAACTGAGACCCTTGCGCATAAGCAGGGCTGATGTCAACACGCACAGCAGCCTGGAAACACAGTCACAACATCGCCAACAATTGCCACCAGATAGCATTGGTACTGTCTGTTGACATCGTTGACATGGTTGACATCGTTGACATCATTGCCATTGCAGGATTTCCGCAAGTTCTACAGTTCATCTCCCTCAAACCACTTTCTATACGTGCCTTGCTCATGACGTGCAGCAAAGCGGTAGCATCAGCATTTCCAACCTGACCGGGTGACCGGGTGACCGGGTGACCGGCATCCGGTTGCAGGTCCTGCTGTCTCAATCCTCACATGTCCCACCTGGAGTAGCAGGGCTGAAGCCGCACCAGCCATGTGGGGCTCCTTTAGTTGTGAAATCACCCACAAACCCAAACCACAAAAGGTATATTTAAAAAAAAAAACGTCCAAAGATGTCCAAAGTCCATGTTGTCAAATTGCAGCTTGTTTCTGGTTTTCACTCCTTGAATTTGCATTAGTTCTCGATATCATGATATAATATATTCGTGAAGCCTGGTAGAGCGCCAGGGTTTGCAGCGCCAGTCTCTCAAGGACCTCATCACCGTCCTGACAAAAAAGCAGGACAGTTGGCGAACATGTCTTTTCTCCATATGGTTAGTAAATATATGTCATCACATGTCATCACCATTATGGTATTCCATGGCTTTCTATGGCTATACTGTTGGTTGTTCTATGGTCCCAATGGTTTTTGTTTTTCTATGGCCTTGGTATTTTAGGCGATGCCAACAGCGGTCCTGCTTGCCAGGTCCAGAGGCACCTTGCAAGATCCGGTTGAAGCGTATGATTCGTATCTGGTTCAATATTCGTCAATATCTGAATCTATTATCTGAATCTATCTATCTATTATCTATCATCTGTTTATAATTACGTACAGTCTAGTTGAATCATGTTGAATCTAGTTCATCTTCAGGAATGTCAAGAGAGCAATCTATAGCTTGCATTAGAAATGTGAGTGGGAGCGTTCGTCACAAGCATTGGAATCTTGTGATGCTTGAACCGAAGGAACCCGAAGGATCTGAAACGTTCCCCACCTCGCTTGGGCAATGCAGTCCTGGCACTGGAGTTACTTCCAACTTAGCAACGGAGTGGAGATACTAGAATGATACTGGAGAACACGCAGTATCATTAGGTTGAATCTGATTCAATTTTGATTCAACTTTGGTTCAATCATATTCAATCTGCAACAATCTGCCAGAGATGCTGGAGATGCTTCTGCCATACGGGAAAGGTCAGAGCGAGCACCTCACAGAGACACCAGAGAACTGGCGCCAAAGGCTGGTGCGGCTAGTGCCATCTGATCTGAACAGCGATGGAAATCTTCCGAATTTCTCGGGAGCTTCCAGTCACGTCCCAAGTTGGGCCTCACAGGACATCACCTGCACTTGTTGCCTGGCACATCTGTGATCTGTCCACCGGGTCCAAAGGGTCCACCGTGAATCAGCTCGTCCAGGGCCCCAGGGCTTCACATCTTTTTGCCTTGTCGTTCCACTGGCAGCAGTCAAACCTTTGCGAAATACAACACCCTCCAGTGTTGAAAATCACATACTCGACTGCAAACTCCTCAGACAGAACTGCGTTCCATTGAAGTGCTTTCAAACTTTTCTTGTTCAACTCCGGGTTTTGTTTAGAGCAGAAAGCTTTGCAGGCAAGTTCTGCCTTTGGGTGTCCAAATGGACGATGGCAAATTCTGCTTGGATCAATCACAATGCAGGTTGCACTTAGTTTAAATCTCATTCATCTAACAGTTTATAACAACTGAGTGTGTCTTATTCATTCTTCTAGAATGATCCTAGAGCAACCATAGGTCTGCTGTTGGCCGAAATGAGATGAGGCCCATAGCTTTGCACACCCTGTTGGCCACTCTGGCACGAGCCAAGCACCTGTGCTATGCTTGGGAAAAGAAGGCGACGCATGGCGACGCGTCATGTGAATGTCTTGTCCACATGGCGTCACGGCGCATTGTTGTTTCACAACATTTCGAGTCGACTGTACTCAGCACACTGGCAACGAAAAAGACTTGGAGCATGCGCAGTGTCAAGAAAGTACATAAATGAAGAGGGCCACCAAGCAAGCGAAAAGCAGAACCACCTTGGCAGATGCGGATGGCGATACAGCAGAAGGCGCTGGAAGTCTCACACAAAAAATTTTAAAATGGGTTAGGGCCTTAGGGATCACACCTATATGACGGCTACGTGACGCCTACGTGATGGCTGATGGCTACATCGTGTCCTGAGGCCTCTGGCAGAAAGCCCCAAGCAGCGGTTTTGGTTCACCGTGGTTAAGCGATTTAGCAACCTCGGTCATCAGCTGCCGTCCACATGTTTTCATATTCGCTGCAACACTCACATTATTGCAAACGTTTGCTGAACTTCGACAAGGGCACAAAGCCCTGGTATCTGTTGTTCATCGCGTCTCATCACATGTTCCATCCAAAATTTTGACACTTTGCTTGTCCGGGCATCCAAACGAACGAGCTCGATTCAAACGAGAAGATGCTCGATCAGCTGTCTGGCGGGGTAACAATGTAATGTCGATTTGACCTAAAAAATAATAAAGATCTTAAAGAGATTCTCAAAGAATCTTAAAGGATCTTAAAGGCACGTTCAGGAGAGCTTCAAGAAAGCAAGGGATGTCAATATCTGTCTTGACACAGTCTTGCAGGGGTAGGTTGCCCCGCTAGTTGCCCCGACCCCACCTGGTTCGTGTTGTCCAGAAGCCTGTTCTGCATGGAAATCTCGTTCCGAATCGTATAGCTCACCTCCACAACAGACACGTTTCACCACCCTCAACATTCCAAATCGAGCTTCAAGTTTCGGCGTCTTTTCAGAATCTGTGTCAGATGATTCAAATGTGCAAGAATAAATCGGCACAAAATGGCACAAAGTTTCAACGATGTTCAACGGTAATTCAATTCGATGTTGGGCCAGCTTGAGGCGAGACCGAAGAGACGTCTCGAGTTAGTCAGAGTATGAAGAGGACCCGTGTCCAAAGTCTTACAGTACGCCCCACATGCGCCTGTTGCAAATTGTTGACTGAGCCTTCCAGCGCTGCTAAGGGCGCATCCATCTCCCTGCAAGTCCAGCTATAAAAATTGAAATGGCAAAAGGCTAAGTAGCCCGGGCTACCAAAGATCATTCCACCACCAACATTCCAAGGCGTTCCAAGAACTATAAGAACTGTAGCAAAATTACGCGAACACGATCAACACGATCAACACGATCAACACGTTGCAACACGTTGGGTTGACGGGGGGGTTAGCCCCGCTTCCAATTGTTTTGGTTCGTCTGTCTGTCAAAGGCAAAGTGCATATCATCAAAAATTAGTGTTTCGCTGTGGCGAAATGGCAGTTTTCAAACATGCTTATGATGTGTCATTGACTTGAGTTCTGCTTAGCGGTGTCAACATAACTTTCATTTTTTCAAAAAAATGGATGTTGGGAGCAACCCTTACAGGGGTTTGTTGCCGCGATACATTTGCATTTTGAGCTCTTTTTTTCATTGATGTGTCAAAGGCAAAGTCACATGATCAAAAAGGAGTGTTTCGCCGTGGCGAAATGACAATTTTCAAACATGGTTATGTTGTGTCATTGACTTTTACAGGGGTTTGTTGCGGCGACACATTTGCATGTTGAGCCCTTTTTTTCACTTGTCTTCCATCCACGAGACATCTTCAACCCCAGATGATCAGCGTAACATCATCAGCGTAACATGAACGTTAACATCCCACCCCACCCCACCCCAACCCCAGATGATCAGCGTAACATCATCAGCGTAACATGAACGTTAACATCCCACCCCACCCCTCCCCAACCCCAGATGATCAGCGTAACATCATCAGCGTAACATGAACGTTAACATCCCACCCCACCCCTCCCCAACCCCAGATGATCAGCGTAACATCATCAGCGTAACATGAACGTTAACATCCCACCCCACCCCACCCCAACCCCAGATGATCAGCGTAACATCATCAGCGTAACATGAACGTTAACATCCCACCCCACCCCACCCCAACCCCAGATGATCAGCGTAACATCATCAGCGTAACATGAACGTTGACATCCCACCCCACCCCCCCCAACCCCAAAAGCAACCCAGTAAAAACGGGGCTAACCCCCCCGTCCAGCCAACACGTTGCAACACGTTGCAACACCTTAAAATTGTTATAAAATGAGATCAAGAAAACACGCAAACTATCGCTAACTAGAAAATAGCAGAAAGACTGGGCTTCGGAACGAAGTTTTGCCAAGGCCTCATCATTTGTTGTTGTCGCTCGAGCATTTGCCGCTGGGAGACCTCGCAACGACTAGGCTACGAAGCTACGAATGGCGACTTCAACGGCTTCAACTGCCATATCCGCCATATCCCATCGTTCCCCTGTGCCAAGTGGCTGGTTGCATCTCTGCACCTGAAGCCGTCGTTGTCATCGTTATCGTGAAACCAAACTTTAGCTTTCGATTTTTTCGGGTCGCTTTCACTGACACTGTGAAATCAAAAGTTGAACCCGCCACCTCGCTCCGGTCTGGCAATGCCTCATGAAACTTCACAACATTTCACTACACAAAAACATACAAAAACAAACCAGATTCGTATGAAAGAAACATAAAGGAATTCCAAAGAAACCAGAAATTCCAAAGAATTCTAAATGTTGGTATATGTTGGCTGGTTTTGGTGAACTTCCGGCAATTTCCAGGACTCCGCGCCGTTGGTTTCAGGCGCTGCTGAAGGGCGTAAACGCTTCTGGATCTCTTGATGCTCGGCCACAACCTCTACACAAAGAAAGCAAGCAGAGCTGGAAAGAGCGTGAAGATGGGTGAAGGATCTAAGGTGGAAAAATGTAGGGGGAATGGAAAGCATACAAGATTTTGCAGAGGGCAAAACTGTGTGTTCTTGCCAGGAAATCAGCACGAAATCCCGCAAGAGCTGAAGAATCATGTTTTCTTGCCCTTACAGACCATCAAGGCCTGCCTGTGCAAGCTCATCTCTGAATTGGGTGATGGACTTCCGCGTCACCTGAAAACGCAAAGGCTATGCAAAGGATACGCAACGGTGCTTTACGGGTTCCAGTTCTTCGGCTCTGGCACTTGCCACCCTGGCCTCATTCTCAGCGCTGTTGCTGCTAAGACCTTGGCTGTGTTCTGCTTTAAGGTCATATCAACATATACAGGATCAACTTGTATCAACCATATCTTCCGATGAAACATGCAGAACTACGCTGATGTTGGGTAAACCAAGAAGCCTTGGATGATCCCCGATGTTTCATCCCTTGTTCTCAGAAAGGGACTGTCCAAACCACGTTGCAGCTGGTCAAGCTCAATCTTCAACTGGCTGGCCTTCAACCCGTACTGACGTACTGGTGACTTCGGATCGCACGACAACAGGAAAAATAGGAAAACACACGGCTTGACACTAAGCACCTGCCTTGCCCCTGATAGTAGCACTCATTTTCTGTCGCTCACCTCTCCATATGTGATTCGACACGCAGATGTCTGGATCGTGCGAAATTTCTGGTGTTCGAATTGTCTAATTTCCGCACTGTTGGTCACATTGTGGTCATATTTGATGATCTTTGCACACCATCTGGAGATAATTCAGCTGATCCATTGAGATATGCACTTCGTTGGGCCGTGTCTTGTCCAGTGAGGAGATCCAACTTTTGGAGTTCAGCCTGGACCTTGGAGGGCGGACGAACCATGAAAAATAGGACTGGATTCAATCAGATCTGTTTAGAGGCTTAGATATTATACGTATATACATCATCATATATATATAATTATTAATATATATATATATATCATGGATTATCATCCATTGTCATGGATTGTCATGGATGTTATCATATCGAGTTGCCCAAAGGCAAACTGATCAACATTAAGAGAAATCACTGACATGTGTTCTGCAACATTCTGCAACTTTACAGCGTAAGCGGGGCAGTATCGCGTCCTCGCCTGCGCAGCCGTAGTCTTTGCTTTTTGAAAGTTCTGCCGCCACCGCGCTGCCTGATCCTGAGCACAGCAGGCCAGCAGGCAGCAGCACGGCACCGCAGAATTGATGCAAAACAGAGAGGTTCCACTTCACCGAGAAGCGGGCAGACTGCATGGCCTGTGTCCGAAGTAGAACAGATTCTTCTGTGCTGCCTTCATGTAGTGCTGTAATGTGCTATGTGATATATATGCAATGCTTATCTTGACCCAATTCCCATTGCAAGCGCAAGTGCTATGCAAGTGCTCTGTTTCCATAAGTCTCCAGTTGATCATCATATATCATCATGATTCACGAGTGCTTTCTTCGTTGCTCGGTTGGAGAATGCACTTGGCTTTTATGGCTTAGCCTTGAGCTGTTTGAGCCGGGATGAGCCGAAAGATGCCGAAAGATGCCGGAAGCAAGAGGCAGTGCCCTGCGCTTTGCAAGAACTGCTTTCGGGTGCAAGAGAAAATCTGCGTCCGACTTGCGTGATGCGGTTTGACACTTGTTACACACTTGTTGTGTACTTGTTGTTTCACTTGCACCAGCCAGGTCCAAACATGTACAGCCAGACCCACTTCCCGTCTTCCCCATCATACGTGCCTTGTCCAGGAGGCTCAATCAGAGGTGGGACTTGTCTTGACATTGCGAAACTTCGCTTGAACATGCTTGAACAGAATGGTGCAGAATCACCCTTGAACATCCTTGAACCACTTTACAGCATTTTTCAGCTGGGTGCTTGGCTAACAAGCCCTCAGCCAGGCTCTGCTCATAGGCTTCTAACGAGTATCTGATGCGAGTGTGAGCAGTTCAAATCCAGACTCCAGCCAAGAACTTCAGGAAGTTCACACATCAGCACACCGAGCACGCTATGGCGCTTTGGCCAACAGGAAGTGCTTTGACAAGTCTTGAGAGCAAAGCTGTGCCTCGATTGCAGCCTGCTTTGTTGAGCGGCTACCAATGACAGGAGCAATGTTGCCTGATTATCTGCATCTCGAATCTCCATCGTTCCAAAGTCTTTCCACAGTTTTCTTTGTGGAAAGTTTCATGGGTTTACTCTGCAGTCAATGTTGGAATGAAACGCTTCTTGCAAATGGCTTCCCTTGCTTGTTTACAGTCACTGGTCACTCAAGAGTCTGGGAACCCCTGCTGCATCTGCGCCAGCCTGGGGTGACGCGAAGCCATTGAGGACTTCCTGGTCGAATCAAACAGCATATTCCAAACATTCCAATTCAGAGAATTCAGGGAAAGGAATGTGAAAGGCACGCGAAACTTGTTGAAACGTCTTGAATTTCTGTGAAGCTTTCAATCCTCGCCTCACCCTGCAAGAGCTGTGTAAAAGCTTTCACTGCCGCTGTCACAATCAAGAAGGGACCCTGGAGCCAGGTCTGGGCAAAACAATCGTAAAATGATGTAAAATGCATAATCAACCGTAGTATACCGTAGTCATTTGATGATCGGTGAAGTGTCTGTCCACTCTCAACCATGGGTGCCTCTGACAACAGGCGAGACAGGTTCGGAAGCCACCAGCGCTGAAGCACCTCCAAAGTCCGAGGTCAAGTTACCGGTAGCCACCGCATAGCCACCGCTCATCACCATGATCACATGTGGCCAACATGATCAACATGGCTCGACAGACCATTCGAATCCATTCGACCTCATTTTTCAACTTTGACTGTTCAGGTGTGGCTCGATTATCCTCTGACGAACCCGCCTGGCGTGTGAGCTCGGGGCTGAGAAGTGCCCGCGCCAGTAACGCCAGGAAAACCTCAAAACACTGGAATTCCGAAAATAAATACAACGGAGAAGAAAACAAAAAGCAAAAAAAATAGAACATGTTAAAACATGTTAAAACATGTTAAAACATGTTAAAACACGAAAAATACAGGAAAATGATCAAAAATGTTCAAATTGTCGAGCCATGTCGAGCCTGTGGTTCCTCATCCACCAGACTCTTCTCCTACTCGAGAGGTGGTGCAACATGGTGCAACATCGACTGCAACAAACCAACATCGACGGCAGCCACGACATGCCACGACGACGGCCGACCACGGCCTCCATCATCATTCGTATGGCAGAAGACATCGAAGACATCGACGGAAACGACTCTGCGCCTCAACGCACTGCCAGTTGTCACGTCGATTCACATCGATTCACAGCGCACGTCAGAGTCTGAGAACACCATTCCATACCATTCCATACCATTCCTGCCTTGCAAAGGAAAGGACAAGCTGTCGTCTACTCCCAGAACCTCCAAAACATGAGTTTTTGCATATTTTGCAGATCGTTCTCGTCCAAACATTGCTTTGCTAACTGGGACACAGACTCCAACACTAAGGACATTCTCGGCCAAGTGTACCTCTGATACGTGTCCATCTCATGTGTGAGTGTCACCAGCAGGTCTTGCGTTTCATCTGCTTTCATGCTGGTGCTTTTGCATGGTACACAAACGTGGTGATTGATCTCGAATGCAAAGACTTAGAGGACTAAAAAGCCATGGACAGTGTGTGTGTGTGTGCGAGAGAAGAATAGAGAGGCCAACTAGGGAAAAGTAATTTATGTAATTTGAAAATATTGTTGAGTTGACTCTGGATTGTCCGGATAAGAATAAGAAGTATAACAAGTATAAGAAGTATAAGAAGTATAAACACAATTTTGTTTGCCATCACATTTCTCGGTAGCGCTTTCCGTTGCCAAAGCATGGCTAGGCTAGACCCCAAGTGGTCTGTTTCGACCCCCGAAAACTTCCAGGTAGTTGTGAGCACCGCAGCCACTGCGGAACTTCAAATGTTGCTGAAGAATCAGAACTCTCTTATGAATTCTTATGATGCTTAATGCCGTGCTTAACGCCGTGCTTAACCACCTGAGACCTCATCCTCATCCTGACTATGCTTCTGATGGAGCAAATCGATCAGGGCAAACAAAGATCGACAAAGGCATCCCTATAAGGAATCTATAAGGAATCTATTCACAGATATTTGCAGTATCTACCTGTATCTACCGGTTGCCTGCTAAGATTTCTAAGTACGACAGGAGGAACTGGGAGGAACTCGGAGGAACTGGGCGCACGCCAAGTCTTCGGAGCTGGGACGGAATGAGGCGCCTCGAAGCGGATCCAATGGATCAGGAAAATCACACGACACAGTGACACACAGTGACATATCATGACATATCTCACATGGTGCCGGTGCCAAGACATGCTCAGTATACAGCGTCAGGGGCTAGAGCTCAGCCATGAAACCAAGGACCCGGCCAAAAGCAGTGTCCCTTTCCACCTTTCGCAACACATTTCGCAACATCACACTGTTCTCAGAATATTGCCATCTTGTATATTCTTGTATCACCTTATGTCACCTCCAAATCACATGCAGACAAACCAGAGGACTCAGACTCCTTGCATCTCCTTGGAGGCTCACTAGGCCACTTGACTGGCCACTTTTTGTCCGGAGCAACGCTCGGAGCAATGAGCAACGCTCAAATTCAGCAGAACCAAGTTTCCAGGATCCGTTGAGAATAAATCCGCCACAAGGCGCTGGAGCAACCGATTTCATCCCCACTCTGGATGAATTCAATGCATTTCGATACACCATCCAAAGAATCCAAAGATTGTACAAAAATGGTTAGAGCATATTAGAGTTATTAGAGTGCTAAACAATCGGCCAAAATCTTCTCATCACTTGCTCTGTCCATCAACTGTGAGTTTGCGCGTTCCTTTGAATAAAAAAGAAAACGTTGCGACACCGAGACATGCTGTGTTTTGTCCCCGGTCGGCACCAGAGTCCCGAGGCGTTGTCTCTTTATCCTACATGATGTGGCGCAGCAACTTCGGCTGCCAACAGTGACAAAATGAAGCTCCTTGAGATTGACAACTGAAGGAAAAGACAAAGCAACAAACTCGTTGAATTGAGTGAATGAGAAAATGTTTCTTAAATTCTTCAAATTATTCAGGGTACGTGTATGTTTCTGCCTTCAACACAAAATTGACTCAGTTGCCAGGAGGTTTGGGCTATCAGTTTAACGCTATGCCAGGACTCACGTTTGTCACTGTCGAGCATCATGCAGAACAAGCTACTTGGTGACACTACCATGTTCTTTGATCGTTGGCTTTAGACTTTCACGACTACTTCGCTTTCGGGGTGCTTTGGTCTTCCATCACCATCATCTATCAGTTTGCGAAAATTGGCCATCGATATCTTCCCTCAATAAATATATATATATATCAATATTATATATTATATATCATACATAAATATATAAAATCATATAAATAGGTCAGTAGATACATCGGCTCTCAGCGTTTCTACCCACTTGAATCACCATCGACAGTCGCATCGACAGTCGCTACCATTCTTCCTCTTCTTGGAGTCGCAGTGCTTCCTCCGCGGCTTTTTGCTTCTTCTCCTTGGAGCCACGGAGTTACCACCACTCCGTTGGAAAAATGGCTTGCTGAATGGATTGCTGAATGGTTATTGGTTGTACATGGTTGTACTTAGTAAAAAATCATGTGATATAATGAAATGTGATGAATGGATGGGAATCTCTTGAACTTGCCTTAGGCTGCCTTTCAAGGAGCTTTTCAATGCTGTTCTCATCTGTTCTCTGTCACATTCTGTTTCATTCTGTCACCCTATTTAGCCATGCTTTAGCCATGCTTTAGCCATGCTTTAGCCATGCTTTAGCCATGCTTTAGCCATGGCTCCTTCTCAATCCGCCGCCGCTCTTCGTTTTCACGTTCTCTTTGAATCCTGCTTTCCTGTCGACTGTGTCAACCAACGTGCGCTGAGTGACCAAGCCACGTGCGCTGAGTGACCAAGCCTTCTCTGCTTGATTACATTTTGTGGTAGAGGGAGTGACACTAGGAGAATCGCCCACTATGTATCATTGAAATCATTTCATTTACATAGGAGATCATTATCACAATTCATTATTCATTTTCTCATGAAGAAGATCATGCTCATTATTGCTCATTATAATTCTTCATATTCCGATATTCCCATTACTGGATATTAATGTGACTCTAAGTGAAATGCCATTCTTCATATTATTCATAAGTCCATTAGAGATCATTAGAGATAGAGTCCATTACAATCCGAATCCGTGACATTGGCCATGACCACATGGCCAGGGGCGGCCAGGGGCGGCCAGGGGCGGCCAGGGGCGGCCAGGGGCGGCCAGGGGCCTCGTCCTTGACACGTTTCTTCTCACGACCTCGCCAGTTTTTCCAAGCTCTGCTTCGTCGCAGCGCCTTCTCCATGTAGCCTCGGCATCGCTGCAGGACTCCAGGACCCCAACAACCAAACGATGAACGAACGATGAACGAACGATGCACGAACCATGGACGAACGTTACGGAATCTTCAAAGTCCAGAAAAACCATGGTAAAATTTGGGGTCGCCATGGTTTGAGATGATCACCCAATTGGCCCAGTAGGATGAAATGCTGTAGCTGATATACTGTTGCTTTTCTTTACCTTTGGGCCCTTGCTGTCTTCCCCTTTTCAGATACTGGCAGATGCAACAAGTTCTGATTCTGAATGTCTCGTGTCTAAAGCATGCCGAGCAACTTCCAAATTTCAGCTTGTGTTTGTATTCATCTTTTGCAAATTCCTGCAATGCAAGTGTTAGCAAAATGCAGAAAGTGGCCATCTACGACTTTTTGGGGTGTCTAATGGTGTCTGCAGAAATTCTATGAGACAAGCTGCTTAGCAACTAGTTCCATGAGCATTGATGCTTGCTTCAACTGAAGTTGGCATGTCTGCGCCTGTGGAGGCAACCGCGCCAGTGCCTCTACGCAGCCTGAGTAACAAAGTATAACAAAATATAACAAAGTCGATGAAGCCCACGCAGGGGACTGAGATGACCGAGGCGGTTTTCAAAAAGGAATCCCAGTGGAATCCTAGCTGAAAGTCATGGGAGTCAAATCATCTTGTGACTGTATGCCGTATGCTTAGTATGCATGTGCTAGTTTTGAGCTTTGTAAAGTTGGTGCAAGAGCTCAAAAGCTTTGTTGTGAGCTTTGGATTGCTGGATCATCCTCCCAATGAACACCAGTCTATGCCTCGGCATGCTGTTTATAATCCGCCCACACCGCTTTGGCGGTGAAGGCGTGCTTATTGGGGGGCAACAGCAACACTAAATGCTCAATGACATTTGTTAATATAGCAGTCGCTATATCAGCTTTAGCTGGGGGGGGGGGCCCAAAAACGGTTTCGCACCGAGACCAGAATACGGTGGTGTTTTCGACATTTTTCGAGGATTTTTGGGTGTCTGAGCGCAAGAGGGTATTGAAATGGAATTTTGGGTCATTTTGGTAGCTTTCCGGCAATGGAAAAACGGCCAAAAATGAAAAAAACATTGTACATAGCAAGATTTTGCAGGGTTTTTGGATGCCAGAGCATTGAAAACACTGCAAAAACAAGTGTTTTGGACTGACGTTATAGCAAAAAACGTGTAAATTACCGTATGCTTGACTGGAAACATTACAAAAACACTGTCAAAAGCAATGTTTTGGAAGGATTTACTGCCTTTATGGCAAAAAACGTGTAAATTACCGTCTGTTTGACTGGAAACATTGGAAAAACACTGTCAAAAACAATGTTTTGGAAGGATTTCTTATATATATGTTGGAGTTGGCTACCGGCATTGGCACATGGAAAAATTGAAGAAAACACTGTAAATAGCGGTATTTTCAACGGTTGGGGAGATAAGGGAATTGGAAGCATTGTCGAACATGATGTTTTCGACCGGTTTTATGGCGACAAAAGTGTAAAGTACCGTGCTTTGAAGGAAACCATTGCAAAAACATGGAAACACATTCAAAGAACACGGGATTTGGGGGACTATCTAGGCGTCGTTGTCTAGCTATTTGAAATTCCGCAGCTTGGAGAGCCTCCAAGGGAGGGAAAAGTGAAAATTCCATAGCTTGGGAAGCTGTCACGGCGGGGAAAAGTGAAAATTCCCTAGCTTGGGAAGCCCCCACGGGGGGGAAAAGTGAAAATTCCCTAGCTTGGGGAGCCCCCACGGGGGGGAAAAGTGAAAATTCCCTAGCTTGGGGAGCAGTGAAAATTCCCTAGCGAGCCCCCACGGGGGGGAAAAGTGAAAATTCCCTAGCTTGGGGAGCCCCCACGGGGGGGAAAAGTGAAAATTCCCTAGCTTGGGGAGCCCCCACGGGGGGGAAAAGTGAAAATTCCCTAGCTTGGGGAGCCCCCACGGGGGGGAAAAGTGAAAATTCCCTAGGTTGGGGAGCCCCCACGGGGGGGAAAAGTGAAAATTCCCTAGCTTGGGGAGCCCCCACAGGGGGGGAAAGTGAAAATTCCCTAGCTTGGGGAGCCCCCACGGGGGAAAACCACCCTTAGCCCCTCTCACGGACCGAAATAAACCTGCGGTGTGGGCGGCCACCCCACGCGAAGCGGGGTGAATATAATCATACCAAAATGAAACATGTTCCGCAAGCTGCCAAGTTGCTGCTGTAGAGATCATAAGTGAGAATCCTCTTCTCCCAGGATGCATAATGATCCTGATGGCACAAGCAATCGAAGAATCGCTTGGAGCATGTCAGATCGGATCTGAATTCAATTTGATTGTATAATCTTGTGTAATCTTGTATATTGTACATTGTTACAGACTCCAAATTGCCTTTTAATTTTGCCTTTCAGGAAAAAGGCGACTTTGCCTGGTAAAAGGCGCCTTCAGATGCTTCCCTGCGTTTTTGCACCCGTGCCGCAAATTCTGGTTTGCAGGTTGTTTTGAAATAGTTAGTCGGTCATGTTTCCAGGCGGTGTAATTGCCCATAATTCCGGCATAATTTCGAGTGGGTATCTTTTCTGTATTTTGTTGTTTCAACATATCTGTAGAAAGTTTCCGGCGTAAACCCAACAAAGTTTTGCCTCCGGCAAAAAAAAAATGCCGAAAGAGTTTCTAGGTGTGTGTATATAAATATATAATAATATATATGTCAAATATGTGGCCGTTGGATGCCATTGATGTCTTTGTAGGTTCGCAGGGTCTTGCATCCGCACCCGGCCTGGCTTGGGCTGAAGGGCTCTGGAGGGAAGATGTTCGGGTGCCTGGCAAAACAAACCATCAGGTTGCGTCGACATGTGTCCTCCCCAATCTTCGTGTTTGCCACATATTCCTTCAGAACGCTTCACAACAGAGTGTCTTAAGGTGTAGAGTTGCCCAAAAATGGTGCCCTTAAATATGTCCAGATACTCGTCTTTGTATCGATGGTTGGAGAGGGTCAGCGGCAACCGTGGCTTCAGACCTCAGTGCCAATGTGCCACTGTGGGTGCCACAGCTCAGAAGATGCAATGGATGCAGTGGATGCAAATATTCAGTGCTTATCAGTGCATCCGCCGTAGGTCACTTGCGTTCACTCTGAGTTTGTGGAATTGGAGAACGCTTGATGTTTTTCATGAACACTTGAGAACTCGATGCAAGATGAACATCAGAAATACTCACTGGATATCTCATACATTCTATCACACTCGTGTCTTTCACATGATATGAGATTTGTTTATCATTGAACATTTGAAATATTCAAATATATTGCAATATATTGAACGTATGGATGTATTACATAATATTACAAATTTACAGTTGTTTATACAGTTACATGTTGTCAGTAAAATTCAATAAGTTTTGTCAATACATTAAATGTATGTAAATGTATTATGAATATGTAAGAAATTATATATAAATTGGATGTAGAAACTCTGTGACTCATCCAATTCTCACGGTCAGCTCAGAGTGATCCAAGTTGCGCAGACGCCGTCGGCCCAGCATGGATGGAGGAGGCGGCGGTGGCAACGACGGACACCACGCGTACCGCTCCTTACGACATCGACGAACGACGTGGTGAGAGAAATGTGGCATGGAAGGCATGGAGTGGTCTGCCAATCCTATCCACATCGATACAGATCGATACAGACCGATAGAAAAATAATTATAATATATATATATATTATATGTATATATATTATATATATATGTATGTATATGTATATATGTGTATTGTATATGATTGTATATGTATATTGTATGTAATCAATATATACATCAATATACATCATTGGTGCAACTGAAGCCAAGAACACCATCAGAACATGGAGCCTATTGGAGCCTCTAATTGTGCATCATGACTGCTGAGTTGCTGCATCGGGGATGAAGTACATGCTTCCACCAGTCTCCAGGCTCCACTCTGGATAAGGATTGTCCCAAAGATTGGGCATCTTCTTCTCCTGAGCTCGCAGCCACGTTTCCACACACAAACATCATAGATTTCATCATAGATTTCATCATATTTCATCATACTATATATATAGTAGACATAATAGGATATAGTGGATATAGATGGATATAGTAGGTTTCACGGGATTCAGCAGCCACCCACTTGCGGAGTTTACTCGTCACTCTAATCATACTATTCAGACATCCATTCTTTACTCGACAGATCTCGACAGAATACATCGAAAAGTGTAGCAGTGTAGCCACAGTGTCTCAAATCTTCAGTTTCTAAACTGTGGCCACAGCATTGCAGCACCTCTGAACTGCGCCGCGCGGCAGACTGGATGCCTTGACGTGCATCCAATGTCCCGGCTGGATCCTTCTGAGCGATCCCCTGCCGATGAATATGCAGCGGTCGCTGGGAAGCAGCACAAGTTTCACAAAGCGCCTGAAAGATCCTGAAAGTTTCCATGGCACAAACTGCGACCAATTCCCAATGAGCAAAAGCAAAGTCATCAGCCCATGCCAATTTGTCAGCCCCGCTCTGTTCCGTGAAGCCACTGCCTTCGGGGCGTCGTCCAACTTGCCAGCTTTTTTCAGCTCGACCTTCAACGTCTCCATTTCATCTGAAAAGTCCAACCTGGTCGAAACAAGATCATAAAACATATTAAAACATTATATATATATATTCATTACAAACCAACAATGAATTTCTGAATCACTGTCAACCAGGCATTTGCTTCGGATATTGGGAAATGCTTTCGTCTGCTGCAAAACTTGGAGAGTTTGGGCCAGGACTTCTCCCCAAATTTCCAGGAGCCCAGACGGTGTAGTCGTACCTGACGAACCCTCGTCTCTGGGGGTGTCATCATGGACAGGGAGGATTGGCTCATCATCTTGTAGAACCTTAGAGGCCAAGTGCCTTTGACTGAGGCTCCTGACCCCTCTGGTGCCATTTTGGTAGAAGGCTGGTCGCAAAGACTCATGTGCCTTCCCTGAAAATGGTTTGCACCTCCGGAACAGTAGGATAGATGAAGACATCCTCCTTCTCTTCGTCGCCTAAGCCGTCTCCACATCAGCTTCGTTAAACGGCGTTGATATACAGATGAAATCTGATGATGTACAATAACATCTCTAGTGTATCAGCTCTGCTCAGAGGGAAAAGGCCAAGGGGCGATGCGGAACAACCACCACGAAATCAACGTCAATCTTCATCTGTCCATCATAGGCAGTCAAGGGCCCGTAGTCTTCCTGACCAGTTGAATGGTTCCACAACTCAAAGTGTGTGCAAACCCAAAATGTCCAAGGCATGGTAGTCACAAAGTCCAATAGAAATCGCCTATCACTGAGTTTCGAGGCCTTGTGTCTTGACCTTACATCTAACGTGCAACATGACAATCATGACATATGTAAAGTCGTATGATGTGGCATCTCATCTGCGCCTCACCCTCAGAGTCATCTCCCTCTGAATCGGTAGTTCCTTCCTCGAAGGGATGAAGACGGATGAAGAGACCATCGCAACTCGAAATGCTTTGAACATGTTCAGCGGCATGTCCTAGCAGGTCCTAACATGTCGCAGAAGCTGACAGTCGCCCTGTGCTCAGTACATTTGAGATATGTTGAGAAATTGTTGATATTTCGAGATGCCCGTGCTGCTTGAAACATCTTGAAACTTAGACCATCTGCCAAGCGATGCCGAGCGGCTGAGCGCTTCTCTGCCTCCCAGAGACCCATCAGTTTGCGGAAGGCTTGGCGTGCAGCACCTTCAGCGCGCTCCATCTCTTCACCCTTCGAGAGGAAGTGGCACGTCCAAGGCTCAAGCGGTTTCAAAAAATAGTTGGCAAAAGATAGTTGTTTTTTGTTTATTTATTTATGTATTTGTGTATTTATTTATTTATTTACAGTATGTATTTCTATTTGTTTACATATAATATATTGCACATATCATATAAATATCATGTCGTATTGAAATGTCTATATAAATATATAGATTAAATTTCAAAAAAAACTGGCAAACTTGTACCATTTTACTACATGGCATCAATGTATTACATCAAAATCATGACACGTCCGTGGCAAGGTGACGGCCTCAGCTGCCTTACGGTCCGCTTCGTCCTTTTTGTACTTTGCCCTGCACATCAAAATCAAAGTCACAGCGGAACTGGGGTGTCTGTGTCCAATCCCAAACAGCACAAATCTCTGGGGAAATCAACCTGTTTGAAAACGAAACCAATGCTTTGCTATCAATGCTATCATGAACTGTCGCAAACTATGATGAACTTTAGAATCTCTAGGCAATACTGTTGTTTATTGTGGGAATGCACGAGCAAAGCAGAGTTGTCTCGCCATTCTAAATGTGATTGCATTGCTGTGAAAGCATACAGGTGTATACAATTGTATACAGGTGTATAAGTGGCGCCTCATCAATAGCTGGAAGTACTGCTCAGATCGTTTCATCCTCTTGCCATCTTCGTCCAAGCCCTTTGCCAATCCTTTGAAGTTCCGAAAGCGTCCTTGGAAGACACCGGCACGACGGCACGACGCGTTCCAGTGTCTTTTCAGCCAAGGTTCCACCCGTCCCAGTCATGGATGCCACGGACATAGATTCTCCAAGGCCTGACGACATGGCTCAACATGGCTCGACATCACTGAAGCTGTGGAACAAATGCATCCTCCAATATGAGTATCAACTCAATTCGTGCGTGCCCCTGAAGATAACATAAAATCATGTCAGTAGATCTCTTAGGTTGTGAAGGTTTCACAAGCAAAGAAGTAAAGAAGTATACAAAGTGTATACAAGTTGATTGTTGCATTCTGTTGCATTCTGTTGCATGTCTAAGTCACTGGTGGGTGATTGGCTCGGCGATGCCAGCGATGGGAGCGATGTTGTACTTTGGCTCGCCCGACCTGGCCACAGCCAAAAAGATGTGGCTCCCACCAGCAAACGTCACCAAAATCCAAAAATGCAAACAGGACCCCACTGCAGCATGGCAAATAGAACATGTTCTGTGGCAGCAAGAATTAACTGACTAACTCACTGCCAAATGAACAGCAAAGAAGCCCATGCAATTCTGTCCGACGGCAACAGAGCCAGCAACACGGGCCATTTTGTCCTTGATGGACGGCAGCCTCAGCATACAAGTTGCAGCGATCAAAATGTGATCCAACCTCAAAGCCCAAGCCTAAGAGCAGCTTGATATTTATGATAATAGCATATAATTGCTTTCTTTTTAAGGAAATCAAGTGCACATCTCTCTGTACCAAAAAGTTTACATGACTGGCATTAAGACACCATATCAATCCATATCACATTGAAACCTTGGAGGCCTCCTTTCCAGAAAACTTCTGCCAAGACACGTCCCCTCTGACAATTTGAAGCTGGCCCAACCACTCTTCGCTACAACGGAAGACCTGGGCAAACATTGAATGTCAATATGGCTCACCTGTGAAACAAATTCTTGGAATCTATAGGACATTTGAATAGGACATTTGAATACATGTTCAATGATGTTCAATGTGCCATGTCAACTGTCCATTACACATGAAAAGGATTGAAAGTCTGGATGTCTGGGGCAGCAGCATCAGCTTCGCGGAGTCCCAAACTTTGGCATTCGGCTCAGGATCTTCCAGCTTCAAAGACCTCCAAGCAACGCTGGATCGCTGGAATCGGTGGAATCGCTGGGCAGAAAAAAGTTCTGAGGTGCACACTTGATCATTGGTTCAGATGCATATCCTCAACTGAAAGAAGTCTTTGACGTCGAA
This sequence comes from Cladocopium goreaui, assembly GCA_947184155.2. NCBI lineage: Eukaryota > Dinophyceae > Suessiales > Symbiodiniaceae > Cladocopium > Cladocopium goreaui. The sequence goes on from CAMXCT020002358.1 coordinate 300,993, forward strand.
TTTCTATGAACTTCTCAAGAAAGCGATGTCCCTTAGGCTTTCTGTCCACCACTCCTGGTTCAACAGAAAAAAGAGAGTTTACCCTCCGATTGAAAAATAAGAAATTAGCAATATTAAGTATGTCTTGTCTGTATTTTTTTCTTTCCTAAGACTCGAAGTTTGTGGCAGCTCTCTTTGGCTCAAGATTCGTAGCTTGAAGAGCGACTTCTCCACCAGTTTCTCCCCATCAATGCGCTCCTTAACACCGAGGATGCAATGCTACGGCAGCTACGGCAGCTACGAGTCCAAGACGATTATCCAATTGGACCTCTCAATGACTTGGCCATATATCAGTATATCTATATTGTACTGCATAATATATATATATACATAATTATATTACAAATGATCATTCATGATCTTGATTACTGGGTTTATGATGTTTATGCTGCACATTCTTGAAATTATCAGGATCGGAGACATGTGCGAACCAGGGACGAAGTCGATGGGCGGCCGCTCCTGCCAATGAGTCCAATTCTACACCCACAGTCACAATCCCGAAACTGCAATGAACTCTTGCTGTGCTGTTGCATTGAGTTGGTAACTATATCCAGGATATGATACTATATGTATCTCTTGCAATTGGGGCTGGTTTTCTTCTACTCTGCATGACACTCTTTTTGGCTCCATGAAACGCAGAAATTCAGACACAAAGCTTCAGAAGACATCATTGCAAACAGTTTCAATCTCTCAAACGTCTGTCAAAAAGACATATCAATCATATGCATCACTTTCAATATTGATTATCATTGAATATCATTGATCTATCATGACCTACAAGTATCATTGCTTTCCACATTTTTCCACATGTTTCCACGTTTTCATCCGTTTTCATCCGTTTCCCTCTCCGGCTCTTCAGACTTGCTCATCTTGCCCCCGAGGCCAGGCATGGCTTTGGGCGCCATGTTGAGCAGTGTCACATTTCCGGGTGACAGGAGTGACAAAATGTGACAAGTATCAAACAAGTATCAAACAAGTATCAAACAAGTATCAAATATCTCTAAATTTACCAAAGTTCAAGTGATTCAAGTGATAAGAAAAGGTTGTTGCATGGCAGCATCGGTCCAATGCATCAAATCCGGTGTCTGGCTGTACTGAATTCCGCGCAACGTGATCTGTTTGCTGCTGTAATATGGTGCGACAGCCCGCAGCCATTTGTAACTGAACTTCTGTTTTCTTGGTCGCATGGCATGGTACTGAGCATAGTACAGCATGTTCATGTTCTTTGTTCATGGTCATTCTACACCTTTCGTGCCTAAAGGCACCTGACATCACAAACGAACGCAGGTGAGAACTGACGAACTGCTCCTTCTCAAATCGTTGATGACTGAGCCATAACGAAGCCCGCGAAGCCCGTGCCTTCGCGATATGGCACATCAGGTCCTGCAACAACGTGCAGCTGCCCACTTTCCCGGACTCAGAGCAGTTCAGGTGATAAATTGACTGCTGGCATTGCTGGCATTGCTGGCATCACGGGAAAAGCCACACCATTCACTGACTTGAAGCCCACTCTGAAACGTATCAAGAGGCGTTTGAAGCTGGTTTATCCCGGCCTGCAAGCGCTCCTTCTCGACAAGGAGCCGCTTCCCGCCTGCGATGTCAAAACAGCAAGTCTACTGAGTCTACGCACGACGAGTCCAAACTCTGCCTGAACAGCTCTTGGGGTGCACATAGCAGCACTGGCAACTTCCATAATGGTCCATCCAGCATCACCTAGAGGAGCCCATGAATGCCCATGAGACAATGGAGAGATATGGAGAGAACTGCGCAGCAAAATCAGCAAAGACAAAAGATATCAAAAGATGCTGACACCTTTGGTATCTTTTGGTCGTCATTTTGTCTTTGAATTTGCATGAATTTACACCATAGATTTTGCACTCATCACGACTTCTTTGCCTCCCCAAGCCACGTGGAAGCAGAGCCCTCAGCTGCCTTGAAGGGTTTGTTAGTTGATGTTTGCTGCCATCATCCATCGTGAAATTTCAAAAAGCACCAGAAAAGTCCTGAAAGAAAGACAACTTTCTCATACTTTCTCCACATTGGTTGGCGTTCTGTATGTATTCATATTCACTTCCCTACTCTCCTAAACGAGAGTGTACGTGAAATATCGAGTCCCTTCCTCTCAACTTCAACGGAGAACTACGCCTCACCTGCCAGCAGACGCTGTCAAGGCTGCTCGACTTCCTGGCGATTTTTTTTCCGAAGATTTTCGACCTGTGGCATCTTGAAGCCTTCAGAACTTCAGAACAAGGACAAAATATGACGAGGAAACATAGGAAACAACGTGTTTTTTTGTTTTTTACACGTGAACAACATCATGGTGATTCTGCAAGTCAACAAACATCAACAGAATATGCATAACGGCACGACGAGGAGAAAACAGGGGGACAAACTGCAGCTGTGAAGGTTTCACATCTCAGAGCCTGGCCTGTCCTCGGTACCTGCCATATGCCACAATCAGCAACCGAAAGCAACGCCCCAAGGTTTTCTACTGGTTCCAATGTTATCATTATGTTATCCAATGTTGTGTTTTTTGTGCAGCACCCCTGTTTTGATTGTTTTGCAGTGCTGATTCTTTTCTGAAATTGTGTGCTGCTTCTGCAGTTAATAATTTTCTGATGTCAAATTTTGGTGAGTTTCGTGGCTCCCACGTGGCATGAAGTCAAAATGAGCCTAGTGGCAGTATCAAAGCAAAGGAGCAGAAAAGCGATGAAACTTCTTATGTTTGGTGCACCTGCAAGCTTGCGGCTATGCGCGAAAACTCCTGAGGTAATGTCCCAAGTCCAAACCTGAGGGTCAAGCCATTGCACAAATATGGACATCGTAGGTCTATGAGGAACTTTAACATCTTCTCCATGCTTCTCCATGCTTCCCCATGTTTCCTGTGTTGGGATCGAGCTCTGGGCCTTCTGTGGATTCATGGCGGAGATCCATCCTCCTCGCTTCACAGCTCTCGAGTCCTGTCGAGTCCTGTCGAGTCCTGCCACAGCTGAGCAGCTGAGGCAGTAGCCCACTGGATCATAGATGAAGCGCAAAGGCCTCGAGGCTGTGTTTTGACACACCTGATGCAACACCTGATGTAACACATTGTGACACCTAGCAATACCCGACCATACCTGAGCAGTTTTATCAGTTTCTCTCAGTTTCTCTACCTATCTACATCTATCTACAGTATGTGTTCCTTGTCTGGGCTTCAGACTGGTCAATCCACAAGTCCGGCATCTGCGCTTGAATCGTGCACAGAGCCTGGAGCACTGGAAGTCTGCCAGACTGCAAGAGCGATGAATCCAATGATCCGATGATCAAAGTCGCGATGGGCAGTGGATGGTGGTGGATGGTGGCGGTGCCACATCCAAAGTTGGATAAGTTGATGGTTCTTTCCGAAACATCAAGTGATTCAAGTGCATCAAGTGACAAAGTCTCATGGATCGACAATTCACATCGAGTCACATCGAGTCACATATTTCTTCGGCCTCGCCCTTGGAGAGATCCACCAGGCGACACTTTCCCATCTCATCCAGAGCTGCTAGCAGCGATGCCTGCGGTTTCGGCTATGATTTCCTTGATCCCCATGAATTCCCATGGATTCCTTCAACTTTGCTGAGGGTCAAGGGGGCAATCTCAATTCGATGTCGGGATTCAATCGTGCCTCGGGGACAAGAGAATCGTCAGTGCTGGGCCGTATCCAAACCTAAGGTCCGAAGCACTCAGGTTTTCCAGCATTTGCATTTTCGAACCAAAGGGTTTTCAAACATCCTGCTTTGAAGTAGATTAAGTTTAATCATGTTTAATCAATGAAAATGAATGAAAATGAATGAAAATGAATGAACGATTCACAAAAATTGCGCAGCTCTCACAGCTTTGCAAACAAATCTGGGCAGGGGAGCCCTCGCAAGGTGAAGAACTCCAGCAGCATGCGCTGGTGAGGAACTGGCAATAGGAAGAGTCACTAGCGCAGCCAACAAATGATCTCAGATTGATCTAGGTGTTGGGAAAATTATTCAATATGACTTAATCAATCTGATTTAATATGATTTAATGAGATCTCATGATATTTAATTTATTTAGTATGATGGCATCTTGATGTTTCCTTGCCACAGCACCAGGGAAGGCCTTCCAAGCAGCTTCCAATCAGAAGTGCTCCACCTGGCTCCAAAAGGTGACTTCGCACATTGCACATCCGTGTCCATCCATCTCAAATTTCACCCAATAGGGACTTTGTACCACAGCCATTCTCACAGCTCAGCAACAAAGATTCTCGAACAAACAGCATTCTTGCGTCAAGGCAGCTGGTTTCAATTCGCGCCAGACGCACCAAGCTAACATTCCTCTAGAGCCGCTCACTGCGATCATGGAGGAAAGGCCCAGCCTTGTGCTGGCCCCAAAAAAGTACGGCCCAGAGGGAAACTTCACTGCTTCACATATGCTTCACAGAATATGCTTCACATAATTGCAAAGTTCAAGAAATTTCAAGAGCATTGGAAGATCAGAGGAGAGATGCCCTGTTTTTGAAATGGCCCGGAACCCTCGTCGAAACTTCGACACTTCAACATCCATCTGGTCATTCACCAAAGTTGAAGTCTTGACAACTGTTCTGTGGCAGCCCGGCGCACATCTGGCAGTTCCAAAGCCTTCAGGCAGAGCTAGTCGAACCTCGGCAGCTCGTTTTCAACATCCATTGATCAGAAGACCAAAGCAGCGCCCTGCCGCCCTGCCTCCTGAGGGACCTCCTTGCCTCGGATGTCACTTTCGAGCTGTACAGGCTGTAGATGTCAAATCAGCACGACGATCGCTGCAGTTCTTCAGCCCAGAACCAGAATCCAGCACGAGTGGCAGCGCCAACACCTGAGCTTTGCTGTAGTTGGGACATGCATGGAAATGCACTATATTTTTCCACCAACAGTGTTTTTTATGCTTGTCGATGCCTGGAAAACTTCTAACTTTTAAATGCAGCGCATGTAGATACCGCACCTCAGGCCCAGCAAAGGACATCAGCCATAGAGGTCCATTAGTTCCTGGGACCTCGATCGTCGGTTCCAAAGATACATAAAGATACCGCCAACATCAGAGTTTCCTTATGAAAATGTTGAATGGTGTTGAGACTGAGAAGACTTGAGCCAATGCTTTTGAATTTGCTCTTTGTTTTTGGTTCTTGACAGCCCGCAGTGGTCTCTTGAAGAGATATATAGCTTCTACAGCCTGCTGGACGCATGGCCTTTCTGAGTGACCCAACCACAGCGCTAAGAGTCAGTCGAGAGCCCCGTTGAGCTGCGACAACAGAAGGCCACAATGCCCCCAGCTCTACGCACCTGGTCAAGATCTGCAAAAAGATTACAGAGCAATGCTGGAAGCTATGCAAAGAACATGCAAAGAACATGCTAAAAATAGGAAAGCCTTAACTTGCTACCGGCAGCTACCTATCTTCCATCCTAGAAGCCCGTGGACGGATCGCTGCAATCACATATGGTCTCTGTCTCTGGCCTTCTCCAGGTACAGAGATCACTGTCGAGACAAAGGTGCAATGCCTCAGATATCAAGGGCGCAACACGGCGCAATGCGGCGCAAAGCGACAACCCATGGGACCCAGTAGTGCTTCACTATGTGACACCAGATGGTCCGGGCAATCATCGATGTCACTCGAAACATCCCTGTTTCAAAGTCAAAGAAGTTTGAAGCCTGGAATTCATCAATGGTTGCTTCTTCTACCGCAACAGATATGTTGATATATTCAATTCGATTTCAAATGTGTCTGTTCATCCAGTGCTGGGGGCCAAGCTCCACCCTGCGCTACAACGGCATAGAATCTTCCGTCAAGACGCCATGCACACAGTGTCTCACTCACCTCACTGCAAGATGTGGACAGCTTGATAGGATGTTACATGATGTTACTGATTGTTGCAGTATGCTATGTATGCTGAAGAAACGGTTGGCTTCTGTTGAAAGTTTAAAGGCTTCACAAGTTCCTCACACCATGCAGCGAACTTGGCAGCAGTTTTGTCAACTTTGCGAACTTTGTCGTTTTGCTCGTTTTGCTGCGAAAATTTGCTGTGCACTTTGCCCTTCTCTCAGGCAGCGCTCTCACAACGCGGCACTGCAAGGGGCACCAGCCATCGCCAGGATGGAGCACAGCCCATCACCTCCTTCGCAGCATTTTGCATGCGTCAATGTGCGTCAATGTGCACGGTGGAAATGCCAGCTGGATCCGATATTCACAGCAGTTCAAGCAAATGGCTGCGCTGTGTTCCAGGCTCCTGCAAAGTGGCTCGAAATGCTCGAGCTTCACCAACCGTACCTCCAAAAAAGCTCGAACGGCATGTGAGCCACGCAATGGAGAATCAGAGTGTCAAACTGCAATGCGACAGCAAGTCGTGAGTGAAAAGAAACTCGAATCTGCTTGGCTCAGAACAGTTGCCGGACATTGCCGGATGCTAAAATCAAACATCCCCACGGCTAGCCTTGCAGTTGCTCAATGAAGGTCTGATTCTTCTTCAAGGAATGATACTGCTCGTTCAGCAGCTGCATGCAGTAGCGGCCCAAACATCCCGCCAGCAGCAAGGACAGAATGGAGCCAAGGCTCACCTGCAAGAACAACATACGGTGGAAAGAAGACATGCAAAACACAGATTCCGATGTGTTTTTTCAAGACTGGCTTCAGATTGATCCAGTAGATGTTTTCCAAGCATCTTTGCTGTCATATGATTTTCCTGCTCAGATGGATGTAAATTCAGGTCCAGAAGTTCCAGAAGTAAAACACCCATTGAAATTGATTGGCGGAAGATGCAGCCATGAGACTGCTGCGTATAGGGGATTTTCTTCTCCTGGAGGTGGATGTAACGCAAAGAGACACCACAGACTCCTTGGATGTTTCGCAGTTCTGACTTTCAGCAGTCCTCGTTTTTGTTTGAAAGAAGTACTGCCAAGCAGTTCTTTCAATTCCAAACACCATAAACACATGTCATGGTCATGGTCTGCTTTTCTGCAACGTCCAGTCAATGCTGCCCAAGGGTCATAGGCGCTACACCCAGGCAATGCAAACTCGTGTAAGTCAGGAAAAGGAGGAAATGCTTCTGGTTGTTTGCTCCAATGCCTTGTTCTCAAGGATATCGGGTTAAACAAACAGCACAAATTTCATGGGATGACTTTGCAAGTGCGGGTTTTTTTGTGGTCAATGGTCATATTTTCATATATTTTCATGGTCATACTGCAAAGCATATCCCTTGTCCTTCATCAAATCTCTGAGCTTGTAGATTAGCAACCCCGTCACTCAGCCTGTAGATCTCAGACGCTTTCGGCAACTGATTCCTTTTCTAAGGCCATTCTCTTGAAACAGTCTCCAACATTGATGGTACATCATGGTACAAAGTTGCGCTTTGTGGCTTCCATTGTTTTCTCAGATGGTCATCATGTTCATCTATTAGAATCTATGTTTCCCTGTTTTTAGTCAACATATGTCGACATCCAAGCCACAGTTGTTCATCCACATGCAGTGATGATCCATCTTGCGGATGCATCGCTGGCAGGTGCTGCAGTGGTGCGCTCTGGGTGGCTTCGCCAACTGCAGCTGAGTGCATCGCAAAGCGAGTCAGGGTCCAAGACCCAAATGACCCAAATGACCCAAACCACAAAATCTCTGGTGGAAGGAGTGAGAAGAGTAGGAAGAGTAGGAAGAGAATCCACAGTGAGATCCAAAAAAAGGATCCACTATGATCCACTATGATCCACTGACACCGACAAGCTACCTGACAGTGCTTGCACCAGCGGACGGCTGAAGAGTTCTCATCCTGCGAGTTTCAAACTCGCATCCGACCAAATCACGTGGAGAATGACATACATGATGAATCCATCACAAATGTTGCGTATCATTGTATCACTGCAGTGATTATGCCAGTTGAGAACGTTCACACCACTTCAAATTCAGGAGCATTTTGGATTTCACAGTTACTATGGGAAGCTACGTAGCTACTTTAGTCTCCAATCCAACAATCACTGTAGCTAAGTATCGAGATTCTGGGGATTTCTGTTTTCAGAGTTCGGATCGGAACTCGGCCTCTGGCTCTGTCGCCAAGACCTCCGCCGCGCCACGCGGCACCGCGCCAGGGTCCGAGAGCGCGCAGGCGAGGTGCGCCCAAGCTGCCAGGAAGTAGCTGGCCTCGAAACCAAACATCTTTTTTTCATCTCTTTTCTCACTTCAAAACAGTGATATAAGATGATATAAGCCGCGCTTTTTTCATAGTGTCTTGATATGTCTTGATATGTCTTGAGTGTTTTTCAATGATCTTCTCATGATCTTAGAGTCTTCTGCAAACCGACAGGAGGAATCTGCAGAATCTCATGGTCCCAACGCCTCGTGAACGATAAGCCACGACTGGACTGAAAGACATTGCCAGATTGCGACGCCAAAGAGCCCGGACCCGGCCAGCAGCGCCTCAGAGATCAGGCTGTCGCTGGAGTTAGCAACTTAATACAAATAATATAATATAAATAGATATTGAATAATGTAAATATACATAAATATACTATATATACATATATATAGATAGATTTTGAATAAATACTGAATAGATATTGAATAATATTGAATGATATTGAATGATATTGAAAACAATTGACAACAGATACTCGGAATCATTCAGCATCATTCAGCATCCGCAGTGAACATGACTGGTAGGGCCTGCGCGATGAAGACCTTGGAAGAAACACACTGCGAGGTGACAACACAAACAGGTCCTTAGAGTCCTTACAGCTGCAGTCAGGCATCACCAGGATTCACCAGGTACAAGGCAAGAAGAATGCAGTGTGGAACACTCAAAAGACCGGGGAAAGCAAGTTTCAACTTCCTTATAGAGATCATGACTTCAAAATATTCACCATTGACTGCTGGAAGGCCGAGTCACATAATTTCTGCCACAAGGATCCTGCATCTGCCACATGTAAACTGCCACATGTAAAATCCGCATCTAGAAACCCAATTTGATAGGAACATATAGGAACGATAGGAAAGGTAGGACACATTAACAGTGATTATGAGTCATTAACCATAGAATGTGCCACACAGCTGGTGATGACAGTTTCAGCGTCTCAAATAGTGGATGCATTGGGTACATCACCCAAAACCCATTACGATGTATTGTGCTGTCGTTTAAATCCGCCCGCACCGAAGGTGCTGGGGCGTGATCGTCCGGATGGCACTCGTAAAAGGTTACAGGTTTACCTGGGGGGGGGGCCATTATTCGGCCAAAACCTCCTGTTTTTGATAGGTCGTGACGCTCGCCTTCAAAAAACACTGTAAAAAACAGTACGGAAGACACCTGTTCGTGAACGCGCCCGTCCAAAATCGGCAAGCGGAAAGTGAAAAAACCCCGTGTTTTTCAACTTTTTGACCTCAATTTTTTGGTTTGCAACATCTTTTTTTGCGGTTCCGCAGGTGACCTGGCCCGGAGGCGGATTTTTGAGTTTTTGGACCCGTTTTCGGACTGATTTTCGTCGTTTTGTGATAGCAGAAACACTGGTTTTTACAGTGTTTTTCTGTTTTCTGCATGCTTGACGGCTAGCTTCAAAACTTCCAAAAACCTCGTAAATTACGCTGTTTTATGTTACGGTGTGAATGAAAACATCGTAAATACCAGTGTTTTTTGACGTTGGTTAAAAAAACACTGTAAATTACAGTGTTTTTGGCCACCTGACCCTCAAAAACCATGGTATTTGCAGTGGTTTCTGCTTCTCACCGCGCAAAAACACTGTAAATAACAGCAATTTCGCCGTTTTTTCATGTTTTTCGTTATTTTTTGAACTGCGTTGGTCCGCTATACATGGCTATCAAATTCTTCGCGTTTTTTTTCCGACAATCAGTACTTTCGGATGTTTTTGGTCTCAATGGCCGACATCATTGGCAGTTACGAGCGGTCGCGAAGGTGTGAGAACAACATCGTTCAAACCGTGGCGGCCGCACAGGGGTTCTTGTCGCGGAGCGACGGCAATAGAAGAGAACAATGGCAGTAGAAGAGAACAATGGCTGACATCATTAACAGTGTGGACCGTTCACTCGATATGTACATATATGATCTTTATATATATAGATATATCTCTGCTGTGTGAGCCCAACGATGCGGTGCGGGCGGTTGCCGTCGCGAAGCGACGTGAATATCATGTACATTCATGTACCATATTTAAATAAAATTTGGGTACACTGAAAAACCATTATATTAGGATGTTTCAGTGTTATTCTCTGACTTCTTGACTGCATTTGGACCAATGGAATGAATGGAATGCTCCTGCACCCACCAAATCTGCATGCTGCCCCACCGCACATAGCAACAGGCTACGAGGCGCCACTTTGGCAGAGTTGTGAGTGGTCCTTCTTGCTCTCAAATCGTTTAGCACCGTGGAAGGTAAACAGCGTGTCATCTCCGAGTTTCATTGCTAAAAAGTGTGCCGTTTCTCTCACGGGTTGGTTGCAGCTTTGATACCCGCAGGCAATGTAGTTGCTGATCATGTGGTGGAACTATGTGCAGTATGTGCAGCTCACATCTCGATTTGTTCAATTTGTTCATTTGTTCCCCGACGGAGAGGGGGGACGGGCTGAGCACAACTGAGGGCACTTTGGGCAACTGATAATCCCTGGATCTCATGGACATTTTTGACATCACAGAACGTCAAGAGAATGTCAAAAATGTCAAAACATCCTTTGCAATAGATTCAATAGATTGATTGTATGGTATGAAAAGTACTAATGATGATGATAATCACAATCGATAATTATGTAACAATAACAGTAAGAATAACAACAAGAGTAAGATCATATGAGCTCTGCGTATTGAGGCTCAAACCATGGGAAGGTGGCCCAAGACCACCACCTCTTCTGTTTGCACCAGACACTGCAGCCTGGCCATCTCATGAAATCGCTGTCATCCGCTGGCCGTGTTTTTTTCCAGCGAAATCCGATTCTCTCCAAGTTATGTCAGAGTGACACTTGACCGGTGGTGCTCCAGAGTAGAAGTCTAGGCTCTGAACCTGAGTGGCTGAGTGCAAAGAAAAATGCAGCGCAGATTCCATGCCAGCCAGTCTGACATGTCTAACATGTTGTGACATGTTGTGACATGTTGTGAGTGACATGTTGTGACATGTTGTGACAGTGACCTCCAGCTTCAAGGCTTGACAGCTCTGGACACAAGCCTCAGATCACTTGAACGTCAGTGCTTGTCGACTGTAGAAACCACTCCAAACATCTCCAAACAAAGTTGTCCATGTTTTCCGACAGCTCGATGTTTCAGATATTTAGAATATGTTTAATTAATTTTAAGTTGATTGTTTTCTGCTGTGGATCCAAGCAACGCATTCTGGTTGACTCTCTGTACTCTCTGTGCATCGTCGAGGTAGTCGAAGCCGAACGCACCAAGGTGCCACCAGCCAGGTTTCCCAAAGGTTCACCGTAGGCACGAGAGATCTCACGGAGGCATCGCAGACATTGAAAAACATCGATCTGACATCACATGAAACATGAAACAATATAAAAATATAATATAAAACCTTCATCCATCATACACATCATTTATCATATTTATCTGGGTCAGTTCATCCTATGTCACTTCATAAACATTTATGAATAGCAAACTATGGGTGTACAACGGTGTACAACGGTGTGGCCTGCACCGGCCCGAACTCCACGGACTGCCCCAGGGTCCAGAAAAGCAGCCGGTCTTGCAAGACCTTTGCCGAAAAAGATGTACCAAGATGCCAAGATGGAAGGGATCTTCTAATGTGTCATCGTCACTTTGGTATTTTGATATATGTTGATATATTTTGATTGTGCCAAAGTGACGATCCTTGTCAGCAGCCAAGTGTGATACAAGAATACAAATGATCCAACCAAAAAAAACATGTGAAACAACTGCCGTGCCACAAGCTTCAGATTGAAATCCCATGATCAAAATAATAGAAAACTCCGTTTCAGGGGCAATCTGTACCTCACAGCAATTGCCAGGCCACAAGCACCACTAAGTCATCCTGCGAGAGCCAGAGGCCGAGTTTTTACGGCTGGACTGATTCCAATCACTTTGTATCGCTTTGTATTTGCTGATTTTTTGCTGCTCAGCAAATCCTGTCACCATGTCTCAGCCCCATCCCTTCACAGTGTCCTCAAAGGCCAGAGCCACTGCTGAGCTTTGAACTGAGCACGAAAGACTGCGACATGCGAACTGTCAAAACGAAATATGTCATGGCCTTGAGGCCCCGGCTACTAAGCCGCAGCAAAAAAGCCATGTTCCCATGGAGCGAAGCAAACCGGAATTTAAGCAAGCAAAATAGGCAAAACAAGAATGATAAGAATGGATTTGTGATGTGTTAATGGATTTGTGGACGCGTGACAATAACTACAAACAATCAAGATCCTGTTGCAGCTGTAAGATCGGCACTCGGTCCCCGCGATGAAAAGTTGTAGGTGTACGAAGGAGCCGTCGGACCCTGCTCTAGGTTGTACAATAAAACTCACGTTCCAATGTAAAAACTCATTGTCTCATTGCAGGCTTGGTGTGGAACTGGGCTTCTACATGCTTCTGCGACATGCCTGAAACTCCTGGGGAATCAAGGATTCAAATGGATTCAATAGAATTTAAAAACAATTAGAAACATGTGCCTTGGAGCCAGCTAAGCGATCACCCAACCTTGGAACTCTCAATGGCACATGGGTGACCGGGGAACAGCAAGTGATAAGCATAGTACAAGCAGTACAACAAGACTCCACACAATGGCAGGGGTACATGCACAAGTGCTTCACAAAATTCTGTTGCACAGCCACACACAAACTGAGAAATTGCTAAATCTCCTCCTGGTAATTCCTGGTATCTCTGGTCTGTTTGGGCCTCTCTGTGAGATGATGATAACTCTGAGACCGGACCAAAGTTTCAATTCCCGGTCTTGTGTAGCAAAACGTAGTCCTGACGATGACAAAGGCAAAGCGCAAGGATGCGCAAGGCAAGCGCCAAAGACTCCGGATCAAAGATGGTCAAAGATGATCAAAGTGTGCCTTGACCAGAGGAAGGTGCTGAAGGTGCTGAAGGCGCTGAAGGTGCTGCCTCAGTCGAAAGGTGCTCAGGGCCTGCCCGCGGGGCCCGCGGTGCATTGCCGTTCTAAGCGTCTTGGCCAAGCGTTCGCAGCGGCCGCCAAGAGATTGCTGCTGACTGGACCTGGACCGGAGAAATTTCACAATCAGAAATCCAAATTAAAACTCGTGATTCCACACTCCAAAAAAATCAAAAAACGATCTGTATGAATCTGTATGATATAAATTGATATATAGTTTGATATAATGATCTGTAGCAGTGGAGAGAGTGCAACACTGACCTACAGGAGCAACCATGAATCAATATGAATCAAAAAGAAAGATCGGTGCTTCTTGCTCTTCAGGCCACGGCCGCCACAAATCGATCAACCACAGCTGATCACCACCCAACACAGCATGACGTCCATCCTGGAAATCAGTGGAGGGATGGATGTCATAGTTGTAGTATGTTGCTGGAAGATGCTGGAAGTGGATAAATTGGATAAGGATGGATAAGGGGTCTTCAATGTGACATAGTGTGACATAGTGTGACATAGTGTGACATAGTGTGACATAGTGTGACAATAGTGTGACACATGCACTATGTCCAGTCTACCGAGAAGTCGACAGCATATCCACAGTATTGGACAGTTTTGCAGATCTCCTCGAGGACCACCATCAAACGAGCCTCTGCCTGACATACACAGTGCTGGAATGGAAATTCAACATTGACATTTAGCACGTGTCAACGCGTGTCAAAAGGATTGCTGTTAAATGCTGTAAAATGCTGTAAAGTAGGTCGAAGATATCGAAGCAAGACAACTGAAAGTAGACAAGCCGGCAAGCCAACCGGAGCTGCACAGACACACTGTATCACACTGTCCAGCCTGTGATGGCAGCGTAGCAATGCAGCGACCATCTTTTACATCTAGGAGCCTGCAACAGACTGCAACAGATTTCAGTGGCAAATTCACTGCGAAAGAAGGCATAAAATATCATAAAATATTATAAAATATCATAAAATCATCGCAGGATCGTTTCTCAGTGAAGGCACCAAACCGACATCCTTGCGAGCTTCAAATAGCATAAGTAGCGTGGGTGCAATGTGTGTCCGTTGACTGCTTCGCGCCGATCCGCTGCTGTGCCGCTCCGTGTGCGTGTGCGTCGCTGCGCTGCACTCACCGGTGAGAACCACTCACACAAGAAGATAAAGTTCAATTGTTCAATGCGAATCAATATGTTCAATGTCACAATGTCATTAAAGCCAACATCTGCGCTTTCCTCTCAGGCTCATGCCTGAGGCGGCTTGCCAGTAGCACCAACAAATCCTCACATCCAGCTGTTGCCTGGCTTCAAAAGAAAGCACAGAAACCTGATGCCAGGTGGCGAATAGGGAAGGTCGCGAAGGTACATGAAGAATAATGAAGATACAGATAGATACAGTATCTTCATCACCACATCACCACATCAGGATCTTTCACATTCTTTCACACTCCCACGCACGGCGCCTTTAATCCACTGGGTGCTTTGCAGAAGCCCAAGGCATGGACTTCGTCTGGTCCCAACCAACCTGCAAACCATCAAGCAGCAGTTCCGAACATTATGCGACATGTTTCAACATCTTTTCTACAGATTCTACAGTAACTGTCTTCCATGTCCAATGATGTCCAGGCTTTATGAAAAAAGCTTCGTCTGAATCTATCGCCTCCTACTGACAGCGCCAGGGGCTTCAGCTGACCCTTGTCGCAGTGGAAGAGGTAAACCTGTCGCAGTCAGAAAACTTGCACAAGACCAGCTGCAAGACTTGAAGACGTGGATGTGAAGCTCGCTCTTTTGAGCGTTTGGGGTAAGGCGGGTAAGGCGGGTAAGGGAGTTGTCCTAGTCACAGAAAGGGATGTGAAGATTTTCCAAACTTGCAAAACTTCACATTTTGGCCATTTTGGCCTGGCCCGAACGGCATGCCACTGCCAAAAAGCGGCAGTTGCTGCTGCAGGCGACGCAACGAATCTCCTGGAAACGGATTCTAACACCGTCATCCCCTTGGATCGGTTTCTCCCAATCTTGATGCTAAACCATGTACCAACCATGACCCACCACGAAGATCCATGTACATTGAAACATATTGAAACACGAGGAATGATGAATCATGATGAATCTTCAAGGGCCTGCCGCTCGCTGGGTGCCGGAAGCAGCACACAAGCTGCCCACAACCGAGGCTTCAGCGCCATGAGGCATGGCTGAAACTCAACTGACGTCGTGGAATCGTGGAATATGCTACACCCAATATGCTACACCCCTACAGATTTCATGGTTCACCGATATTCACCGATATTCACCGATCCCCAAATGCAGAGTTGGCGCCATGAACAGACACTGAAAACATGTCGTCACACGAACGCGATCTGTTCGGTGAGGTTCTTAGTTTCATGGCCGAGTCATAGCTATGAAACGAAGCCTTTGTGTGTGTGGGTGTGTGTGTGTATGTGTGTGTCATGCCGCATGATGCCGCAACTGGAGATCAATATAACCCTGGGTAGTATTGGACAGAAGCTTGATTGCAAAAGCTACCAAACGCAATTGTGTCTCAATGTAGCGCACGACTTGAAACATCTTGGAACCACTTCTCAACACCAAAGAATGAATGGAGTGGCAAGTGACAGTCGAGTCTTGGCCCTGCAATTTCTCAAGTCGCACAGGGCATCAGGCATGACATGGAATCACGACGTGTCCACCTTTTCATGACTATGGTGAGTGCATGTGAGTGCAGTGTGGACCGCACGAAACTTTGCATGCAGTGGAACATCGTAGGCATTGACACTTGGGCATTTGCTGAAGGGAAGAGATTTGCTTTCTCAAAGAACCAAAAACATCCAAAAACCAAGTCTTCAGGGACCCGTATGGCATTGCTATAGGTGTTTTAAGATGAAGTATTGGAAGTGCAGGTCCGCTTCCCTCCGTCCGAGAGCTGCGTTTCAACGCAGAAATGCCAGGTTTTCCGGCTCAATCAGGTGAAGCTGACAGACTGAACCACTGGAAGATGAATCAATTGGTCAGCTGTTGCCACATTGTTTGGGACATATTGTGAACAAAGGCGACATATGGATCAAACGGATTCAAACGGATTAAAGTCAAGCACAATTATTCCAGCTTTACCTGAAAGAACTTACATTTGCGAACATTGTAACATTGTTCCAATCTGGGCCAAGCGACTTTGTGCCCGATCTCAGGTCTCACAACGCATGCCGTCCTGGATATGCTGAAGAAAGCGCCCCATGGCATCCTAAGACGAGGCAGAAAATGCAGAAAATATCAGAAAATGCCAAGACTTGAGGATTTCATGGTATGACATCCAGCAAATGTGGCAGTATGTCACTAATCACTAAGTCACTATGATGCATTGATAGTCAGTAAATTGTCAGTAGCACACGATCGCAGATCTGCGAGATGCGCTTTCTCCTCTCGTTTGCGGCAAAGGCTCCATACGATGAATGAGCCCAGTGACAATCTCCATCTGACCTCTGAACAGGTGGCTTAAACACGCACCAGGCATGGACACCATGGACACTTGGGCGATGGAAAGCCGGAGAAAGACAAGGCGCAGGCAAGGCCTGACTCCAATGCGGACAAAGCTGCCATCCAAATTCTGCATCTGCGACTGCATCTGAGCAACGTTGCCGAACTGCGTTGCCAATTCTTTCCTCAACTCTCGGTTTGGGATGAGAGATTGGACATTCAAACTCGAAACACATGCCAGGCATCGTAGTTTGAAAAGATATGTGAAAAATGTTTTTCTCATGCTCTGCATTGCTCTGCTATGTCTATGTCTAGAAAGCATGGCAGCCAAGACTCAGCTCCCACGAGATGCTTTTCATCGCCTCCTGTGGCAATCGGATCAATCGGTGGAAAGGCCGAAAGGCCGAGAGGCCGAGTCGCAACGGGAAATGTTGGGGCACCTCCAGGGAGCAGAGTCTTTCAGCACCTGGGACGTCCCAGGAACCCTCACGCGGAAAGTTGAACGGAGATATCGAGTTATCGATGTTGAAATATGTTGAAATAGTGGAAATAAATTAAATGGAACTAATGCACAGTCACATTGCTTTGTTTTTTTCGAAGTGCTCCTGATCCCCACTGCCAGCCTCTGTCGGGCAGACAAGCCAAGCGCGTTTTGAGTGCGCCCAAGTCCTCAAAAGGCGAGCATCAATTCTTCGAGGCATTGGAATTCATACTGCCGATGAAGAAAACAAGGCATTTTATGATTTACTGCTCTTATTTGTTTGCAAACTCAACCTTTCCTCCCAGGGTTTCGATTCTCTCCTTCTGTCCGTTTATTAGCAATCCTTCTACAGTATTCCCCGTTTTCCTCTCATCATCATCTATTCTTCATGTTTGTTTGGTGCGAAACTGGTACCAAACTTTGAATTAACTTTGCCTCGTTCAAGCGCTGCAGCTGCTGAGCTGTGGCAACCTGCAAAGAAAAGGCTTCTGGAAAAACATGGAAAAAACACATCGCTGCTGTTCTAGAAATTAGATCAAATTGGATCACGTCCTTGCCTCTGGTAAGGAGTCAAGGCGTGTTCGGTACAATGCGAGCTCCTAGAATCACTACCACGATGCGGGCTTTGTTGAATCACCACATGCGATGCGTCTTTATCAATGTGAGGATGGAATGTCTCAAAGCACTCCCAAACTGAACCTGCCACATTGCCCAATGTCATATTATGTCATGTCATGTTATGCCTGGTATCTGTACAGTGTTTAATATAGTAGATTAATGATTAACATAATTTAATACGTATAGATGTAGAAGTGTAGAACGGATGTACCAATGTACCAGGATGTACCAGGATGTACCAGGATGTACCAGGATGTACCAGGCATTGTTCTGTGGTCCTGTTCACATCGCTCCATTGATTCGGGCAGTGTCTCCATCCGTTGTGCCACACGTTGGAGCTCCTCCAGGAACGAGCAGAAAGGCGGCTTGGTACGTTGAGTTTCAATGAGCTTCAATGAGTTTCAATGAGTTTCACATGGGCACTGAATAAGTCTGCTGAATAAGTCAGAATGGGTGAGGAAGTTGCTGGATGTTTGGATTCCGTTGTATTGGATCATGGGTCCGACAGTGGTTTCTCTCCCATCCTGGGTGACTTTTGCCTCTGCGAAGCGTTCGTTGGCCAAGGCCTCCCAGTCGCCTGGTCGCAAGATGCCACAGCACCAGGGACTCACAAAGTGGTTTATGTTCATCAAGTGTACATGTTTGTTTGTTGTGGTTTGTTCCAATCTGACAAACATGATTTATCAGCGATTTGATTCCATCTGGCATCAACAAGCTGCATGCGACCATCAGACTGGCACAATCAATGACTGCGAAATATTATCTCACAAGGCTTTTGCGGTGTGATGCCAAATACTGTCAAGACGAAGTGACATTGAAATGGACAAAAAAATATATACACTAGCTTAATCAGACCGCCGTGATGCTGCATTGGAATGGCTGTCAATTATGATACTGGGCTACGACGGTTGTTGGGCTGGGTGCAGTGATGTTAGCCCCATCAACATGGCGTGATGGTTGGTTCCTTCATCATTGGTGCGCTAACTCAAGATTGTAAAATTGCCGAAACAGTTGTTACACCCTGACGTGATGGTACTCAACAGATCTCAACAGTAAGAAAATGTTTTGAAAAAAAGAAACAAAAAAAACACATTTAAAGTTTCACAGGGCAGGTTTGGTTAAATATGTTGAATGGAATGCATCAATTATGTCCGACCCGAACCAATCTCTTGGTTGATCTCCGAAATTACATCGCGCTTCAGCTTCTCTATCGTCGGGGCTAGCATTAATCAGTTGCACTTTCATGGCAAATACGTTGCCAAACGCTCATTCCTACATGTTTAGAAAAATAGGACCCAATGAAACAAAGTCAGACACTGGCATCCTCATGGAACTCCATGAGACAAGTCACGCATGATGTCACTGGAGAGACGCGGAAGTGCACCAGATACACGAGACATCGCTGTCTCTAAGAGCTCACAGCGCTCCTTCACCGTCAAAATGGAGGGGACAGGATCTCAATACTCCGAGCTTTCCTATTATGACAACATATCGATACATATCGTATTATGATCTTTGCTTCCTAGCTTTCGCTGTCATTCCATGGAGCATTCCGAGCACGGATTGACTCAGCATTCACTCCTCAAAGCCACGCAGCTGCCTGGCATGCTCTTCCTGTCAGAAAGAGGTGTCAAAAAATCTGTTTTTTTTTAGAATGTCTCTGATGTCTCTGCTTTGTTCATCCATACATGCAATACGTCTGCCTGTCATTGCATGTCGCTATCACTGACATATCAAGCTGTCCTTCTGTGGCATTCTGTGGCATTCTGTGGCATTCGGTCGGATGTCGGAAGAGGTCTGTCCTGTCCCTCCCGCAGCTTGCGTTCCATCGAGGCCAGGCGCGGCTCCGGAGACGGCCTTCGCAGGTCCGACCGGGTCCGACCAGGTCCGACCGGGTCCGACACGGTCGCTGTCGCTGAGCCCCTGGCGACTCGGTCTCCCGGGCTTCCCGCAGCTGGAGCTCCAGAGTGCTCAGCCGCGATTCCAACGGCCTGGAGATACAGCAAATACTGAACCAGGCAAAATCAGGCAAAATATTCAGATACTGAAAATCAATATGAACAAAATGAACAAAATGAACCAGATAACATAGTAATCATATGTAATCATAGTACATAAATGTACATAATGCATTCCAACTGTTCATCTACAGATTCTGTATCTTGAAACGCACAGGTTTAACGTTTCCACAGACTACTCAGCGACGCAAGTGGTACCTTCGAATCCCATCGAGATGTTCAAAGCGTGTGTCCATGGCACGCGTCTGACCTAAGGGAAGCATCGCTCCATCAGCGCAAAGCGAAAGACGTGCTGTATAAATCGGGGGAACAGGAGGGAACAGGAGACTAAAAGTTCAAAATGCGCAGCGCTGGTAACCGAACCTTCTTTGAGCTGCCGCTCAAAAGAGTTCAAGCGTCTTTCCAAGTTCAACGTCGTTTCCTCCATCAACGACTTCAGCTTTTGGCCTTGCAACAGTTGGCAAAAGTGGATCGACCGAAGAAACCTGTGATAACATTGACCTAAGAATCTTAAGATCATTTAAGTGATTTCATGAAGTATCACTCGGGACACTCCTGTCTCAATCTGAGCATTTGACTCTCAGGTGCACGTTCGTGCAGTTGCCTGCAATGCAATGCAACCCATGGAAGTGTTCCAAACATTTTCAGACCAGGAACCGTTGCTCATTTTCTCGCTTGCTTTGAACAAAGTGCTCAAATGGGGTGGAAGCAAATCCTTGCCTCTCCAAGCCTGCCAATCTATCGAGAAAACCTCTCGGTGGTGTCGCAATTGCAAGACAAGTCTTCCAAGCACTTCGATTTGCAACGGTCGAAGAATGTGCAGTACTGTGCAACGATGATATCACGATAGCATGCGATACATGGGATAGCGCATGATTTTGAAGAGCCGGCCTGAGTAGTTCTCCCCGGTAAGCTTTAGGAAGTGTTCGCCCCTGAGCTGCCGCAAAGCTCTTTTTCTGTAAACATCATCGGAAGAGCAGATGAAAATAAAACAAAATTACATAAAATGACTATCAAATAAAATGAATACAGTCTGAATCCACGTTTTTCTTTGGCTAGGTTGTTTCGGACGCTCTGGATCAACAGCCCAAGATTCTGCTGGCCGATCATTCTGCGCATCTCGTCGCGAACATCTGCGACAGACGTGGTGTACCTTACTTCAATTTACTTCAATGACGGCTTTGCTGCTTTCTTTCATGAAGTCTTGGCAAAGCCTCCCAGGCTGAGATCGGTCTCGGTGTCCCATGGTGTCTAAGGCATGGGCTGCAGCAACTCTCCTTTCAGCTGCTCGATGCGACGTTCAGTGACCTCACTGGTAACTCCACTGGTAGCCAGTCACTGCTATCAGTGTCGACTCAGTGTGCATCACCACCGGAACCAGTCGCCTGCCGCTGCTCCGACAGCTGCAGCAGGAGATCTTGGCAAAGCAAAGCGTTTTTCATAGATGGAAAATGATGGAAATAGATGGAAATTTAGAAAAGCATTAGAATAGCATAGTAAACATAGTAAACAAAGTAAAGAACATTCGTTCCAAATATCTCCTGGAGGAACGCCTCACTTCACCTGGGTTCCCTGCGTTCCCTACTGGGTGCTGATGCCATTGGAGCTGCATTCAGGCGGTCGATATTCAAGGAGAGGCTTTTCAACTGCTCCTGCTGGATCTGTTGTGCTGTTGCATTCACCAAGTTCAAAGGTTCACTTAGCATAACCTCCATTTGGGTCCTGAAGTCGCCAAAAGTCCTGAAGCAAGCATGGAATGCCCGGCACTGGCACGCCACACACACATGGAATATGTTTCTTAACTTTAAACATCCTAAAACATATGATCTGTTCAGTGACGTTTAATCTCTCCGAATTTCTCGGACCTTCTGCTGATGCTCCAGCTCACAAATACGTGGCGTCAACTGCCATAGGTTCGTCACCTTGTCCTGACAGAGGCTTCGCATTTGGCAATTTCTAAATTGCCGCTGTTGCGGGTATTTCCTTGATTTGCTTCGCGAATTCGAAGTGAAAGCATGTGAAAGCGGCATTTCTATGAGTTTCGATGCATGTTTGGAGTGGAGTGACTTTGGTTTGAGCAAATTTTGTCCCCAAGAACCGGACGAAACATACGAAACCACAAGACGAGACAGTGAGACCTCGCCTCCACGATGGCCAGCTGCTCACAGTACTGATCCTGGCATTGGTGCGGAAGCGGTCGTGTTCGCCATGGTTCTGATATTGACTTAGTATGACTTAGTGGGCTTTTACATAACAGATTAAAACAGGATCAAGATAGCTATCTTAGTTTCTAATAGTTTCTATATGTTTCTATATGTTTCTATGCTTTGAATCTCATGAAATCTCTGTGTCCAAACACCCTGGCGGCCTGCTGCACGGACAGGGCAGCCATCTGCTTGGCCCACAGCGACTCAGACGGCTCCTCCTAAACCCATTTGTCTCCAACCTCTATCAAAAAATATCGAAAAAGACATGGTGAACATCTGAAAGGACCGGGTTGTCGCTGGAGGATTTAGAGTGATTTAGATAGGTCTGGATTGGCACTATCTTCCTGATGAAAAAATGTGAACAGTGTCTATCATTCACATTCAGATGATTTCAGATGCCTATTCCCTTCCAAGATGTTGCTCCTTCCGTGTTGGTGAGGGGCTAGTTCGGCGCCGACTGCTTTGCAACTCCAACATAGAGCCTTCCAGTGTAAGAGGCATCTGACTTGGCATCTGTGTCACTGTTCGACATCACAGTTTAGAGATGTTGCCTTCCAGCTGCGCGACTCGCTGTGCAATGGATGAAGCCTCCGGAAGCTTTCCAAATGTGAGAAGCATTCAGAAGCGATGTAAGCCGATGTAAGCCGATGTAAGCACGCAAACAGATCAAACAGATCTGATCCGGAGAAATGACTTCATTGAGAATGTGAGCACATGTGAGCACACCATGCACTTTGTGGTACTTCAGCATTTGCCTCGCCCTGCAGTTGCCAAGTGTTCGAGAGCTTCACAACGTGTTCCCTGCCCGTGACTTTCATGCTGCTAAGACAAATCGAGCAAATTCAGGATTGCGTTTTTCTTCGTCGAGGTGTAAAATGCAAAACAGATTTACGACTAGACTATACATATGAAGTCCACATTCAGCATATGTTTCTGCTTTGATCATTTTGGTTGCCACTCATCAAACC
Organism: Cladocopium goreaui; assembly: GCA_947184155.2. Lineage (NCBI taxonomy): Eukaryota > Dinophyceae > Suessiales > Symbiodiniaceae > Cladocopium > Cladocopium goreaui. The sequence goes on from CAMXCT020002358.1 coordinate 323,873, forward strand.
ACTGAGTTTTTTCTCAATCTCCAGGGCCTCAGTTGAGAGATCTGTGTCAGCTGGGGCTTTATAGTCAACACCTGGCATCTCAAACAACGAATCGTGGCGGAAGATGCTGGATCATGATGATCATGATGATCATGATGATCATGATTTATTGAGATTTATTGTATCCAACAATAGACCCCAAATGGTGGGTGGATGTGGTGATTATGGGACTGTCCTGTCAGCTCATAGCCTGTTCCTCGATGTTGGCCAAGCGCAGGCCCAGTGCACCCCTCAGATCCAGACATTGAAAGTTCTGCGAGTTCGGGTGAAAGCTGCGCTGAGATCACTGAGATCACTGAGATCTGCGACTCGACCAGGTCGTCTTTGTCATCTCTTCTCTTCAGAAGGTCCAAGGATTGTTGCTTTACCTGTGGAAAACACACATCCAGCTGTCCTTCTGACCTTTGTGACAACTTTAGCGCGCTGCACACCTCAACTCCCTTGGCAGTGAACCATAGTGAACCGTTGACATCATTTCTCCATCGGCAAAACGCCAAAATTCTATAGGAAGTAGCTATCAGGTTTGGGTCGCCTGTCTTTTCAGCTCAGCCAGGTCATTGCTGAGAACAGCCAACTCGTGTCTGAAGGCATGGGGAAGTTTCGTGTCCTCGCCAGGCGACTTGCCTCAGAGTCAACTTTGTACGGAGCCAGCACCACTTGGTCCCTGCGGTGATAAATAAGGAAGTATAGTGAGTATAGTGAGTATAGTGTCACCACTCTGTCGGATCTCTGTCATTCTTGTGAACGCACCTGGAAGCACTCAACAAATTCAGCGGAGCGGCTCAACTTCTCGTTCGCTGCATCCAGGTCAAAGCGCAAAGCCTGCGTCTCTTTGGACATCTTGATGACACACAACCAGCACAAAGAGTAAAATCATGTAAAATCTGCACTCGTAATGACTGGATATGACTGGTCCAGGCGAAACTTTTTGGAGTTTGGCCTCAACTTTGTCGTTGATGCTGGAGAGGCCCTTCTTCAGATCCTGCCGGTAGATCTGCTTATCGTTCTTCATCTGTTGTCGATGTTGCTCCAATTCTTCCTGGTGGATGGAACAGTCTCCCAAAATGGAATCAAAGCATAGGCACCATAGGCACCATAGGCACCATAGGCACCATAGGACCATAGTCAAATAGACTTTAATGAATGAATCAAAGCGTATCAAATATACATGCAGCTATTATAGTCATTATAGTTAATTATTCAGTTATTCCATGTTGATTCTTTCTTGAGGCGCTGAAATGAAGGCACCACCATCCAAGATCATCCGAGGCCTAGCCTTCAAGAAGCCAAAGTTCTGAGCACCTGAAAAGCCCGCAGTCATCCACAGTCTATACCCAACACTGCGACGGCATGGTGTTACAATGTTTCAAAATGTTTCAAACCTGTCCAAACAATGTTTCAAACATCTCGAAAAATTGTACAGTAGTATCTGAGCGCGCAGCAGTCCTCTTCGCGCTGACGGTGACTCACTTCCCACCGATCCTGTTAATGACAGACGGTATGGATACAGATCATAGACGCCATTGCCAGGCAACACATCGAGCTACAAAGTGCGTTTGGGAGCAGGTCGGGTTCAGGTCCTGTTGCGACTTCAACTCCTTGACTTGATCTTGAATGTCCTGCAAATCCTTGGAAATCGATAACAATCGAATCATCGGGAAACATGAAGAAACATGAACTGCAAAGAAATGTCGGCCAGTTTTTCCACCGAACATGGCCTTGTCAGACAGAATTCAAAGCTCTGGACGCCAACAAATCCCTGACCCTCAGCTAAGGGCTGCAAGCTGCTGGTCTCTGCGTATCCGATCTTCTGGGAGTCCCTGGTTTTTCCTCAGAGAAAAAGAAATGCGACTGCGAGGACTGCGAGGACTGCGAGGACTGCGACGTCTCAGTGGGAAGGGGTGCTCACAGCCGAGTGGCCGGAGGGTCTCTTCCACCTCTGCCCGAAGACTTCGCATGGACGCCTGGCAGCAAGGCCCACAGCCCAGACAAGGAGACAAGAAAGAGACAAGAAAGAGACAAGGATACGACCAATGACAAATTGCAGAAACGAACGCAGGGTGCCCAAACCACATGTTGCATGTTGCTATGGCATGTCAGCCTGAAGGCTGGTCTGGGTAACCGCCTCCTGGACATCCACATCCAACATACGGTTTGCGTGCCAAAGGTATAGCTGGAGCTGGTGCATGCATGTTCTATGCTTTTCTGATGAATATGTGTGTGTTTCTGTGTTTCTCTTCTATTTGGATTTGATATCATTTGATATGATTTGATATGATTTGATATGATTTGATATGTTGTTTCTATATGTTGTATTATATGACAATATTAATGACAATCATGGCCGCCGGCCCATGGCTCTCACATTCCAAAAGGGTCTCCTTGGTGATGTGATCCAACTCTCCACAGAGCTTGGCCACAGCTTCAGCCAGGTTCTCACTGCCGTTGCTCCGATGCAGCGTTTTCTCAGCGACTAAAACGTTGACCCAAAAAGACACCCAAATTCTGAACATTCTGAACATCAAAGCTATAATAGTGTTATATAAGTTATAATGTATTATAAGCACATGTATTATTATAATTATACTATTAATAAGATATTATAGTATTTATTATAAGATAACACAAAGCACACTAAGCACATGGCCATTTCCGCTGCAATTGCTTGCACCTGCAAGTTGGGTGCCAGAGAAACATCCGAAACTTCAGCTTGATTCTTAGCACTTGGCTCCTAGTCTTTACAATTCCTTAAGGTGAGATCAGCCTCAACAGTGGTGGCGGTGGAGTCTCGCAGAGCACGCAGCTCTCTAGCAAAGAAGACCTGACACGCTTTTGTACAAAAGAGAAGTGGATCCCATTACGATCATTACGACAAATCCAACATTCTCCGCGTTCTCCGCTTTGCAAGTGAGAAACATGAAACTCAACGCCATCTGTGACCGGCATAACTGGGTGCAGGCCTCCAGCTCTCTGCGAGCAAGCTGCAGTTGCTCTTCCATGTCCTTGAGATCCGTTGAGCTGATTGAAATCCAAGCGACAAAAAGGTGCGGAGATGACCTCGTCACCTTGGAATGTCACACCTAGAGAAGCTCAGGTTTGTCCCCGCCTTGTGCATGCTGCGCTTCAATGTAGAAAGCAAATATGCATCCTCAGACGTGTCCAAATGTCTCTGAAATGTCTCTGAAATTCTGACATCTTCACAATAAATCAACAGCTTCAAAGAGATTTGTCGCCTTGCGGAGACGGTCCAAGACCTGCTGTTCCAAACTCCGCAACCACGAAGAATCCGCCTGTGAGAAGTTGGATCTTGAGATGTGCACAATGCCATGCCGATCACTGAGATTTTCGCCTTAGTGCAAAGGGAGCCTCCATAGATCCTTGGCATGGATGGAACTTCACCAAAAACTGAAGCAGAGCAGCACATTACAAAGTTGCAGAGGGTCTGACGCAAACGAGATCAATATGAACTTCAAGAGTTTCTGGAAAAGACTAAACCAGGCTGGAAATGGTTCATCTTATTGTCAAAGCTCTTACGCTTTCAGGGTGTCCCTGCGTAGGTGTCAATTCACGACTTCGGGGCTCGAAACTC